>JAMPIV010003502.1:0-420000 GCA_024509875.1 Oreohelix idahoensis
CGGCCATTGTATATCATACTATCAAACTGAGAAGCAAGCGAGCAGAGGATACAGGTTTCCCACAGCTGCATAATGAGATAAGCGCTTGTCAGCACGAAAAAGCTCAACCTTGAAAAAAAAAACCCTGAACTGAACTTTATTATAAAAACAAAAGGGACAGAAATTTTAAAAAACCAGAATCTGTGAATCCTTCAATATTATTTCCACCAGTACAAACACATGAAATCGTGATGACAAACAACAACCTAGCACTAAAAGCCAGTATTACCTCATAATAATACATCACAACACTACACTCATATTACAATAATATTATATGTCTGGACAAAGATCTTGTGTATAAATTCTTGTACATAAACATTGTGCTTACATTTGGTTGTGATTCCTGATTCACATTGTAGTAGGATCAGGATATCTATACAGTAGAACTCCATTTATCCGAACCCCATGGGACCGAGCATCGTTCGGATAATCAAATGTTCGGATAATTGGATTACATGATGTATCGAGTACATGTACACATATTTCTAAAAATAATTAACAATCACAAGGAAAATACACTATAAAACATATTTACTTGTACTGTAATAATAATACCCACACTGTATTAGATCACTGTATCACCAAAATCTTTCATTACACTGCAGTGCATGTACTACTTGTATTAATTATTTTTGTTAAGAAAGAGAAATGTTTTCAAAATAACATTACAAACGATTCAAAACCAGGCGCAACTTACGTATACATGTACTTGCACAGATGTATCCCACTATTTAAAATAATGAGGAATCCTCTTTTGCACCAAACTGGATAGTCTGCTTTTGGGGGCTAAGTCCCGCATTCTCTTCAACAGCAGAAGCTGTGTAGGACAGCTGTCATCTTCTTGCTCGTACCAAGCCATCGCTGTTTCTAGTGCTATAAAAGCCTCTTCAGGACTTGGTCGACGTTTTGGGTTTTCTTCATAATCTACAAGTACATCATGTACTTCTGAGGAGTCTTCATCATCGGTCACTACATGTATTTGGTTTTCTTCTTGCACAAAAGACAAAATTTCTTCGTCATTCAAAAACTGAAAACCAGAATCATTATCATCTTCTAGCCACATGTGTGCATCATCTTTGTCACAGTCCGAAAATCCGGGCATTGCTTGAAAAAACAGTTCCACAACTTCATTTATACAATCATCATTTGTGTCCACTGCAGTAGTTTCATTTCCTCCTTTTTTCCCAAGCAATCTATTCCAGCCCTTGTTGAGATTATCTTGTGACAGGGTGGTCCAAGCATCAGCTAAATTATAGCAGCAGTCTTTGAGATTAAGCTTTATGGAAAACGCCACCACACTTTCTTCATCTTCAGCCAACAATAAACGACGCAGGACTTCCTTCTTGTACATCTTTTTTTAAGCTTGGCTATAACACCCTGATCCATTGGTTGAATCAGTGCTGTTACATTGGGAGGCAGAAAAATTACTTTAAAATTTGCATCAACTGCATTCAATGTATCCGTCTCTGGATGAGATGGTGCATTGTCCAGTAGAAGAATTACTTTTCCTGTTTTCTTTTCTTGTTCTTTCAACATCTTCACATTTGGGATGAACTGATTTGTATATTAATCGGGACCCCAAGATGCAGCAATAGTGAATGCAGTCAGCGACCCATAGCTGTACTGCTTGCATCAGGACCAGCGAACCAAAGCTGGTCAAGACCGCACTCCACCTCCACGTGGTGGTCCTGAAAACAGTCTGCAGCAGTGCAGTCTGGCTGAGCGAGTGCGGATCGCAATGGGAAGGCAAACCCGTCCCTAAAAAATGCCGTGCTGAAGTCGGATGTGTCGACCGAAAGGTGCAGATATCACAGCTTAGGCGTAAAGAGACACAACGCAACCACCGTCCTTTTCAGGGTGAACGAGGAAGAAGAAGAAGATTTGTATACCAATCAAGAAATATTTCACTATTCATCCAAGCACTCTTCTGTGCTTTGTAGCACAATGGGAGACATGTCACACTCTTTAAACAACGTGGTTTTTTGGCTTTGCCGATCATTAGCACCGGTAAACGATGACTTCCACTGGCATTCGCGGCTACCAAAATTGTTACTCTCTCTTTGCACTTTTTTAAACCCAGGGGCAGCTGCTTCGCGCTGAGATGCAAGTGATTTTTGAGGCAATGATTTCCAGTATAAGCCAGTCTCATCGGCATTATACACATCATCGAGTAAATAACCTTCTTCTTCCAAAAAAGCCAAGAATGTTTCTTTAAAATTTTCAGCGGCAGTTGCATCGCAAGATAAAGATTCCCCTTGAATCTCCAATTCTCGTATGCCATGACGAGATTTAAAGTTTCTTAACCATCCCTGGCTAGCCTTAAAGTCAGGAGGACCGTCAAGTTGATTGTTGAACTGAAGTGCCTTTTCACACAATAGAGAGCCAGAGATAGGTTCCCCTTTGCTTCTTCTTTGCACAAACCATATATACAAAGCCTCTTCCAATTTCAAATCTTTCGCATTTCTCATGGTTTTATGTTTCTTCGACCCATTTTCACTATCCAATTTCGATGCAAAACTGATAATTTTATCCTTGTTACTTTTGATGTCAGAGACGGTAGCTTTCCCAACATTGAAAAATCCTCGCAAATGAAGACACAGTTTCACCTTTTCCTAGTCTCTTGATAATTTCTGTTTTCGTTTCAATTGACAAAACATTGCGGTTCCTTTTATATGCTTTAGGCCTACTGGAAAATGCCAGATCGCACAGAGAAATACGTGTACACCAAAATTATTCTGCTGTAGTAGCAGACACAATTATTTTAAGTTGAACTGTCTGTTTAGCCAGTGTTCTGCCTAGAACGCACACTGGATTGGTAAACCAGATATTAACTGACTTTATAATCTAACTGACTTTCCTGTATGTAAGCGACCGTCCATTAGCCCATCTCATTGTCTACAAATTGTTCGCACACATTTGAAGCTTGCCGCATCAAAAGATTCAGAACTGTAGTCTAACGTGAATGGTGGCGCCTGATTTTTTTTTTTTCTGGAAAAAGTGTTCGGATAATTGGATGTTCGGATAATTGGGGTTCGGATAAATGGAGTTCTACTGTATATTGAAAAAACTAATACATTGTATAAAAGTTACACTTGACTTACTTAAGATAAATCTTTAGAGTGTTATGTGTTTGTGATTGTCATAGTGTTGTAAATTGTTGTGGATCTTAACTTAGGTGTTTATCTGTCTGTTGGTTGTTGTGAACTTACACTTCATCACTATCATAACCCTAGACATTAAACGAAGTCATCATACAATTCAAGAATAAGTCTGATTGAGGTCGAAATGTGGTAGCAAGCAAGGTTCTCTGTAATACACCAAACTCATTAGATACAGAGACCGTCAGAGCTGATCTCATTCAGTACATTAAGTCCCCTATAACTATATTTATATAATCCCAACTCACCACATATATTGGGGGTCTCGCTCCTGGGATTTGAATTTTTCAAAGCACCAATTATATTGGGTAGCTCACTTCAGGGAATTATAAAAATTAAAAAGGTATTCTTGGGTGGAAAATAAATAGGGTTGAGCTCTCAGTGCTTGTGGTTGTCCTTAGTATAATTAGTCATAGATAGAATTGTTTAGTTAGACATTGTATAAATTTGCCTGTTAGAAAATGGCTGACCTGGCAAAGTTTCGATCTGCGGCTGCACAGACTGCCAGGGAAATGCACTTGGATGGTCAAGTCTTGATTGACTATGTGACCTCAGAATGTGATAAATTTATTGCCAGGGAAGAAAAAAGATTAGAGAAAGAAGCTGAAAGAAAGTTAGAGGCTGACAAGGAAATTAAGAGGTTGCAGATTGAGGCTGACAAAGAGGCTAGGGCATTGGAGGCTGAGGCTAAGAAGTTACAGTTGGAAGCAGAAGAAAAGAGACTAGCTGCAGAAAGAGAAGCAGAAGAAAGGAGACAGGCTGCAGAAAGGGAAGCAGAAAAGGAGGAGAAGAGATTACAAAGGGAACATGAGTTACGACTAAGGGAGTTAGAATTTCAAGGCCATGCTCCTGAAAATGGTGCCAGTCCCTTTACCTCAGATGCCACTGTTAGTCAGGGAGCCTCAACCTCAGCTATGAGTTTTCATTTAGACCATTTTGTTGAGAAAGACGATGACATAGAAAGTTACCTAAATAGATATGAACTTTTGGCTACCACGTATGGTTTAGAGAGAGAAAGGTGGAGCCTAAAGTTATCACAAGGGCTTCGTGGTACAGATTATGAAGTTTTTGCCAAGATGAGCAGAGATGACCAAGACAATTATGACATGTTAAAGCAGGCTCTTTTGTTTAGATATGAAAAGAATGGAGAATTTTATAGAAAAAAGTTCAGGAATGCTAAACTACTGTCAGGTGAGACATATCACCAGTTCTCTGCACGGTTAGAGACATACTTGGAGAAATGGACTGCTCTGGGGAAAACCCAAGATCTTAAGGAAATGATCCTTATAGAGCAGCTAAGAGAGTCCATGGCTCCAGACCTGAGAAAGTTTCTCACGGAACAAGGTGCAGAGAGGCTGGGTGAGTTACTAAATGTCGCTGAAAGATATCAGGCAGCTCAAGCAGAGGTAACAGGTAATAAAAAGAAACAGGTAGACAATTTTAAGGCACCACAAAACTTTAATAAGTTTGATCATAGAGATCAGAACAAAGGTAAGCACCAGTTTGATAGGCCACGGTATGATAATAAAAATAAAACCCCACAATTCAATGAAAGGAAATTTGATGAAAGAAAATCTTTCAACCAAGGAAAGAAGTGATGTAAAGTTAGTCGGATGAACAATCATACCACCGAAAATTGTAGAAGGAAAACTCCTAATTTTGCTGCTATGAAATCTGGGAAGAAGGGAACAAAGGTCAAATCTGCGGAACTACAGGAACCGTACCACCCCCCAGTGTGTGAAGATGTAATCTGTAATGGAGTCACCATAAGGTGCTTATATGATACAGGTCTAGATTATGATTCAGTTGTGAGTTCTCACCTGGTGCAAGCAGATCAATACACCACAGAAACAGTGGAGATTCAAGCTGCAACCAAGGAAGTAGCGACCATGACACTCCCTATCGCTAAGATAAATGTGAAAACGCGATATGTGGAGGGAGTAATCAAAGCAGCAGTGATAAATGAACCAATCTACCCTCTGATATTGGGGTGTAGATATGTCTTCTTGGGGAATCCAAAGAGACCTGTGATATTGGCAACAGTGCAGACCAGATCACAGTCTAAAAAGGAGGAGGATAATCCAATAAATACTCATCCAGATGAGATGAGGAAGGCACAGGCGGAGGATAAAACACTCAAGCCGTGTTTCAAGAAATTGCCCAAATGTCATACACCTCCAGGAAAGGGAGATTTTTATATGAAGAACAAATTGATTTATAGGAAGGCTGGATCTGAATCCAATGGTCACGGACAGCTGGTCCTTCCCACTTCATATAGGACTAAAGTGTTGGAACTAGGGCATGCAATTCCCTTCAGTGGTCATATGGGGATCAGCGCAACAGGACAGCGTATAGCTTGTCATTATTTCTGGCCAGGGATAACTGAAGATATAAAAAGATATGTAAAATCCTGTTCAGAGTGCCAACGAGTAGTCACCAGGCATAGATAGTAAATTTATCTATGTGTATTAAGAAATAGGAACTGACATATGATGTCTGTTTTAAGTGGGGAGAATTGTGGTGAAAAATTCTAATACCCATATTGTCACGTGACCGATAATGTATTTTACCATCTTGTCCATAATTTGATTACTCCTTTAAATGTTCTGTTTTTCTGGACATTTTGTATTTTCTTTTTCTTTCATTTTCTACCTTCGTGGCCAAACTTTTTCACCTTCTCAAACCCCACCCGAGGTTTGGTTACGTTCCGGCCTGTAGCGGTCAGCGAACGATAATATTATCTAAGCCGCACCTGGTCTGACCAGGGGAATATCTCTTACGTTTAAAGCCTTTGATCACGAGCGAAAGGGTCCCTGTGTTTGGCGTCCAGAACGCTGCTTCGGATCATAATATTATGCATCCTGGAAACAGGGGGAGACAAACCCGCGGTCAGTCTTTGGGTTTTCGCCCCTTAGACAAGATAGAGCATAATGTTATGCATTTCTCTATGTCGTGGTTGAGTTAGAGTGTAGAGTATATGTCGAGTTGGACAACAGTAGCGATATCGACAAGGGATAGTGGACTGACAGAGTTATAGCTTACACTTTAGATAAGGTGTAAATAGGAGATGGACTTGAGACAACCTGGAAGAAGATTTATTCAAATGATCTCTCTCTCCAGGCCTCAACTCACTTTTACTGTCTAAGCATCTCCTGCTCTCTCTCTTTTCTCTTATCATACATAGAGATTATAGTAAAGAGCTAAAAATACAAATATGGATGGAAAGGTCGTGAACAGCGCATTAATAAATGTGTAAAATTTATTAAAGAAGAAAAGCATGAAAATAATGCATATCATCACCACAACATAAAATTACATCAATAATCAAATATTCATCAAATAATCATATACACCAACAACCACACACCCAGATCACCATTCATAAAACCTGTAGAACACAAAGAGATAAATAATCGAGTGACAGTCCTTCGGTTTTCGGGGACCAGCTGAAGTAACTCCAGTAAGCGGTGTTTTCGTATATATCCTCCATCGGTGATGGAATTAACCTGAATAACATCCCTGTATAGGCGCTATCGTTGGTGACCCCACCCTACTGGCGCGAGTTGGGCTGGGGAACGCTGTTTATCTCCTGCTGACCAACTGATTGAACTTGGCGACAGCCTGTCTGCTTTTCGGGGACCAAATGTACTAGCTCCAGGAAGTGAATTACTTGTAGATCCTTCGTGAGGGACTAGCCTACAAAACTTTCTTTGTTGGTGCTAAACGTTGGTGACTCCCCTTATAGCGTGAGTGGGGGCTGGAACTCTGTCCATAGATGGCTGCTCATACGTGCGAGGTTTTAAGTATCCAGGAAATACACCAGAAGAAGTCACTTGAGGACACAGAGACCCAGGCGCGCTTATCCGGCGCAAGGCTCCGCTTGGCTGTAAATCCTGTTTAAACTGGTTTGGCTGTGGTTTGCTGAGTGCCCCGTTTAGGCACGAAAAAGGCGGGTGAGATGGAATTCTGCTATAGGCATGCTGAGCGGGTTTGATATTCTGGAAGCCGCAATGCTCTGACTGGTAATCCAATAGGCGAGTAGAGAACTACTACTGCGTTTGGCGATTCCAGATTTAGCGTTGGCTCCGTTGCACTGCGTGAGCTTAACTTGGCGTTGACAAAAAGGGGTTTTGATTCAGGAACGGGGTGTGACGATTCGTTGCTAGATGTATACAGAAACCCTCTAGATCGAAGAGTATATGACTTTCTTCGTCTGACTGAAGTCTGCTCTAGCGATTCGGTCTTCCTGAAACCCGAAAAATGACTAGAACATAGGCAAACACATTTAGTTCTGTGTTAATGTTTGCCTTATTTCCATAATGGTCTATCTCGGGCCAGGAAATTCACGAATGTCTTTGTCTATTAAAACCAGTCTACTCTTATAGATCACAAGGGACGCTCCCCCCGAACACCTGGCGTGCGTATTTCTACAGAAGTTCGGCGAAAGACGTAATCTAGAGTAAGACAAAAGAAATCGTGCGAAAGTTCCCCAGGTAGAGGAATGCATAACATTATGCTCTATCTTGTCTAAGGGGCGAGAACCCAAAGACTGACCGCGATTTGTCTCCCCCTGTTTCCAGGATGCATAATATTATGATCCGAAGCAGCGTTCTGGAAGCCAAACACAGGGACTCTTTCACTCGTGATCAAAGGCTTTAAACGTAAGAGATATTCCTTTGGTCAGATCAGGTGCGGCTAGATAACATTACGTTACCTCTACGCTGGCCGTTGAGGAATTTAGTACTAAGGCCAAACGTAAACAAAACCTCGGGGAGGGTTGAGAAGGTGAAAAATGAAAGAAAGAAGAATATGAAAGAAACGAAAATACAAAATGTCTCGGAAAACAGAACATTTAAAGGAGTAATCAAATTATGGACAAGATGGTAAAATAAATTATCTTTCACGTGACAAGTGCACCCCCTTTTTAAAGTTCGAGGAATACGGACAAAAATGACAGTAATTTATCTTTTCCATCGTCTTTTGTTACCGGTCATTGGAGCATCCTATACTCATAACCCAAATACGTTTCCAATTTCTGTCTGTCTGTATGAGTAGCTCCGAGTTCATTTCTTTTCTTCCCTCTGTCTAATAGACGTTCAGCGAATGGGATTTTGCGAGGCCACTGAACACTGACATAATCTGTTTCCGTGTGAACATGACCTTCCTTCCCCAATTTGCTTTGTCTGTCCATGGTCTGGAAAATTATCCGCACCTGTTGTGAGTTTCGGCCCCGCCTGAACTCACTGGTCACTGCATAGGTAATCCGCCTGTTATGTGCAGTGAAATCGTTGCTGGACTCGGGCTGTTTAATTTCCGTTATGGGTTTACCTGTCGCGGACTTGAATAACCCTCTATAGCTGCGTGTAACCCTAGTTGGTAAATAAAGCCGTTCGTTGGCCGAAGAAATGCTAGCATTTTTCTTCTGCCTCTCCACACCTACTCCCCTGTTTCGGTGGGAGCATTGATCAATCTTCAGACCTGTGCCGTCTAAAGGTGGATCTGGAGCTTTCCTTGCCTTGCCAGTCACAACTCTGGCTTGGTCAACGGAAATGATCAAGTTGCTCTGTAATGGCCTGGCGGAGGCGACTACTTTGCTGTCCATCAGTGGGGTTGAGACCACTGGAATAATGCGATTTGAATGAGAGAACTCAGCTGCCTGAAGCAGAGAGTAATCGATCGCATTCTGGGGTTCTACTAAATCATAACAGATCTCCGTAGCTTCTATCCGTGAAGACAGATAGGTAATATCTGCGAGTTGCATAGTTTGTTGAGTCGCTTTCCCGTTACTAGCATGACGTGAGCCAAGGCTCTCGACAATGGCTCCTTGTACAGTAGTAAGGCAGCTTTTCTCACTGTCTTCTGTCCTGAGAAGTGTAAGAGACTCAAATGGAATACCAGGGATCCCTTCGCCTGGAACCCTGTGTCCATCATAAACGTCAACTTTGCCCTCCCCTGAGGAAGTTACTGGCGTCAGTTGAACTTTGTCCTGCAATGCGAGATCCACTTCCTGGTTGACAGGCCCCGCAGACTGCATGCAAAGGACTGGACGGTTTGAGATCCCGTTAGATCGCGAAGTGCCCGAGAGAAAACTCTCGGTGTGTTTTTACAAAGTTCCTTGGAACGGTTTGGAAAGTTTAACCCTTTTAGCAGGCGACTTATTCTTGCACCTTTTAAGCTCAGGGTGATAAGAGGAGCGGCGCCTCCTTTCTACGATCGTTGAGTTGGAGGGATACGCCTCTGCATATGGTTTTTCGCTGTCCGGCCGGGAATCTTGCGAAATATAACGTGATAGGGTGTGGCTCCCTTTTCTCGACGTCACGTGTCGGTTAGGTGCTGCTCGGTCTGGAGCATGAGAGGCTCGGGGTTCACCGCTTGCCAGACGGGAACAATCCGTATTACAATGCTTGTTAGCACCTGTCTCACCTTTGTGCAGTTTCCATGCCTGGGAACGTTGCGTAATTTTTCCCGTGGCTTTAGGTCTGCTGTCCCGACGTAAATTCTTTCCTTGTTTGGGCTTCGGATCCAAGTCCAAAGGAAAGTCAATTTTCTGGGGTTGGGGTTCGGTTTTAGCAGACAAGTTTTCTTTCATGGGCGCAAGGTTTGCAGGGGCGTTGACCGTTAAGGGCACAGTAGAAGGGGAATTAGAGTGACTACATTTAGTATCTGTTTCCATCCTCCGAATTTGGCTATCCAGTTCATTCATTCTGAGTTGGTGTAGCCTGCTCCTTTCTTGGCTTTTTCTGTCCCTTTCTTGACGCTCTATTTCCCATTGCTTGTCCCGTTCTTGTTGCTCCATTTCCAATTGCTTGTCCCGTTCTTGTCTTTGCTTTTCCCTTTGCTTCTCATCTTCTATCACTTCTTCTACATGCTGTCGGGTGAATGCTTCACTCTCCCCAGTTTGTTTACAGGACCATGCCAAGATTAAACGGCTGTCAAACCAATTGTCTACCTCGTATTGATCCTGCAGGCTTACTGCAAATTCTAGAAAGGGCTGGATTTCGCTATCCTTGTACTCCATGTACTTAGCTACCTCGAGGGCAATCCTCTGCACTTTATCTAGATCGGCCATTATATCAGGGTGAGCAAACACTATAGAAGAATAGAACCTAGAGATCTTAGTTACCTAGTGCACTAGGTGCGGATTAACTTAATAATCAATAAAATCTAGGCTAGCCTGGGAACTTTAAAAAACAAGAAAGTTTGTAGCTACTCTGAGCGACAAGCAAACCCCCAAAAAAACTCCAAAAAAATGTAAGTGATGTAAAACTTACTATCACTTCACCCCAGTTCTGTCAGTACTAAGCTATTGAGAGGATTGGTTACTATCGTCCGAATGAACACCCTCCCTTGGTACAAAGGCCAGCTAGTAACTGACTATCTGTAGCTTCTTATCTCAGATTAAAGAGCTACTCCTGAAAAAATATTAACCCTTAAAAAAAAAATTTTCTGACTTTTACAACAATAGTCGTCAGATTTGTCAACCAAAAACTCAGCAGTGATACCATCAACCTTTACCAGCTGTCTCATGTGTAGCATGAACAATAAATGTAACTTAATATTTATGATTGCTGTGGAGAAAAAAACGCTGTTCCGACTTCCACCCAAAAGAAATAGTTCGATATGTCTAGGGGAAAGAAATTCCTATAATCTGCCGAACACTAAACTCTAAGAATCAGAATAGAATCTTGTGAGAGATTCCTACCAGACTGCAACCTCATCTGTTGCGATTGCTGCAGATGTAGTTCAAATTCCGCGGCGAGACCCCATTTGTCGTGGTTGAGTTAGAGTGTAGAGTATTTGTCGAGTTGGACAACAGTAGCGATATCGACAAGGGATAGTGGACTGACAGAGTTATAGCTTACACTTTAGATAAGGTGTAAATAGGAGATGGACTTGAGACAACCTGGAAGAAGATTTATTCAAATGATCTCTCTCTCCAGGCCTCAACTCACTTTTACTGTCTAAGCATCTCCTGCTCTCTCTCTTTTCTCTTATCATACATAGAGATTATAGTAAAGAGCTAAAAATACAAATATGGATGGAAAGGTCGTGAACAGCGCATTAATAAATGTGTAAAATTTATTAAAGAAGAAAAGCATGAAAATAATGCATATCATCACCACAACATAAAATTACATCAATAATCAAATATTCATCAAATAATCATATACACCAACAACCACACACCCAGATCACCATTCATAAAACCTGTAGAACACAAAGAGATAAATAATCGAGTGACAGTCCTTCGGTTTTCGGGGACCAGCTGAAGTAACTCCAGTAAGCGGTGTTTTCGTATATATCCTCCATCGGTGATGGAATTAACCTGAATAACATCCCTGTATAGGCGCTATCGTTGGTGACCCCCCCCCCCCCTACTGGCGCGAGTTGGGCTGGGGAACGCTGTTTATCTCCTGCTGACCAACTGATTGAACTTGGCGACAGCCTGTCTGCTTTTCGGGGACCAAATGTACTAGCTCCAGGAAGTGAATTACTTGTAGATCCTTCGTGAGGGACTAGCCTACAAAACTTTCTTTGTTGGTGCTAAACGTTGGTGACTCCCCTTATAGCGTGAGTGGGGGCTGGAACTCTGTCCATAGATGGCTGCTCATACGTGCGAGGTTTTAAGTATCCAGGAAATACACCAGAAGAAGTCACTTGAGGACACAGAGACCCAGGCGCGCTTATCCGGCGCAAGGCTCCGCTTGGCTGTAAATCCTGTTTAAACTGGTTTGGCTGTGGTTTGCTGAGTGCCCCGTTTAGGCACGAAAAAGGCGGGTGAGATGGAATTCTGCTATAGGCATGCTGAGCGGGTTTGATATTCTGGAAGCCGCAATGCTCTGACTGGTAATCCAATAGGCGAGTAGAGAACTACTACTGCGTTTGGCGATTCCAGATTTAGCGTTGGCTCCGTTGCACTGCGTGAGCTTAACTTGGCGTTGACAAAAAGGGGTTTTGATTCAGGAACGGGGTGTGACGATTCGTTGCTAGATGTATACAGAAACTCTCTAGATCGAAGAGTATATGACTTTCTTCGTCTGACTGAAGTCTGCTCTAGCGATTCGGTCTTCCTGAAACCCAAAAAATGACTAGAACATAGGCAAACACATTTAGTTCTGTGTTAATGTTTGCCTTATTTCCATAATGGTCTATCTCGGGCCAGGAAATTCACGAATGTCTTTGTCTATTAAAACCAGTCTACTCTTATAGATCACAAGGGACGCTCCCCCCGAACACCTGGCGTGCGTATTTCTACAGAAGTTCGGCGAAAGACGTAATCTAGAGTAAGACAAAAGAAATCGTGCGAAAGTTCCCCAGGTAGAGAAATGCATAACATTATGCTCTATCTTGTCTAAGGGGCGAAAACCCAAAGACTGACCGCGGGTTTGTCTCCCCCTGTTTCCAGGATGCATAATATTATGATCCGAAGCAGCGTTCTGGAAGCCAAACACAGGGACCCTTTCGCTCGTGATCAAAGGCTTTAAACGTAAGAGATATTCCTTTGGTCAGACCAGGTGCGGCTAGATAACATTACGTTACCTCTACGCTGGCCGTTGAGGAATTTAGTACTAAGGCCAAACGTAAACAAAACCTCGGGGAGGGTTGAGGTGAAAAATGAAAGAAAGAAGAATATGAAAGAAACGAAAATACAAAATGTCTCGGAAAACAGAACATTTAAAGGAGTAATCAAATTATGGACAAGATGGTAAAATAAATTATCTTTCACGTGACACTCTACCTGGGGAACTTTCGCACGATTTCTTTTGTCTTACTCTAGATTACGTCTTTCGCCGAACTTCTGTAGAAATATGCAGGCCAGGTGTCCGGGGGGAGCGTCCCTTGTGATCTATAAGAGTAGACTGGTTTTAATAGACAAAGACATTCGTAAATTTTCCTGGCCCGTAGATGACCATCATGAGATAAGGCAAACTTTAACACAGTACTAGAATGTGTTTGCCTATGTTCTAGTCATTTTCGGGGTGAGTTGACATATCTTATAATTATAATATTAGATTCATGTTAGCTTTTATATATATCTGTTAGGGAAGTGAATTTATTTCTGAGGACTTCTCCTAGTAATTTATTCAGTGATAAGGTAGCGCTGTCTACGGCCTATTAAGTGGTGCTTAAACTGTTACGGTTTATCATGGGTTAAATGTTAAACTTACAATAACAGATATTAGGCGTAGAATCAGTCCACGAATGCTTACCATTGGGTTAAGAGTCAGCAAAAATTAACTGTCATTTCTGTAAGATAATGTCAGGTGTGGATTGTTCACTTTGAAACTGAATAGTGAGATGCAGGTAATAACTCTGGATTATAGGAGATAGTCACTTATTCCTTTTGATAGATATTTCCAGTGGCAAGGGAGGATCATTTTATGCTTACTTGTGTGGCTAGACACTAGTCTATAACTTTCACGGAAAGCAGTCACCAGGCATAGATATAATTATATCTTATGATCTAGCCACAACTGTATTATTATAGCAAGAACATTGCATTTTCTTTGTACTCATTTTGTGGAATGCTAATATATTTTCCAAAGGGGACATACGATTTATTTGTGTAATGTCAAATGCTGTAATCTGTTTATGTAAATTCATTTAATGTTGTAAGATGAATAAGCATATTCATTTAACTGTAACTACAGGTTAGGTTTACTGTATGTTGAGATTGGGAGAAGAGGAGGAGATTTTGCTGTCAGAACATTTAATGACAGTTACATGGGTGTACAAAAGATATTAAGCATATGCGGGCGCGTGTTGATAATTGATATTTTTAAGGAACAGGAGACATGGTTAAAGACAGCCCTAAACTATCATAGCAATAACTACAATAAATTTAATCCCATAGTGGAGCGAAACTTTCTGTATAAAGTTAGTGTGATTTATTATTTGCTTGAAGTAAAAGGGTGTCTCTTTTGGGTCTCAGTTTCAGGAAGACCGAATCGCTAGAGCAGACTTCAGTCAGACGAAGAAAGTCATATACTCTTCGATCTAGAGGGTTTCTGTATACATCTAGCAACGAATCGTCAACCCCGTTCCTGAATCAAAACCCCTTTTTGTCAACGCCAAGTTAAGCTCACGCAGTGCAACGGAGCCAACGCAAAATCTGGAATCGCCAAATGCAGTAGTAGCTCTCTACTCGCCTATTGGATTACCAGCCAGAGCATTGCGGCTTCCAGAATATCAAAACCGCCCAGTATGCAGTTAGCAGAATTCCATATCACCCGCCTTTTTGTGCCTAAACGGGGCACTCAGCAAACCACAGCCAAACCAGTTTAAACTGGATTTACAGCCAAGCAGAGCCTAGCGCCGGATAAGCGCGCCTTGGACTCTTTGTCCTCAAGTGACTTCTTCTGGTGTATTTTCTGGATACTTAAAACCTCGCACGTATGAGCAGCCATCTATGGATAGAGTCTTCCAGACCACCTCGCGCAATTAGGGAGGAATCACCAATGATAGCGCCTATACAGTGATTTTATTCAGGTTAATTCCATCACCCATGGAGGATATGTACGAAAAAACCACTTACTGGAGCTATTTCATATGGTCCCGAAAGCGGACGGACTGACACTCAGTTATTTCATCTCTCTGTGTTCTACAGGTTTTATGAATGGTGGTGTGTGTGTGGTTGTTGGTGTATTTTGCATATTTTGGTTATTGATGATTATTGATGTAATTTTAAGTTGTTGTGATGATATGCATTAAGTCCATGCTTTTTCTTCTTTAATAAAGTTTACACCTTTATTAATACGCTGTTCACGACCTTTCCATCCATAAGTAACTTGTTTTTAGCTCTTTACTAGAATCTCTATGTATGATAAGAGAAAAGAGTGAGAGCAGGAGACGCTTAGACAGTAAAAGTGAGTTGAGGCCTGGAGAGAGAGATCCTTTGAATAAATCTTCTTCCAGGTTGTCTCAAGTCCATCTCCTATTTACACCTTATCTAAAGTGTAATCTATAACTCTGTCAGTCCACTATCCCTTGTCGATTTCACTACTATTGTCCAACTCCACAAATACTCTACACTCAAACTCAACCACGACACATATATAAATTAGCACATAAATGTAAAGCAGAACGAAATAATACGATAGGAAGAAGAATGGAGAAAGACCAGTGCTTTCCCAGTATAGATAACGCCTTCGTTGTATAACGCCGTAATGGCTAACACAAGTTTTCTACTTGTCCTAATTCGTTCGTTCCTAAATAAAATGCTTGGCTTAACGATACGGCGATAACCGTAGTTCTAAAAATAGAATGTGTAGTAAAATCTTCTAGACGACCTTGATTTTAAAAACTAACATTAGTGCCAAATCGCGCACAAGGTTAGCCTTGGAAAGACAGACGGGCTTAGAAGAAAAAAAGCAGAGAGAGATAGACGGACCATGGAACACAGTAACGCAAGCCACTCGCAGTGTGTCTAAAAATAAACCAACTCGCAGTGTGCATGGCCTGATTTTTTCAAATAAACAGTGATGAAAAAAACTAACGATACGATGTTAGGTTTTGAAAACAGGTTTAATTGAGAGATGAGAGCAGGCAGTGTTATTCAAAATTAAATATATGATAACAGCCTGGACATACCGCAGATCAAACTGTGCCAGTCATCTTTAGTGTGTATTTCCTTACGAATTGTGGTAAGATAGACATTTTTAATCTGTATTTTATATGAAAATTAAATGTGAAATGATAAACTATGTCTGTATGTGTGTGGTTCAGTAGCAAACATGAGGCAAAACCTAGATAATGCTCCACCATGTAAAAGATTGTCAGAGAGGAGTATAACTGCATATATATATTGGATTGCCATATAGTAACATAACACCTATCCTATTGTATGGAAGGGATTACAGCTGGAATTGCAGAGGCATTGTAACCATTAGGGAGAGGAATACTGGTGTATATTGTCACATGAAAAGCTAGCAGTTGGCCTAAAGCGCTGAACGTTATGTTTGTTTGTACTGTCATGTACTTCAGTGTGGAATAATATTGTATATTAGTTATGAAGAAGGAGGCACAACCTTCTCATTTCAGGGGCCGTGGTATAGATGGTGATATTGCATCGCCCGGTCTGAGTACTGCGTGATCCAGAAAGCTGGCAGCAGACTCCCTGCACAAGATAGCGGCCATTGTATATCATACTATCAAACTGAGAAGCAAGCGAGCAGAGGATACAGGTTTCCTACAGCTGCATTATGAGATAAGCGCTTGTCAGCACGAAAAAGCTCAACCTTGAAAAAAAAAACCCTGAACTGAACTTTATTATAAAAACAAAAGGGACAGAAATTAAAAAAAACCAGAATCTGTGAATCCTTCAATATTATTTCCACCAGTACAAACACATGAAATCGTGATGACAAACAACAACCTAGCACTAAAAGCCAGTATTACCTCATAATAATACATCACAACACTACACTCATATTACAATAATATTATATGTCTGGACAAAGATCTTGTGTATAAATTCTTGTACATAAACATTGTGCTTACATTTGATTGTGATTCCTGATTCACATTGTAGTAGGATCAGGATATCTATATATTGAAAAAGCTAATACATTGTATAAAAGTTACACTTGACTTACTTAAGATAAACCTTTAGAGTGTTATGTGTTTGTGATTGTCATAGTGTTGTAAATTGTTGTGGATCTTAACTTAGGTGTTTATCTGTCTGTTGGTTGTTGTGAACTTATACTTCATCACTATCATAACCCTAGACATTAAACGAAGTCATCATACAATTCAAGAATAAGTCTGATTGAGGTCGAAATGTGGTAGCAAGCAAGGTTCTCTGTAATACACCAAACTTATTAGATACAGAGACCTTCACAGCTGATCTCATTCAGTACACTAAGTCCCCTATAACTATATTTATATAATCCCAACTCACCACATTCATTCAGTGAAGGATAAGTGGTGTCTTCTTCGTGGCTTACAAGTCCCAAGTTCCTTCGTGAACCGGTTGGGCCCAAGAGACAAATAAAACACTTACATTAAATCTTAACTGGACAGTACCTTAACCAGAATTATTCATTCAATTTTTCTAGTCCACTGGGCATACGAAAGAACATATATTTCTGACGTTTGATAGCCGTAGCAACGGAGTAATCCAGAGAACTACGCTGTTTAAAAATCGGCAATCACCATAGAGCCAGCCGATAGGATTTACCATCATCATCATTTTTACATATTGTAACATTTGTCTTAGCAACCAGAGGCTTCGCAATACTGGATATATTTTTCTCCTTTTGCAACTGTGAACGTCCAGAGCACGTCTTGCTTCAGTAACGATTCGTGGTGACAATTGTTTCATCCAGGAAAAAATTAAACCACCAAATTTGGCGTCCACCTTGTAATTATTATTCGATATATAGGCTGGACTGGGGCCTTATTTGGGCAACCCACCTGACAGTATAGGTTCAGGAACCATTGTAATTTTTTCAAGGGATAGCAACACCACGAGTGGGTAAGCGAGAGTGTTTGTGGCCACGCATGACAGAGAGAGAGAGAGAGAGAGAGAGAGAGAGAGAGTGAATATTTTCCTTTGTTACAATCATTGTACTAACTTCTTTTTTTATTTCGCTAAATTTGTGTACTTTACTGAGTAGTAATTTAGTGGGAACTTGTTCTTCACAGTCTATTCTGTAACCTAGTGTTCATCTTTGACTTTTGGGTTATTAACTTCTTTTGTGATCCTTTCTCATCAAGGGGGAGGGCACTTATTCGGTTATTTTCATATGTCTGTAAACAGGATTTATCTATATGTTTTGATGTTGTAAAAGTTTAATGATAATAAACAACAAAAAGAACTTAACTTTGTGTGTTGGTCAGACGCATACCCAATTAACCATAATTATTTTTCACGTTTGTGTGTCTTTTTGTCACATAGTTGTGTGTGTGGGTGTGTTTAGTGTAACTTATATTTCATATATGGAGAGAAAGGTTGTCTGATAGTAAAATATAGTCGTATAGATAGGCTGGACTAGAGAAACTACTCATTCCAGAGACAGATCTTCCTCTTACACTATCCCCTCGCGAAAATCTATTTCTGATACCTTTGTTCTCACATAGTTATCACTATCATCTCTGCTCAGACGGGACCATAAATATCTTCTAACCTATCTAAAAATGTACGACACTGGGCAGAGAAGCAGGATTTAGATATTCATTCATTCATAACCCTCCGCTCCCCAAGGAGCACAGGCCTTCAACAAACACATGCCGTCCTCCTGTCACATGCCATCATCTCCAGTTCTTTCCACGTTCTCCTCCACATGCCAAGTCCTCTTGTCACGAGCCATCAGCTCAAGTTCTTTTCACGTTCTCCTCATAATTTTCACCTCTGTCTCCAGCTCTCTTCTCCGAGTGCTTCTTGGTCTACCTCTGCCTCTCTTGCCCTGGGGGTTCCAGAACAAGGACTGCCCATGTAATGCTATCAACAGGTTTCCTCAGTGTGTGTCTTATCCATCGTCATTGTCTTCTTCTCATCTCTTGTTCCTGTGGTGATTTACATTGATACACCAATCAAATTGTAATAATACCATTTGTTTATAGCGATAAAATAATGCAGAAATAAAAATAGTGGAGTTGTGACGCTTCTTCTTCGCCCACACCACCATCGTGTTGATTTAGCAGACAGTATTGTAGAGTAAATGGTACTATCGTTTCTAATGTCCTTGAAAAACTATTTATAACATTTTGAGACGAAAGGCTTATTCGTCTAGAAGGAGTGAGAGAGGAGCGACAGAAAAATGATACCATTGGCACGCGTTGGTTTGAAACGCAAATTAGCAGCGAACGCGTCGGGTAGTGATAACGTAGGGTAAAATTAAATAGAACATGTTTGAAACAAATCAAGATGTAACCCTTTTCCGCATAACATGTTTGAAGAAAAAATCTATGTAAGGCCAATATTTGTTCGTTCTATAGTCACACAGTGGAAATGTATACGCACACAGACAGCGCATTGCCTGCCAAGTAGTACATTTTATGACGTAACGGACTAGTGGTTTCAGTTTGTTCAGCGAGAGAGAGGGGAAAAGATGGAGTATTTATAGAAAAGTAGAATTTGACAACTAATATGGAACATATATGGAAATCATAATTACAGGGACCATGGCCATAAAATTTAGTTAGTTTAATAGCATATCTTCTCCTGAGCAATAATATGTTTTAATATACAAAATCCTCCATGTAATAATCAAGATATTGACATAATACTAGATGTTCACGAATGGACTGACGAACAGACCCTCATGTTTGCATTCACTATGGTTTCATTTCATTGAATTGTGGTAAGGGGAATTGAATTATTATTATGTATTATTTGAAAAGGCAAAAGTTTTATACTGCCAAGTGGGAAAGTGTACGACATGCCCAAAGAGACAGTTTTGGTATTCTCATTTGATTTATGTTTGAATATTGCATTGTTGTAATTAATAAGTATTATAAGATCAAGATAGAATAGCAAGCCTCAGTGTTCGAGGAACACTTATTAACATGCCTAGAGCGTTTATATATATATAGAAATAGAAGAAAAATCATATAGAAGGAGATGTACATACTCCTATTAAATTGTGTTGAAGAGAACTATGGAAAAATGACAGTGGCGTATCTGCCATAGGGACCTGAGGTGTGGTCATAGTAGGATGTGAGTTCATATAATTTAGGGGCTGGTGCACTTTGTTTGCACACGAGGCTGACCCCAAAATCATACCATGTAGAGAGTAAGTGAAATATACACCAGATATGAAAAGGCCAGGGTGTCTTTTATGTTGCAGGGTTTTATTTCCTGTTACCAGCCGGTGACAGGAAACCTGAAGTACTATAAGAAGACAGTAACGTCTCCAGTACAGCGATTCTGTATATTATTATCAAGTGAATCTCTGAGAGCAGCAGTTCTTTGCAGAGACATATCATCGAGTTGAATCTTCACGTGGGAAATTAAAGGTGATGTGCCACAGTCTGGGCACTCTGACAATTTATCGGGAGTAAAATTGATTCCCTACAAATAAACTATAACTCTCAGGGGGATGATGACAACCACAGCTCCTCTAATAACTGACTCACATCAATATTAATGAAATTCTTTAAGCGCCAAACACGGCGCATGAAACCAGTGCTCTCCAGGTTGTTCGTTGTGACGCCACTTAGCTCTTTGCACATTATTTAGGCCCAACGTTCTTCCTTCTCTTATTATTGTTCTTCTGAGTGTTTCTTTTGGTCTTCCTTTTTTCCGCTTACCCTCAGGAACCCAAGTGAGCGCCTGTAGTGGTATTCTGTTGTTTTGCATTCGTAGGACATGACCGATATATGACCATCGTCTTTTCCTTATATAGTCCCGGAGACATATTTCTGCCTAGAGTCTTCTCTTATTTGTTCGATTAGTCTTGAATTCTTTCCAACTGATGTTCATGAGTTTTCTAAGACATTTGTTCTCGAATGTATTCAGCTTGTTCTCCAATGATTTTGTTATTTTCCAACTCTCACAGCCGTTTTATGTTAACACTGAGATAACATTTGAATTAAACAGACGAAGCTTGGTATGTATATTCAATGATCGTAATTTCCAAATGTTAGATAATCTATTGAAGGCGCTAGCTGCCAAAGCAATTCTAGTATGGATTTCTCTTGTTGTGGCACCATCCTGAGTCATTTTACTGCCTAAATAATTGAAACTTTCAACTTTCTGTAGTTTTTCCCCGTTCAAGATGATATCAAAGGTCTCGTTAGAAAAGTTCATAGCTTTAGTTTTAGAGGCATTTATTTGGAGACCAATTTTAACCGAGAGATGACACAAATTATTTATTGCTTCACATCAATACTTAGTGAATAATAGTCTGTGAAAACACTTGAAGGAACATTTTAAGATTAATATTATTATTGTTGGACCCAGAGTCCTTGTTTTTAGTTCACTATTAGTGTAACATATATTTTCTTCAGTTTTAAAGACCTGTCCAAAGAAAGAGAAGGACAGGCACAATAAAATTGTACAACAAATATTCTAAATTCAAACTTAAACCACAGACTTATTAAGTTCCTTATAGTGAGTTATATTGTGTTGTTTTGATGTACCATCATTTCATTGCATACCCTAGACACTAGCCACATCAAACACCACACATTAGAAATAACATACAGCACCGTGTGAGATCTAGAGAGGTAGCGTTAGGTCACTTGAGAATTCATCAACATCATCTATTAGACTCAAGGTCTTACATAGCTTGACCTCACACGGTTGACACATACATAACAACATTCATTATCTTTTACCATCATAACCTCTCCAGCAAAATTAAACTTTGCTACAGTTCCACTGGCACTTGTCTGGTTCTTGTCATCAGTTCCACATTGGTAATCTTGTCATACCATTTTAATCCTTCTATTCTATGCAAGCACCCATTTATGAAAGTCTGTAGCTTTTTGGTGGTTGTTTTTGTTGTTCTCCATGTTTCAGAGCCATATAATAGTACTGACTTGACATTTGAAGGATGAAGTGAGTCGGAAATTTAGTAAACATATTGCAATTTGAAAATATGGCTGTGTAAGGTGAGGATGGAGTTAGGTATGGTAACATTAGGTGAGAATGGAGTAAGATAATGGTATTGTTAAAAGAGATAACGAAGATGCCAATATAGCAAATTATACGTCCGAACAGAGTAACGCGAGGAACTAAAATAAGTAACGAAAACAAGTAAATGGTTGTAACTCGTAAGAAAGAAAGAAACAAGAACACTAAACAACAGAAGAGTGTAAAAAGACAGAAGTGATTGGTACTGCGGGATTCGAACTAGGAACTGTCGGAAAAGCGCCAACGTCTCTCTGCGAGAGTGAACCATGACGGGACATGACTAAAAAATCGAGAAAAAAAAATAGTCCATAATCGGGGGTGGTCGCTCTCACGGCACTACACGCAACTGTGAAATATAGGACTCGGAATGACCCAGAGAGTTTTACAGACTCCATCATTGCCATAATTTTCCTTTTCACAACCATGAATTTTGTCTTGCGTGTTATTCGGCCTACACTTGTGAATAGGAAAGAAGTCTAAATTATGCCCCCAAAAATGTTTTTAAAACTGTAAATGAAATAATTAAAAAAATCATACAGGGGCCAGTGGAACTAGAGATGAGAAATAGATACTGCTAATGGACAGGACATACACTGAGGAAGTCCGTTGATAGCATTATCAGGTAGTCCTTTTTTGCTGGAATCCGCAGGGTAAGAGAGAAACAGAGAGATTGAAAAAGACATGAAGACGAGAACTGGAGACGGAAATGACAAAGTAAGACGACATGAAAAGACCTTGAGGGGATAGCACACAACAGGAGAACTTGGCTTGAAACTGTTGAAGGCCGATGCTCCCAGGGGAGCTAAACAGTAAAGAAGTGAAAGAATAAATGAAGTAACACATTATTTATAGTAGGGTGGGCAAACAGAAATGAGACATAAAAAAGTGTTACCTCATAGCAAATATGCCCCATGTACGCGTAGTTCCCGGGAGGGGGGGGGGTCTCATGTGGGGCAAAGAAAGAATATGGTTACTGTTTCCTAACCAAGGTTGCCACTCAAGTTCAGAGATAAACCCAGATTTTCTTCTTTAAAAAAAACCCAGAAATACCCAGATTATTTTATGCCTCAAATACACGGGATAGACGATGCTTACACAATCTTTTAGTGCAACTTTAGCCCAAATAAGGTGTGTGCTACCAATTTTTATTTATTTATTCATTTTTACTTTGTTTTTTATTACCAAAAATTAACAATTATATAAAAATGATTTTATTAACATCCCAATATATGAACTCTTGAAAATCAGATATTTTAACAGTAACATGAAAGCCGGCAACAACATCTCCGCTTTAGCAATTTTGACTTGGAGACAGGGCTCTTTTGGTTTGATGAAAAAATTGTTAATGTTCAGAGTTTTGCTTTTGGCTTCAAAGTTTTTCATGTACTTCTGTGTGCTTTTATGTGTCAATAAAGCTGTTTTGTTGGCATTAGTTAATATACAGGAACAGACCGTATAAATCGCAGCATAGCGATTACCAGAGTCCGGCTTTATGCAATCCTTCAGTTCACTGTCTGTTAGCCATTCCTCACAAAAAAGCCTGCTGATATGATAGCTTCACTTTTTTTACGCGCTGACGTGTGTGTCGTCATGCTGCTACAACTACCTAGCATACCTTCATCATCGCTTGTCTAAAATTTAAAAAGAATACTTTAAAACACATCGCAAAAATGACTGAGTATTGTAGATGACAACCATTAACAGAATAACACGAAATAGATAGCTGATGTAAACAGTCAAAAACAACGTCATTGATGTGGTTAAATACAAGAATTAAATTTAACTGGAATAAAAAATATATAGCACATAATTGTTTACATTTAATTATAATATAAATATAATGTATAATGCTCAGTGTACAGAATATACATACATTGTAAATGCCAATTGTCAAATATACCCAGATTAATGCAGATTTGGAAAAAAACATACCCAGCTACCCAGACGGAAGCCAAAAAAATCCAGATCTAGTAAAAAATACCCAGCTGTGGCAACACTGTTCCTAACGCATGTCGTAGAAGGCTACTAGTATGAGGCTGGCAATGTCGTCATGTGGAAACAATTTCTAAAGAGACTACGCCGCAGAAGCAGGTGAATTCTTGGTGCAGGCTTCCTGTAAAGTGACCAGCTGCATTGGTGGCTCCATCCACAGGGAGAGAAAAAAAGAAAACTAACTGCAAATATACAGAAGATTAGACATGTAACAGTTCTCTACTGGAGATAATGAATTAAAAACAATGACATGCCCTCACGTGCCTGTGGAAACACGGAGAAGAACCTCAAACAGCAAGAAAACAGATATGCGAAACTCGAAGAACCTCAAACAGCAAGAAAACAGATGAGAGAAACTCGAAGAAACTCAAATAGCAAGAAAACAGATGAGCGAAACTAGGAGAAGAACCTCAAACAGCAAGAAAACAGATGAGCGAAACTAGGAGAAGAACCTCAGACAGCAAGAAAACAGATGAGAGAAACTCGAAGAACCTCAAACAGCAAGAAAACAGATGAAAGAAACTGGGAGAAGAACCTCAAACAGCAAGAAAACAGAAGAGAGGAACTCGGAGAAGAACCTCAAACAGCAAGAAAACAGATGAGCGAAACATGGAGAATTAGCTGACCTAGCTCGCTCAAGACAGGTCAAAATGGAGAACATGCGAAGTTATCATGAGCTCCAGAAGTTGTTACAGGAAAAGAGGAAGCATACGCATTACACAGGTCTACAATATCTCTATCAACCAACAGTCTAAAAGCAGAGAGAGACTGACATTGTTCACATATGTGGACGGAGAGAAAAATACAAGAGACGTAAAAAAAAAAAAAATCTGCTGGGAGGTACCAAACTTAGCAAAAGCGGAAAACGAAGGGTGATTCTAATGAAAACATCAGCCATCTTACAAGGAGGGATCACAGCACCATTTTTTCGAATCCGAACACAACATATACCACTCAACAATCACTTGAAACGTATTCCACTATGAAACTGTTGACCACCACCTCTCTGAGTGCCATGGGCATGATGATGTTAGAAAAAATGCTCCTTCCTCCGAGGCCAGAGAAATGGAACACATTATTTGGAGCAAAACAACAATTTGTATCTGTCAAAAGGTCAAGGTAGTCATGTAGCAGAGACTATGTCGTAGGGGAGTGAAGTGTGTGAGTCTTCACCATGTTAGAACCAGCTTTTTTATGAGGTGGAATAACAAGTTATTATCCTTCCTGCCGATGTCTTCCCTAAATCATGAATAGTCAGGTACCCATTAACAGCTAAGTAGACTGGATCGTGACGCTACCAGGATTCAATCCTCGTTACTGTGCCGCGAGAGGTAAGCGCCCTAACAGCTTCGCAAATCGGACGTACAGAAATTCATTTTATAAAGGCTCTGTACAGACTTGCCAGAATATGCTGCCTAGCAACTCATTCTAGCAAATAAGAATGAAGAACACAACGCCAGATATGTTCTGTGTCCTTGACCTGATCTGGTTTCTAGCCAATAGCCATCAACGTTTCTAGCCAATAGCCATCAACGTTTCTAGCCAATAGCCATCAACGTTTCTAGCCAATAGCCATCAACCCATTCCAAGAGGTGACCTTACTCACAAGCAGTGAAGAACAGCATATCACAGAAAGCACGAGTTACTATTAGAACTTTGCCCGTCAGAAGAAATTTAAAAAAAATAAAAATCCAGCCCGCTCAAAACCAAGGGAAGACCACATTGCTGTCTTGAAGATCAACAAAATTGCCACCAACTTTTTCTCAAACGGAAAACCCAGTCTCGTGGGATGAATCAAAACAAAGGA
Source organism: Oreohelix idahoensis (assembly GCA_024509875.1). Classification (NCBI taxonomy): domain Eukaryota; kingdom Metazoa; phylum Mollusca; class Gastropoda; order Stylommatophora; family Oreohelicidae; genus Oreohelix; species Oreohelix idahoensis. The sequence goes on from JAMPIV010003502.1 coordinate 25,580, forward strand.
ATGGTGTTTAAGGATGACTCACGCAAGCTTGATATAACTGCTTTTTGTGTGAGGGAACCTCTCTCTCTCTCTCTCTCTCTCTCTCTCTCTCTCTCTCTCTCTCTCTCTCTCTCTCTCTCTCTCTCTCTCTCTCTCTCTCTCTCCCTCTCTCTCTCAAAACCTTTATTAAACGGGTACAATTTATAAATGTAATAGGCACGGTAATGGCAGTAAATTATTGTTTTATTTTATTTTGTTTAAAAGTTTGGCCTGTGGCGCACTCCGTTTAATCTAGACACAAGGTCCATCGGCTGAGCAAATCTAAAAGAGCTTGTGGTCATTGAATATTCTGCTTTTAATAATAAAAGAATTGTATACATCTTTATCGCTTGCTCCTGGAGGAAAAGGGACCGACCACGCGCCAGGCTCTTTAAAAAAAAATGGGTACCCCACTCTGCTCGTGAGATAGGGAAAAGCGATGAATGACACTTGCCACTCAGCTGATAAAGATGACACCTAGCAAACACTTCAGTCCCCTACGGCAGTGTCACGGAATTGCCTCCCCTGCTTTGCAGTAGTGGTCCAACAGTGGCCAAAACTCAAGTGTATCTAATATGGGTCTTCAAAGGTGTCTACCTTCGCACAAGATTTCTCTTGGCAGAGTTGTAGATAGAAGGATAATGATGCTTCTATCTCAAGGTCAAACCCACAAGATATTTTCAGAAGCCAAGAACAATGCTGCTTAGGGCCGAGCACTATTAACTTATATCGTCGCCTTTTGTGAAGAATTAAGCAATTATTAATTTCAGCTCGTTAAAGCCCCCACCCTGATTTACTCAGTGAAATTCTTCTTATTCTGGTATAGCTCTGTTTAGAGTGTATTTAGTAAATTGACTGAGACAAACACGCAGTACATTCAAAATGACTAAATCGACGTTAAATTTGTATATTTACAGATAAACTATTTAATAATCACTTAGCTTTAACAAGGTTTTAAAAAAGGAATAATTATTTATCAGAAAGTTATCATCACTGTGTGATGTAATGGTAGTTTGTAAAGGAGGTCACTTGGCAGCTTTTATGTGTTACTAAGCTGTCAGTGAGGGTTCTGCTCCTTCTGATGTTTTGGTTCTTGGTAGACTGGATCGCTGATCCCGCTCGTCACTGGTCAAGGTTTTATGGTGCAGCACGCTCCCAGAAGTGTCAGGGAGTGTCTACGAAGTTGGTCACTCGTCTATAAGCCTCGTTTGATGATGGTGTCTATCTTCGACTTCAGGCCACTTGTACCTTTCTTGTTCCAGAGATAGTACCCTCAACTGGTACCACCAACTATAATGGTAAAAGTAAAGAAACGAATACCCTCTGCGTATTAAGTTTCCCGACAAATACGTATGTGTCTCCATCTTCCTATTCCCCCATCCCATCTACCTCAGACATTACCCTCGATGAGAATTAAGCTTAATCCCTCGAGATAAAACTTTCTTTACATTTAAATTGAATAGCTTTATATTTACTTTACATTCAAACGAAAAGGTTAATAGTATAGATAGAATTTGTTTACATTTACATCTACACTGGTTGAAAAATGTTCACAATATAGATTGAATATGTTGTCAGTTATATCTACACTGGTTGAAATATGTTCACAATATAGATAGAATATGTTTTCATTTACATCTACACTGGTTGAAAAGCTTGAAAACTTGCATTATTTTTTAAAGTGAATATGTTTACATAGACATTTACACTGGTTTGTAAATGTAAATATTATAATTAGAATGTACATCATTTCTTTCATCTTTCACTCCCTGCTCCACATGGAACGTGGAACTACCTATGCTTTTTAATTCACTTTAACAGACTAGCAATAAAGCAGTCACCAGCCTTTGCAGTGGTGGTTCATGAAATAAACATTCTATATGCTGAGGTTGCCAGCCTCAAATGACTTGGACATCCACTAGCAATTTTCACATATTAATATTCACATGGCAATATACACATGTTAGTAATGAAAAATATAGAATGTAAAATGTACAACTTACACCAATCTTGGCTCACAGACTGTTTGCTCAGAGAAATAGGTAAAGGCACTAGCAGATGCCTTTTACACGTGTTCTGGGGGACGTTACTTTAACAATAAGTTCCCACTTATTGTATGGGAATAATGAAAGACTCCGTGTTTCAGATTCCTCAGATTCCGGTTTTCCCTGTTAAAATGGTAGAGTTTATTCTGGGCTCTGAAGTCCTCAAAATTGCTCAAACAATTGTGATAAACGAGCGCAAAGGCCTTATTGCTCTATCTTTTCCTACATCTTTCGTATTGTATTTTCTCTGACATTTGCTCTTTCATGCAACATTTGCGATCCATATTTGCTATTTCATCGTTGTGATTACTCGCAACCGGTATCTAGAGAACCACATTTGCTCTTTCATCGGGGGAAATAAAATCCTTTGATTGAGTCCACATGCCCGACACTATCGTTTGAAGCCCACATTGCATCGTGATAAATCAGGTAAAAACACATATGGTCATCCGAATCAAACATGGGCATGCGGTAATTTCTGTGACACCACATTGGACGCCCAGATTGGCCAGGGGAAAACGTCTCACCGCGGTTCAGACAAGCGTTGGTTTACCACATTGGATGCCCAGCTTGGCCAGGTGACTTCCAGAAACATATAATACCGCATAATCTACTAGAGTGTAGAAGTCCAGTTTTTTCCTTGTGAGGAAGAGATTAAACCCAAAAACGCATAGCCTAATACACGTGTTTATTCAGAGTGGATGATAATTCAGTTCTGTGATTAATTGTGTTCTTAAAGGATTTTGCGAAGGGAAAAGAAGGTTAGTAGATCTTATACTTATTAATACATTTTCTTATTTTTGTTTATTTTAACCTCACAGCTAAAATGTGCGAAAGATAAAGTTTCAAATAATTCTTGGCATAACTGATTAATAAAATCAGAAGATTTTCCTAGAAGATGATAGGATGATAGGAGGTAATTAATAGTTCATATTTCACCTTTATCATCATCACAGTCTCCCATGCGCACACACTCTCATGCACAAGATATTTAACATCATTAGAATTGAACTCAGAGAGAGAGAGAGAGAGATGAATAATGAGCAATAGTTTAAATGCAAGTCAACCAGTGATGTTAAATGTGAAAACTTACGAAGACTTTTGTGTGTCTTCAGTTCATCAGAAGTCTGAGTCTACACGCAACGTGTCTGACGTCTAACCAGAAATAAGTTATTAAAAACGGACATTTGGCTAGCAGAATTCGCCATAGGACATCTTTCATTCCTCAATTAAAAAGGAATATTGTCTCACCCACAAGTCATAAGGTGGACGCAGCATTATTCGTCACCATATACTGCTTGCTCACAAGTTCAATACATCGTTATCACAAGTTCAATACAGAGTCATCATAAATTCAACTCACTCGAAAGATCATTATTATCTGAAGTCAAGCAAAAGAGCTCAAAAGAGGAATCGCATATTTATACCGCGTGCAACACACTCTTAAGCGCATTTTATGAAGCAGACTCGAAAGTATATGAATCACGACTACATACGCAAGATTATGAGTCTACATATCACTAACATTTCGTGAAGATATCCAGTCTGACCAGTACCCTCGGGAGATTAGACAACAGACCTTTTGTTCATATGACAGCTATTAACTGTTGATCAACACTACAGAGATATACTCAAACAGTGAAGGAATATACATAGATATCTCGTCAGCGTTCTCCGTACGACAACAGTATTCATCAGAACGTCCTCAGCTTAGAGATACCCCATTCGACATAACGTATAACAACTTGGGACATTTTATGCATACATGTGAATCCTCATATCTAGGAGAAGCATTTAGCCAATTTCTAGAGACCTTATATCTATATCTCATAGACTAGTCCTGGCAAAAACTACTGTAGTAGTTGCCCCAGTGACACACCACACGACAATTGGGGGCTCGTCCGGGATTAGTGAACCCGGACTTAGAAGGGTGATAAATCACATTTTCATCCCTGCTATACAGTTGCGATAATTGCAAAATTTGTTGGCATTTTGAGGGATTACCTTCTAGACTGACTCTTACTATAATTTGTCTATTTCATAAGGGGGATAATTTATATCTCTAAAGCACGAGTGATACTTTTTAAATTGAGTATCAAACGGACAGAGTAAGCACTTTTTGAGAACAGAAGATAATCTTTTTCAGTAACGGCTGGGAAAATTTTTATCATAAATATTTAGCAAATTTTTCATAGAAAACTTCGAGATAATCTGCTATATAATTTTCAGAATACGCTAAGTGAGTGATTTTTTTTAAAGAACTATTTGAACTTGATTATTAATTTAAACCTAGAAGGTTTTAAGAGATAATTACTTGTGCGAGTCAAACAATTTGCTTGGAGGTCACTGCCAATTTTTCCCTTCGTGAACCCATACTGCCTATCATGGCAGATGCCGCAAAAATTAGAACTAGTTTAATGGAGGCAGGGCGTGAATACGGGTTAAGTGGAAAAGATCTGATGAAATTTGTGAGTGAGGAGACTGATAAACTCCATGCAAGAGAGATAGAAGTGCAGAAACTTGCAATGGAGAAGGAGAAAGCCGCAGCAGAAGCAGCGGAGCGGAAAGAAGCAACAGAAGCAGCGGAGCGGAAAGCCGCAGCAGAAGCAGCGGAGCGGAAAGAAGCAGCAGAAGCAGCGGAGCGTAAAGAGAAAGCAGCAGCAGAGCATGCACTTAAGATGAAGCAACTGGAAATCCAGGGGCAGACCAATCAGATAGAGTTGGCAAAAAGTGCAGCGGCTTCCAACTTGGATGGAGGGTACTCACCCCGCTCAGAGGTGTGCCTACTTCGCAACCTGCACCACCCAATGCCATGAACTTTCCGCTGGAACCTTTTTCAGAAAGGAACGATACCATGGACGCCTTTTTAGACCGCTTTGAACGCTTTGCAACAGGGTTTGGGCTTGAAGAACGGAAGTGGAACTTGAAACTTTCCCAGGGCCTAAGAGGAGCCGCCTACGAAGTTTTTAATAAACTTCCGGCCGGAGAGCAAGATGACTACCAGGCATTGAAAAAAGCTCTCTTGGTGAGGTACGAGCTTCATTCAGAGGCTTACCGAAAAAAATTTCGAGGTTCTAGGAAGGATGCAGGAGAGACTTTCTCACAGTTTGCAGCCCGTATTGAAGACTACCTAGTGAAGTGGTGTATACTGGGAAACTTTACCGAGAACTATGACGGGTTGAAAGAGCTGATTGTGATAGAGCAACTAAAAGAGTCTATGTCGGTGGAAATGCGTAGATTTCTCACTGAAAACGGCGCTGACCGGTCAGAAAATATTCTTACACTGGCAGAGCGATTCCAAAATGCTCTCATGGAGTCTCAAGGAGCCAGAAAGAAGTTTTCGGATCAGGCGCCAAAGCAACCTGCTCGCTCCCAACCAGACCAACAAAGCAAAGGACCACACATCTCGCATAAACAGCACGCAAAACAAGATAACTACAAAGAGCAAAACAAGAAAAATGCTGCGCCACACCAGAGACAGGGAGATAAATGGTGCAAGTACTGTCGCTTGAACAATCACAACACTAATGAGTGCAAGCGCAGACCTCCTCCCCAACATGCTGCCTGTCTGCAGACAAAATCGTCACCCCGGAAGGAGCAGAGGACCGGAAACGTTTCTCATCCTCCCGTCATCGAATCAGTCCTCGTAAACGGACAATCTGTGGAGTGCCTTTATGATACAGGACTTGCTTTCGATGCGGTGGTCAGGGCATCTCTTGTCACCCCTGACCAAATAACAGAAGAGAGTGTCGACATCGAAGGTCCGACGAAGGATGTTGCACCCATGACACTGCCAATTGCACTTATCAGAGTGGAATCTCGTTATGTGACAGGAGAGATTCGTGCAGCTATCATGGAAGAACCAATCTACTCTTTAATCTTGGGATGTAGATATGTGTTCCTTGGAGAACCTACTCAATCACTAGTCATGGCGGCCGTACAGACTAGAGGACAGTCAAGAAAAGACGCAGAGCAGGAACCTCCTACCAATATCCTCCCCGAGGAATTGAAGAGGGCCCAAAGGGAAGATTCCTCACTGGCGCCCTGTTTTAAAAAATTACCTAGGACACACAACCCACCTACCAAGGGAGACTTCTTTATGAAAAATGAATTGATGTATCGCCGAGCTGGAAATGAAGGACAGGAACACAACCAATTAGTAGTTCCTGCAACCTATAGGAACCAGGTGCTTGAGATGGGCCACTCTATCCCATTTAGTGGACACATGGGAATGAGCGCCACGACTCAAAGGATCGCCTGCCACTATTATTGGCCAGGGATCACCGGCGACATTGAACGTTTCGTCAAGTCTTGTCCTCAGTGCCAGAAAGTTGCATCAAAACACTGGACGGCACCCGCGACCCTTGGGGAGATGCCAATCTTGGGCACCCCATTTGAAAGAGTGGCCGTGGATATAATTGGACCTCTGCTGAGAACTAAGAAGAGGAACTCCCATATCCTTACCTTAGTGGACACCTGTTCCATGTGGGGCGAAGCCATAGCCATACCAGCATGCGACTCAGTGCATGTAGCTGACGCTTTACTGAATATCTTTACTAGATTGGGCTTCCCGCATGAAATTCTCACAGACAACGGGTCACAATTTAGAGGCAAGTTGACAGAGGAGGTGCTTAGAATATTCAAGACTAGGCATATCCATACTTCGCCCTATCACCCCCAAAGTAACGGGCAAGTAGAGCGGTTTAACGGAACGCTCACCTCTATTCTTCGGAAGTTGGCACAGGAGAAGCCAGAAACTTGGGATCAGTATCTTCCTGCCACATTATTTGCTTATAGGGAAGTACCGCATGCGTCAACTGGAGTTCCTCCGGCCACATTACTCTTCGGAAGACCTATTAAAGGTCCATTAGAAGCATTACTAAGAACATGGACAGATGCCAAGGCAGACGACATTGTCACATCAGCCTTCCAGTACGTCACAGACTTGAAACAACGCCTGAAGACTGGCTGGGAATTAGCCACAGCGAAAGTACGGGAGGCTAGGCGGAAACATGCCAAATATTACAATCGCAATGCGAAGGACCGAGAACTAGCAGTAGGAGAGAAGGTGCTACTTCTTCTGCCAAGTAGCAGTAATAAATTGCAGATTTGCTGGAGGGGACCCTACAAAGTGGCGGAAAAGATTTCTCGCACCAACTATAAAATCGCCGTGAACGGAAAGCAGAAAATTTACCACTTAAATCTGCTTAAGAAGTTTTACGAGCGAGCCCCTGCCGAACCAGCGCACCTCATGACTATGGCCATTGCTATGCAAATGGAAGAAGAGCCATTATCATCCGTAGAGTACCCGGTGATACAGGAGGAATCACATTTAGATGTGAAAATAAGCTCCACCTTAACGGAAGCCCAGCAAGAAAAAGTAAGGAGATTGATGGAAAACCACGCCGACTCTCTGACAGACAAACCGGGCCGGACAAACCTGATGGAGTTTGACATGGAAGTCACGGATCCTACGCCTGTCCGAATGAGAACCTATCCGATTCCGTATGCCAAGGCGACGGCATTAAAGCAAGAAATTGATTACTTACTTAAGGAAGGCATAATTTCGAAGTCGGAGTCCCCTTACAGTGCGGGAGTTGTGCTGTTACGCAAACCCAGTGGAGAACACCGCCTGTGCATCGACTACCGACAGCTGAATGCGTTAACACAGTTCCAGCCAGAACCGTTACCGGACCAGAACCAGCTATTTACTAAGCTGAGCAGGGCTCGCTATTTTTCAAAGATCGACCTCAGTAAAGGGTACTATCAAATACCGGTAAAAGCTGAGGTGAGGAACCTGTTAGCCTTCAGTACTCCAGATGGACACTTCGAGTTTAATGTGATGCCATTTGGACTGAACAATGCTCCTAGTGTCTTCACAAGGATGATGCGAAAGTTATTGGATCCTTTGAATCATTCCGCCATCAGCAATTTTATGGATGATATCCTAGTAGCTACTGAGTCGTTTGAAGAACATATATCAGCGCTATCCTTGCTGTTTAACAGACTCAGAGAAGCGGGACTAACCGCCCGCCCAACCAAATGTCAAATAGGGTGTGAACAGCTAGAGTTCCTAGGACATACTATATCCCATGGGACCATGTTCCCCGAGACTCAAAACGTTGAGAAGCTGAGAAATGCACCGAGACCGTCCACTAAAAGGGATGTCCGGTCATTTGTATCTCTCTGCGGATTCTACCAGAGTCATATAAAGGATTTTAATAGCCTCTGTGCGCCGCTTACATCACTAACCAAGAAAGGAAACCCAGATAAAGTGACATGGTCAGCAGAATGTGAACATGCATATGCACTCTTAAAAGAGAAACTCACCACAAAACCTATTTTACGGCTTCCGGATTTAACTAGAAAATTCATCTTGCGCACAGATGCCAGTAACATTGGAATCGGGGCTACATTACTACAGCCAGATGACAGAAGCCCACCAAATCTATTTCCGGTCGCATATGCGAGTCGGAAGTTAAACCGAGCAGAACAAAACTATTCCACAATCGAAAAGGAATGTTTGTCCCTCGTCTGGGGAATACAAAAATTTCAAGCATACCTGTACGGAAGGAAATTTACAATCCAGAGTGATCACCAACCTCTGACCTTCCTCGCCAATTCAAAGAATTTGAATTCTAGACTGATGAGGTGGTCGCTTGTTCTACAACCTTACACGTTCCAAGTGGACTATATCCAAGGAAAACATAACGTAGGAGCGGATTTTTTAAGCCGTCATCCTATGAAGCAGGACGGAGAGCACAAACAAGTAGAGGAAAGGGTGGAAACCGAAGAGAAAAACGAAGATGAGGAAAATGATTAAGGAATCCCGAGCAAGAAGGCTTAGCTCTCCTGAGTACGATTGACATCACACTTGAGGAGGGGCTATTGTGATAAACGAGCGCAAAGGCCTTATTGCTCTATCTTTTCCTACATCTTTCGTATTGTATTTTCTCCGACATTTGCTCTTTCATGCAACATTTGCGATCCATATTTGCTATTTCATCGTTGTGATTACTCGCAACCGGTATCTAGAGAACCACATTTGCTCTTTCATCGGGGAAAATAAAATCCTTTGATTGAGTCCACATGCCCGACACTATCGTTTGAAGCCCACATTGCATCGTGATAATCAGGTAAAAACACATATGGTCATCCGAATCAAACATGGGCATGCGGTAATTTCTGTGACACCACATTGGACGCCCAGATTGGCCAGGGGAAAACGTCTCACCGCGGTTCAGACAAGCGTTGGTTTACCACATTGGATGCCCAGCTTGGCCAGGTGACTTCCAGAAATATATAATACCGCATAATCTACTAGAGTGTAGAAGTCCAGTTTTTTTCCTTGTGAGGAAGAGATTAAACCCAAAAACGCATAACCTAATACACGTGTTTATTCAGAGTGGATGATAATTCAGTTCTGTGATTAATTGTGTTCTTAAAGGATTTTGCGAAGGGAAAAGAAGGTTAGTAGATCTTATACTTATTAATACATTTTCTTATTTTTGTTTATTTTTAACCTCACAGCTAAAATGTGCGAAAGATAAAGTTTCAAATAATTCTTGGCATAACTGATTAATAAAATCAGAAGATTTTCCTAGAAGATGATAGGATGATAGGAGGTAATTAATAGTTCATATTTCACCTTTATCATCATCACAGTCTCCCATGCGCACACACTCTCATGCACAAGATATTTAACATCATTAGAATTGAACTCAGAGAGAGAGAGAGAGATGAATAATGAGCAATAGTTTAAATGCAAGTCAACCAGTGATGTTAAATGTGAAAACTTACGAAGACTTTTGTGTGTCTTCAGTTCATCAGAAGTCTGAGTCTACACGCAACGTGTCTGACGTCTAACCAGAAATAAGTTATTAAAAACGGACATTTGGCTAGCAGAATTCGCCATAGGACATCTTTCATTCCTCAATTAAAAAGGAATATTGTCTCACCCACAAGTCATAAGGTGGACGCAGCATTTTTCGTCACCATATACTGCTTGCTCACAAGTTCAATACATCGTTATCACAAGTTCAATACAGAGTCATCATAAATTCAACTCACTCGAAAGATCATTATTATCTGAAGTCAAGCAAAAGAGCTCAAAAGAGGAATCGCATATTTATACCACGTGCAACACACTCTTAAGCGCATTTTATGAAGCAGACTCGAAAGTATATGAATCACGACTACATACGCAAGATTATGAGTCTACATATCACTAACATTTCGTGAAGATATCCAGTCTGACCAGTACCCTCGGGAGATTAGACAACAGACCTTTTGTTCATATGACAGCTATTAACTGTTGATCAACACTGCAGAGATATACTCAAACAGTGAAGGAATATACATAGATATCTCGTCAGCGTTCTCCGTACGACAACAGTATTCATCAGAACGTCCTCAGCTTAGAGATACCCCATTCGACATAACGTATAACAACTTGGGACATTTTATGCATACATGTGAATCCTCATATCTAGGAGAAGCATTTAGAGATACATGGACTGTGTAGAGTACTCACCATTTTGGTAACACGTATCATATTACATCATCATTTCACTTTACACCAGTTCATTCTTAATTAACTATTACTTAATTAACTGTAATTTTATTATCTCATCTGTGTGTTTTGTGTGAATCGTCTTTCGCCATCATCACATTCTAACCATTACTAACCCTATATGTGTGGATATTTCATTAATAAACCCAACGATCGGTTGATCATTATCAAGAGTTTGTTAATGTATCACTCGTGCTGTCGGTGTTACATATTCACCTATAGGAACCTTTCTCTACTCAGATGAGGTTGGGGGCTTTTTCTTTACGGGATCTAAGGGCAGAAGCTAAGGTCGTGGGAAAACAGAACTCTTTCCATAATTAATTAGAAAACACTGTCTAGTGGAAAGCATTCGCATTCCTGTCTTCTTGTCCCTATCTCGAATAGGTCTTTATTCTTTCTTAACGAGCCAATTTGTAGAGACCTTATATCTATATCTCATAGACTAGTCCTGGCAAAAACTACTGTAGTAGTTGCCCCAGTGACACACCACACGACAACAATGGTCCGGTCCGATATTTCAATCTTGATTCTAGGCTTAACTCTGGCAGTCTGGTTGTCGTCTTGGCAAGCGATTCTCACAGTGTTCTAATCTGGCTAAAGTGTAAGATTATATGGCCTTTTGCCCACCCCCTCCCCCCACAGTTGTTTGTTACGATTTATGCAGGGTCCAATTAGGAATTTTGTGGTTCCCCTATTTCGAACCCCCACCAATCGTTTCAATACTGCATATTTAGGTGGGGTAATTCAAAATTATTCCGACATGGAAAATTCTGTGCGTGATGCAAAAGGTCACGTCTCCCATATATGGAAGTGACAAGTCCATACACTTGTTCGACAATGTGTTTCAGATGTAACATCTTACTTTCCTCTAAAACAATGTCTCTGAAACATGTGGATAGGAAATGATGATGTAATTCATGTTTGTCCAAAATGTGTCGCATATACAAGTCATCTCTTTATCCGTCGCCTGCGCACACAAAATCTGTCTGCGGGCGAGTAGTTTTATCGCGTGGCACGGCTTGAGCAATCTAAAACTAAGCGAAAATGACCAGGCCCATATGGGTTTTACCTGCTTTAATCTCCGCAAAGCTGTGAAGCGTCAAGCAAATGTGATGAATTATCACCAAAAAGGAATGTCAAATGACTGTAAATACCAAATATCTGTTTGATAAGAGATAACTAAATGTGTCGACCCTGTCGCATATATATGTAAATAGTGCAGCAGTGTCCCGTCCACCTTGCTTTCCCATCTTAGGTTTATAATCTTTGCGACGCAAAAAGATGCCATTCGCTGACGAAATTCACTGACTGTAGACTCACCTTTGAAGCCACGCCTATTTTTTCTGCTTGCACGAGCTGCGAAACAAATAGCTAGTAATGACAAGCGATATTTGTAAAGTAGTCATAATTAAATTATCACTGATATTGTGCGCTGAGAGTTTACCGGTGGAGGAGGGGAAGGGCGCATACCTTAAACCCAAATCCGTTCCAGGTGAGCAAAGCGTGATAAGATAGGCTAAGACCTGTGTGCTTTTAATTTAATTAAATGACAGAGTGGATAAGAGATCTTACCTTGCGCGTGATAGAATAGGATATTGATATTATGATTAAATATTTTGTTTTCTCCCAAATGTAGTACTGATCACAAACCAGCCTGCCAGCGGCCTAAGTCTAAATACAACCAGTAACAATTCTTAGTCTTTACCGGGTCTTCGATGTTGACCTGTGCGGTCTTCTTGCTTCATCCAGAGAGAGGGTCCAAACGTATAGACAATAAGAAGAAATTGTAAACTGGAGACACCAAATATCCAGAATTTTTCCATTCAATTATATCAGCCCGCTGTGGCAAAATATATATACATAACATTGTTACCGACTACTGACCATTGTGTTGTCAAGTGCATTTATCCAGAAAGATTTACCCACCAGACATTTCCTTTAAATATTGGAAGTACTAACTACTGTCCACTGTGAACACTAGATCTTGGTACATATTTTGCTACCTAAACTATCTGACATGACATTATCATATCCAATAATCACCACCAAAGTAAGCGTTTCCCATTAGGAGGATTCGTGGAGAAACTGGGGCTCACTTCGGCGAAGTACAACACTGGATTTGGTTACCTGTTCACTAATGTATACGTTCAAGAGGTTGTTAACCAACTAGTAGGTAAGCGAGATTGAATGTGGCCACAGATTGACAGAGTGTGAGTACAGAGGAGTGAATATTTATATTTGTATAATCATTGTACCCACTTCTATTTTTGTTCGCTAATACTATTATTTTACAGGATAGATTAACTAGGAACTCTGTTCTTTACGTTATCGTCTATTTCTATACCCTAGCGCTAATCTTTGACTTTTTGGGGTTATTAACTTTCTTGCGGGTTCTTTTCTCAACAGAGGGGATTGCACTTATGGGTTTATTTTCCAAGTTCTGTAACCTATGATTTCATTTATATATATATATATATATATATATATATATATATATATATATATATATATATATATATATATATATATATATATATGTTTGATGTTGTGAACAGTTTATATGATAATAAACTAAACAAAACTTAATTACTTGTGTTGGTCAGCTCAGCCCATATCCATACTCCATTTACAATAGTGTCACGTCTGGGTGTCTTGTTGTCACATAACTGTGTGTGTATAGTTAAACCTATATGTTAAATGTATGGAGAGTAAAATTGTCTGATACCAACTTACAGTCGTAAAGATAGGCTGGACTAGAGTATCTTCTCAATCCAGTGACAGATTCTACCCTTAAACTATTCACTCGTGAAATCTATTTCTCATACCTTAATTCTCACTGAGTTACCACCTTTTACAGTTCTATTCAGACGGGAAAAAATCTATCTTAAATGCCTATCCAAAATTTACGACAGATCCCCCGGATATTCCAGGTAATCAGTAACTGATTACAGTTGACATTCAAAAATCCGGCCATCGATAATCCGGTTCCTTCAGATTTCCGGCATGGATTTCGGAGCGCATTTTTAAATTTACCGCGTTGGCGCGCCACTGTTTTCTGGAGCAGTTTATGTTTTGTTGCAGCTGTTGGGTCTTGCTTGCACGTGTAACAGGCATTCCTGCTCATTCCTTCTCATTGTATCATTTATTTGCTGCAGTTTAGCCCCATTATGGATTCAGAAAATAAAAGAAGTGGTGTAAAACGCAAACATCGTGCATTGTCGATCGCAGATAAAGTGTACAGGTAGTCATTTTCTGTTAAATATATACAGAATATATAACCATAAAAAATCCGGCATTTTCAAAAATCCGGCACTCCTCAGGTCCGGAGGTTGCCGGATTTTTGAATGTCTACTGTACTGCTGTAGTGAAGAAGAGATCAACCCAAAATTATGTGACATGCGGTATCTGTTTTCGGACTACCTTTACCTTTGTTGTTTTACCTCCGTCAACTATTTATGTGGCTTTTAGTAATATTTAATTCATTCATTCGATTCTCTCCTGCTTAGCCCCTTACGGAGTATGGAGTCACGACAGCAAGGGCCCACTTTCAGGAAGCCTTCATCAAGGCATTTCTCTTTCAGCGGCATTTCTGCAGCAGTCTGCTTCACATGAGTACGTTGCTAGCCCCTGCGTAACTCCACATTAGTCGCATTTTACGACACGCATGATGCAGCAGTAGTCCAATTATTTCCTCGTCTGCTCAAACCTTCCCGGAAACTACACAGGGTTCTGCTGGCTAACTCACTGTCCTCAGTCAGGTTCCGTGTGTTAGTACTCACATTCTGTGTAACAATGGAGAAGTGTCTGCCTTACTTCCATAGGTAAACATTTGTTGCAACGTATGAAAAAGAACTATTCACGAACCAAATGACTATGTGTACAAAATCTACATTAGGTTATGCAAGAACCTTTATATTCTTTCAGCGACATGTAATTCCGGAGTGTCGCAAACATGCAAAAGTCGCTAATTAAAAATAAAAAAAAAACGATAACACGGAATATAAAAACAGGAAGGATATTGACAACTAGAAAGCCAGTTTGTAGCTGATGTAATCTGTAGTCTTCTTCCTTGTTCTGTTCCCCTACTTTCAAGGATTAATTCTTAAAATAATCTTTCTTTACCAAAACTTTCACGAATTGGGTCTTAACAACAATCTTTTTCTTCTACTACTTTCACGATTAGCTCTTAAAAAAAATATTTTTCCTGCCGCTATTTTCACAGATTATTTCTTAAAACAATCTTTCTTTTCTACTACTTTCATTTATTAGGTCTTAAAACTATGTATATATAATTGATAGCAGTAACTTACTTTTTTTTGGGGTGACATCTCGCTTACATAATAATTTAGTAATGTGAAGTATATAATCTAGCCATCGCAATTCCGTCACGCAAAAGCTAACATATACTTTTTCTGATTAAGCGACCCTTTGTCAGTCGTTATAATTTGGGTTGTCATGTAACTAGAAAGCTGACAGACTTTGTGAATTAGATCTATGTAAATTATTACCATTATCATAATAGTAACGTGTGTTTTGCTAAGCAACTGAATTTTAGAGAGGAAGTCATTTTTGGGAGAACTACTTAAGCGGAAGAGAACCATGGAATGTCTATTTTGTAGTTAAATATAACTTACAAGGCAGTTCTAGAGTTTTAACCACCAGACAATGAAAGAGTTCTATATCAGGTAAAGTTACGATGTAGCCAAAGAGCCTAAGCTCATTACAAATGTATGTACTCAATTTTTGGATTTTATTATTTTCTTTTTGATACCGACTCCCCACTTTGGCATATACAATTTAATAGTGTACTGAAACTACGGTATTGTTGAAAGTTTGTTGTTGTTGTAAACTCAAGTAATGTTCCAGTATGACTAGTGATTCCACAAAACAGGAACTACAGTTTAGAAACCCCTATGTTCATCTGGATGAGGACACAACTTCGATGTTACTGAAAGAGTTAATGTTATGATGTACATGTATGTACAAATAAATTTATTCTATGTACGCGGCATGGAAACACTGAGGTTGAGAATTGTTATTGTGGAATGAACAGGAGGACAACCCATATGGGAGGGACAGCATCACGACTTGCCTAGCAACATAAAACAAATACAATATAGGTACATAAATGTTAAATATAAATTTATGTTATGATTTGTGTGTTGCTTTAAGGTAATGTATGTATGTATGTCTCAGTTCCAGAGCTACTTCCAGAGCCACGGCTAAACTAAGCTGAAGACAAGCAACCAACGGAGGGAACGTAGCATTCTCCCTACTGTCTAACCTTCAGAAAGCAGAACACTATACATATGTCATTTACCTGTCAACCTATCACCCACTTAGCCACAGCTCACTAACCGGGTGGAAATCACCAAAGAAAACCATTCACCGATGTGTGAACTCGGTAACCACAGCCCGACGCCCTCAAGCGCTTTGCAGTATTGGTTCATTAGTCAGCAGCTCAGTGTACGCCAGCACTTAGTGGCAACGAATACCTCATTCCACTCAGGTTCGCCAGCACACAGAAAATCGGGTACCCGTGTTTTTACCTCGGAGTATCTAGTTTCACACAGACAAGAGGAAAATCAGTATTTAGTAGTCCTCACTTATGAGTCACGCTTGTAGGCAGTACAATCAGTCGCTGCTCAAGATGAGCATTTTCAGTTTGGGATTATATGTGTTGTTTTTTCAGGCTCAAGGATTGTGTGTCATACCAATTGGGTTTTCTTGATATATGCACTGATGTAATTGTTAACTTTGTGATTTTATATTGGTTTTGGTTGAGATTGCTTTTTTTATGTACTCTCCAAAGAGTGTTATTTTTCGTTAATAAAATTAAATGTTATTGGTTAATGAGCTTGTTCAAAGACCTTCATCCATATCTATTATTGACTTCAAAAGCTCTTACTATTTCTCTGTCTATCAGTGAAAATGAAGAGAGACCGGATGATACTTAAGAATACATATAATGAGTTGTGGGGCTTGGAAAGAGGGATAACTTTAATAGATCTTCTTCCAGACTGTTTTAAGATTCCACGCACATTACCTGTGTTTTCTCCTATCTGATTTGAATTTCGCTAGAGTTGTCTAACTTATAACACATATTCTCCTCAACTCTCGACAGGTATGACGATCGCATATTATAATTATATCATTATTATGCCATTTATCTTTATTTAAAAACAAAATTAATTCATTGTCCGTCTTTCTGTCTGTTATACTCTAATAATATTAACTGTATTTTAGTATAAGACAATCTTGCACCTCCCTATATCTAGAAATATAAGTTTCACTAAACACACACACACACAGCTATGTGACAAGGCATACAAACGTTAAAAACAATTGTAAATTGGGTATGGGTTCTTTTTCTTGTTTATTATCATTAAACTTTACAACATCGAATATCTAAAGAAAATAAAATCAGAATTACATGCATAGAAAATTAACAGAGTACACGTGCCCTCCCCTTATTGAGAAGAAAAGAACCCAACAAGTTAATAACCCCAAAGGTCAAAGGTTAGCACTATGTTAAAGCATAGACAGTAAAGAAAAGAACAAAGTTCCTACTAAATGCTATCCAGTAAAGTAAACAGGTTTAAGCAAAGAAAATAACTGATGGTACAGGTTTCTGTAACTAAGAAATACTCACTCTCTCTCTGTCATACGTGGCCACATCAATAACGCTTACCCTATTCTTGGTGAAGAAATCTCTTGGACATCTAATGCCTGAATACATATATATTTCCAGGAGTTGTCTCTCCCAAATTGGCCCCAGTCCCTCCTTGAATAATTAAATTTTATAAGGGGAAAGCCTAATATGGTGGTTGATTCCTGGATAGACAAATGTCACTTCGAATAGTTAATGTAGAAAAAAACCCGCGATCTGGTGTTCACAGTAAACAGTAGACAGTACTTCCAGTATATAGAGAAAACATCTGGTTGCTAAAAACTGTTAATTATGGTGATGATAAATCCAATCGGCTAGCTCTGTGGTGAGTGCCGATTTTGAAACAGCGTAACTTGCTGGATAAATCCGATGATACGACTGTCAAAAGTCAGATGAAAATGTTAATTTTGTTACGCCTCAGTGGGCTAATAAAATTGAATGAATAACTGGGTATTTGTATGTCCAGTTAACTTTTACTATTTAAAATGTTAATTTGTCTCTTTGGCCGGTCCTGTTCACAACTGAACTTGGGGACGCGTAAGCCAAGAAGAGGACAACATTAATCAATCAGTAGATGAAGAAAACGGGCCAAAATGGACCACAATAGACCCAAATATAGACCGCTGGTCGCCGTTTGATCAGGTCTGTAAGAATAGAGAACATTATGAAAAAAATGCTACTATTATATCTCTACATATATACACACGGAAGGGGACGAGACGATCTCTCATCCTCTCCGTCAGTCCTGATTAAAGTTAAAAGGCACACGGTGTCTCTAGCCTATCCTATCGCTATCGCGCGTCGCTTAGCGGGTGCAAGTTTGGTTGAGGCATGCAGCCTTTCCCCCTCCTGCTCCGGTCAACGATCGGCGCATAACGTCAATTATGATTTAATCATCCCTACACGCACTTAACAAATATCGCCTGTTATTAATAGCTACTAGATGTCGGCGTCCGTTTGTTCAGTCGCATATTTAAATAAGTCACATATAATTTCACAAATAAAATAAACGCGAATGCTTTTCTGTCACTTATCAGTCACGCCTTGTGTATTAGTCAGCTAAACCGTATCTTCTTATGTGATAAAGCGAGTGGTAAAATTATCATTAAACTGAACTGGTAAACAAATAGCTACGCGTTATTTATATTCCTAGTTTTAACGCTAGGAAATCCCTGTGAATTATAATGGTAAAACTTAACACATTTAATCACAAATTTATATTACCACAAATCAGAATGAAATCCCCACGAAACTATTAACACATCTATTCACAATGGTTCTAGACTACGTGCTGTTTACCCCTCTGAAAAATTAGTGGGCTGATCAGTGACAACTGATAACTGATTTGTTTTTGTTCCACAAAGACGCCACTAGGCGTGGTGGAAACAGCGATAGATCGATCAATTTGTTGTTGCCCTAAGACGCCACTAGGCGTACTGGCCACATACTGCTTTGCCGGTTGATGGCTAAGGATGGAAGAAGAAGAAGAAGACGTTTCCCCGATAAAAGGTTTCCACGGTCGCTCTGTTCGGCGTTGCTGACCGACAACAGAGACTTAAAGCGCGTAACGGGCTTCTTCCGAGATTTTAGCCCGCTTCTGGAGATCAAAGAGTTTATCTCCCCCTGTATGTACGACATCAGAGATAACAAGGGAAAATATTTGCCCGCTCGTCTCACTTCAAAGAGGTTCGGTGTTTATCCACGTGCATCTGTCTAATATCTAATGATTGACAGATCAGCTCGCGTGATAAACTCAGGTAAACAGACCGGGTTCGCTCCCTGTTACTGGCAGGTCGCGGAAGTTGGTAACTTTCCGTTTGTTTACGTCTCAAGAAAAAAAGAGGCGTGGATTAAAGGTGAGTAATGCAGGCTGTCAAATGCTTGACTTTGCTAACGAATCGTAGAACGCCATGAGGTCACGAGAGGCTGTCGGATACTGAAGGCTGTATTTCCATTATACGTCACACTCATATTTCCTTTGGCTGCAGCTTCCTCTGTTTCCCTTGCCAACTCTTCAGTATACTTCCTCTTGTATCTATTGATGTTTCTTCTTACTTCTTTGTTTGCTTCTGTGTACACTTCATGAGCCTTGGCTTTGGAGCTTCTTGTTTTCCTTCTGTTTAAATTTGCTTTCTTGTTTTTCCTGTCTTCTACTTGGTAATGGTGACTGTTGTTATCCATGCGTTGTGCTGATGTTCTCTTTTTCTCAGCACTTCTTCACAAGTCTCGTTCCATATATTTTGTACTTGTTGCCAGTGGTCTTTCGTATCTGCTTCATCTTCCAGCTGTTGGAGTACTTGGTACGTATTTGTTGGATACTGTGACTGAAATTTTTTCTCTTATTTCCTGATTTCTTAGATATCCTACATTATATTGTTGTCTACAGCTATATACTGTTGTAAATTTCTTGAGTTTTAATTCTGTTTTAGCCAAAAGAAGATGGTGGTCTGATATCACATCTGCTCCTCTACATACTTTTACATCATGCAATGAAAACCTAAACTTCTTACTTATGCACATGTGGTCAATCTGATTCTCAGTTCTGTGGTCTGGTGATATCCATGTTGCTTTATGTATTCTTTTATGTAGAAATATGCTTCCTCCTATAGCTAGTTGATTTGAAGCACTGAAGTCAGCTAATAGTTCCCCATTCTTGTTCATCATACCCAATCCATGCTTTCCCACGATTTCTTCAAAGACGGTGTTGTCTGTTCCTATTTTCGAGTTTAGGTCCCCCATCAAAATTGTGATGTCCTTTCTTTTCTTTTTTGTCCAAGACATTTTGTAGTCTGGTGTAAAAGTCTTCTTTCTCAGATTCTTCTTTATCATTTGATGGTGTATAACATTGGATCATGTTTATATTTACTATGTATTTGGCTGATTTAAACCTTGCTGTTATAATTCGGGGTCCCATTGCTTCCCATTCTATAAGTGCCATCTGTGCTTCCCTAGACAGCATTAGAGTCACCTCTTCACTGTGGTGGGCTCTTTCCTCCTCATGTCCTGAGGACAACACCATTTCTCCTGTGCTCAATCTCCTCCTCTCTATGCCCTTCCACCGTGTCTCGCAGAGACCCAGGAAATCAATAATGCAATTTTTCATTTCCGCTGCTACCTGTGCAGTTTTCCATTGTTCACATAGAGTGCGAACATTCCAGGTGCCAATCCTGGAGATTTTCCTAGACGAAAAAAAGGTTAGTCGGCAACCCAGACTCCTTTCGGATTTCTCTGGGTTGCTTCATGCGCATTCTTTCCAGAGGACCTTCTTCTGTCTTGGGCGGCTGAGTTGATTTATATTCTGTATTTGACTTGTCCATGTTTGTTGAAGTTTTTTGGTAAAAAGATTTTTACGGGATGGGGTAACTAGCCTCATGCCCAACCCTCCTTAGTCGCCTTTTACGACATGCATGGTAGGGTACAGTGTTACTATTCTTTGCTCCCCTTCCGGGCCCCGGCAACACACGGGTGAACTCTATTACATTCCATCACATGTTCATTTTGTTTGTTCAAGTTTTTGTGGCTTAAACTGCGCCGGATTATTCATTAGGTCCACTAGACACGTGCGTAGGACCCCAGTCTTACAGGGGCCCCCGCGAATAAAAACAACGGAGTCATAACTCACAGAGCTCTATAGCAACGGCACGTGCACGATAGTAGTACACTCGAGGGTGCAGGATAACAGTATCTGTACAACAGTTAGTTTATTAGTTACTTCCACCACCGCTTTTTTAACCGTTTTTATTATATTTTCTTTGCACGGGGCCCACTTAGTTTACCAAAATCTAGGGGCTGTAAATAGCACTAATTTTTTTTTAACATATTATTTATTAATAAAAACGTGAGCGTCTGATTGACAGAGCGGCTACAGCACTGGTCTCTCGCGGAAATGATGCCGGGTTCGAATCACGGTACCAACACGCTCGTCTACCCAGCTGTAAATGGGTACCTGACTCTGCTCTTAGAGTTAGGGAAGGAAAAGGCAGCGAGGAAGGGAACTTGTCACCCCACCTCTCGATGCTGGACCTAGTATAGTGAAGTCTCTAACACTTCACTTGTCACCGTGGTGGTGAACTCCTAGGACTGGTTGCGGCACCAATTAGTAATATGTCACAGTGCCATGTAGTAATCTTATGTGACTGTGTGCCCTGTATATGAATATTGGCACTAATTGTTAATCAACGATCTAGGTAATTGGGGCAGACCTAGTCGTCGGATTTTCTATTTTGTCAGTTTAGTCTATTGACAATCTTCCAAGTAAGAGTATATCTTAATACTGGCCATCACCGCCAGAGCTGACTATTCCTGGATGATATATCTCAAGCTTCCAACCTAACTCGTTCCATCTCTCCTTGTGATGTTACTTAGTGACAACTTCGTATAGTGGTGATTTTCTTTATATCCAGTATCTTGTTTACTCTAGCACTCAACAACCTTTTAGAGACTTAACCCAACTTGAGAAAAGTTCCATCAAAACAAACATTTTATTTACATCTCAGAAGTTCATCATAACAGAGGCATGTGGTACAAATTCCAGGTACAAACATTTCCTAACTGTCTCTTGTATGTCCCATTCCTCCTGGGCACATTCATGTACCTATGCATATATATATATATATAGCTCTCTACCTGAGAACATTATCAGATATGGTTTATACCTATTTTCTTCCCTTAAGGCTATTCTATTTATTCTGGCTTCTCCCAAGCCTTTCATCAACTCTTTCCTGAGTTGTTTTCTCTCCTCTACTAATCCTGTCAGATTTGACTCATATTAATCAAAATACCATCATCTTAAAATTCATATATGCCAATTAGCACATTGGGTACACCTGTTGCAGTATCCTCATACTTATACCTGCTAGAGAGCGCATGTTTCATCCTGTAAATACAATCACCCTTCAATTTCTTACTCATCTTACTTGTAACAGTCAATATTGCAAAGTTCATTACAAAATAGCCCAGCACGGCTATTAAATCCATATTCTTCTGTAAATCTTCTCAGATGCTTACTTAGTCTCATTTTATCCACCTCATAGTCAATTTTGTAGCTTCAGCTTCATTTCTCATTATCCTGCGCTAACTTAGTTGTAAGCGTCGTTAACCTTGTAATACTTTATTTCAGCTTCTGAAATCATTCTATTCAATGTCTATCAAAAGTTATGAGTCAAAGGACCTACTTACTTTGGTTTCACAGAATCCTCACAACACTCATATTTCTTACTATCACCCCTTATCACTAAGCCTATACTTTAAACACAGCTTTGTCTTTCATATGTGAATAGATTCTACTACTCTAACTAGGTCTATAGAATTCTTCAGAAGTATTCATTCTGTTTCCCACAGAAATTGAACTTGAGCCTGGCAGAAAACACATTCCTGCCACTCTACGTCCTTAACCAGGACTGCTCCTCCGAAAAATGCGACCGCTCACCAGCGTGTCCAAGTGTGTTCTCCTCTATAAAATCATTATCAGCTGATCTGTCCTTGTTTACTGTAAATTCATTGGTTCCTCCTATTCTCCACTCAGCTGGAATATGTTCACGCTTATCCGCTGTGTAAACAACTCAGTGAAGTGTCATCCGTTGTCCTGGTAAACTTTTCATGTGCATATTTTTTTCTCTCAACTCACTTAATCATATAAGGGAGGTAATTAACCGTTGTCTCCCTTTGCATAATTTGACTTAACCTTATATTGTCTTCTCTAAAGCTTGCTATACAATTCTTATATGTACATTTTCTAAACCATAATTACCAACTCACCAAATCTACTTAAGTGTAATTAAGCACTTTCCTCCCCTGACCTTAACATTCAGAGTCTCCTCCCTTTGATCAAAGTATTATTTCACTCATTTTATCTCCATTTTAGCAAGACAAATAGTCTTTATTCAAATCCATTCTTATTTCTCAAACCATTTTTTTACACTTTCCCCCGTAACCAAAACCAAATCACCGCTTATAATTCCTGCTTGAGCATTTATAATGCTCCTAGCAAACCCAACGGCCTAATATCCGGCTTTTGGCTAGGATCATGTGTCTAGACACAGGGACCAGTACAGTGACATTCATGTGTCATTAGGTCTCTTGTGTGAAAACACGGAAGACCACTGCAATGACACATAGTGTCATTGGGTCTTCTTGTGTTGGGACATGTGGTTTTGACCAGAGCCGGGTTTGGGCGGGGGCCAATACAACCTCATGCGAGGAAAATATGCAACCTCATGCGAGGAAATTTAAAAAAAAAAAAGATGACACACTCCCCTGCCGCAGTATCTGCCATGGGACTACCTTACCTTTTTTTTAAAATCTGAAACTTATTAGTTTTTTTATCCCTAGTTTTACCTTTTAGAAGATTGGAGAGCGGCTCCAAAATAGCTTAATAGCCTAGGGCCTCCGAAGTTCTTAATCCAGCCCTGGGCCTAAAGTTGGATTAGCCTGACCCACGCCCAAAGCTCCAAATCAGCTTTTTACGACATGCATGGCAGGTTCCAGAGTTACTATTATTTGCTCTCCTTTCGGGTCCCGGTAACACACGGGTGTTGATTCAATCAGGGTTATGCGCATTATTCATGTAGCGAAGTGCAAATAATCGACGTTGAGAACAACGAATAACTAACGTAGTGAAATGTGAATTGTTTAAATACTGAAATACGAATGAACTGTGAATTCTTCGCGTGAATAATCGTAAAGAAAAATATGAATACTTCACACTTTTAAGCTGTGAGAACTAAACAATAAGAAACTGGAATCAACGAATCCGCTTTTCTTGTAGTCTCAAGGATTGAGTTTTCTTGCTTTCTTCTGCTGTTATTGATATTAAATACAGTGTTTTTTGAACGCCATCAACGGAAATAGAATGCCGCTTTCAACCATTTACAATAAGCACGGAACTGTTGTTTATATCAGAACGCTGGTTGAAATGAAGAACAGTGGTATGGTTATGAGATGTCATCCAAATAAAACGCCCACGTCGTTAGCGTTAGGATTAAAGTTAGGGTTTAGGGGTAGGATTAAGGTTAGGGTTTAGGGTTAGGATTAAGTTTAGGTTCAGGATCTCTAAAGTCTCTGAAGCGTTTTTTTTTTGAGAGAGGCCGTATCGAACATAGGACCCACTGTTTTTCCTTTCAACCAGAACGTTTATCTTCTTCTTCTTCTTCGTGCGCCCTCAGACTTCTACATTTGATCACGCTACCCTCCCTGCCATCCAAGCTGATTCGCTTCCGTAGCTAGGCGGTGGTGCCGCACGGAATGTCCTAGGTTCGATTCCCCGGTAAGTCACTCACGTCTGTTGTTTAGTATTCTACTTCTTTATTTCTCACGAGTGCCTGAAAACATACCTTTATGTGTGTGTAATATTTATTTACTGTTTACAGGTCTCGGGTTTCCCTTCTTTATGTGTTTAAATAATTTTGCCTCTGCTTGGTCTCGACCCTCCCTCGCTCAGTCTATCTGCTCCTCCTATGAATTATAATATGGCATTCACAAAGATGGAAAAGTTAAAGCTCAAGCCCGGGAGAGGATGTATGGACATGCACGCTCCCCGGGGAACGTTGTTAACGGGCAATAACATGTTTTCTTTGGGAAAGACGAGGACTGCAGTAAGGCGCTCTATTAAGGGTGGGTTTATACAAAAGTAATATTTAAAAAAGAAATGCACGAAGACAATTGCCTACGTTGCGGCCTCAAGGCCTTCGCCAGGGAAAGGAAAAAAAGCGACAGCTAAATAAGAGATATTAGAAAACCAATAAAAAGAACAGATAAAAAAGAATATCACCAGGTCCAAATAGGCCACCATGCGTATCAACGGTGATATTCTTTTTATTTATTTGTAAACGTATGATCCATCGGTTAAGACTGTATATTAAAACTGTATTTTTACCTCATGTTGTATCGCTAGGTATAGATTTTCCTATCAAATATACGTCATTTCATAAATGGATAAACAGTGCCCAGGTTGGTAAAAGAGAATTCACAAGGAAATACAACATTCAATATAGAAAAAAAAACTATTACATTATAGATTCTTCTCCAGCCTATTCAAAAGCCTTCAGAACAGCATCAGTTCAAACTTAACTTTACAGATGTAAATGAGTTACCAGGACTAGAAAGTAACAGACACTCGGGACCTGGGAAAGGACTATTGAAAAAAAAAAATTCAATAGAGGGTGACAGATGTATTATACTAGGAACATCTGCCAGTTTTCCATGTTTTCAATTTGACTGTACGTTTGGTTAGCTTCGGTTATTCTCGTTTATAGGGAGAAGGTGGACTCTGGCTGCATTTTACAGCCCTAAGGTGGCAGAGAGGATAGTAATGATTATCTCCCGTAGCTAGGCGGTGATGTCGTTCGGAAGGTCTTGGCTTCGATTTCCGGTGCTCATTACTTCTATTGTTTTTTTGTTGTTGTCTAGTCTTCTACTTCTTTATTTCTCACGAGTGCCTGAGAAAAACCTTTGTGTATTATTTATGTAACTACTCGTATTTACAAAACTCAGGTTTCCCCTCGTTGTTTGTTTACGGGCGTATTATCTTCACATGCTGGGCAGTTTTATTCCTTCTTTCCCTCCATGCCTTTATTTTCTTCTTTTCCTTCTTACTTTCTTTCTGTCATTTATCCAGTCCTCACTGTTTTCTTTGTTTTTCCTTGTCCAAATTTTCACTCGCAATTATCGTCATTAGCCAGACGTGGAACAAAACTGAGAAGACGGCGATTGCGATAAGAAAAGGACATGCACTGAGGAAAGATGTTGATAGCATTACAAGGCATTTCTGGAATCCACAGCGTAAGTTGGTAGAAGGTAACAGGGAAAAAGGTAAAGGATCCCGTTACACGCCCCTTGAGGCATATTGGGAATATGGTGTTAGGCCCATATTTTCGTGACCATCGGCACACTAGGGGTGATGTGGTCAGCATTAACTCGGCCGTCTTAACCTTCCCAGAGTTGCTCTGGGACCCATTTTTTTAAGGCTGGGTAGACCCCGGAGCCGTTTGCAGTCTAAAAAAATCCCACCTCAACTGGGGATCGAACCATGGACCACCGAGCTAGGAAGCCAGTGCTCTAACCACTGCGCTAACGCGGCTCCTCAGTTGGCTGAAGGAAACCGAAAAACACATGAAGAAGAAAACTGGTGCATCGCATACCTAGTGCCGTCTCTAAAGCTTCCGTCACAGACAGTAGATACATCTAGGAATAAGGCAATTTTTAAAAAATCTTTGATAACCAGCTTAATTTTAATTTTCTCATTGAACTAGTTTATCTACAGTACTACTGTCCTTTTTAAGGGCAGATTGAGTCAGGCTAAACCCACATGTACCTTTTTACCCACATAGTGTATAAGTCTATTTCTTACTATGGTTTCTAATACATATTTTATTTATTAGCGAGATGTTACCAAAACCGGTCTGCATGAATTAGTCATTTTCCCATTATCTCCATTTCTCACCGGGTTTGGCCAAAAGTAATAATAGCAGTTCCTGTTTACTGTTCGTGTTGCTTTCGAACATTTTTATGATCTTAGACTCATCATTAATGTCCTTTTAGCTCCACAACTGCAGCTAGTCCCTTTGCAGGAAACCTGTGCGACGCATTCGTCTGCTCTTGCAGCAGTGTTTCCTGTAGCAATTTATTTTACATGACGAGATTGCCAGCTCCACCAAATATTAATCGCTTTATACGGCTGGAGGCAGCACTCATATTTATACATTGATATTTATTCTTCATATTTATACGTTGACATTTATTCTTCATATTTATACGTTGACATTTATTCTTCATATTTATACGTTGACATTTATTCTTCATATTTATACGTTGACATTTATTCTTCATATTTATTCCTTAAAAATGTTAATTCCCAGTCACCTTTTTCATATGATTCATAAACTACGACTGCTAGTCCTCCTCATTTCTGATAACACTGACAAACAACATTTTTCTTTCTTATATAAGAATAAGTGTTCTTATGTCAGTTTTTTGCGCTGATTTCAAATTTGAAATCCGTTTATCTCTATCACGTCAGGTTTTTAAGATATTTGTGAATACATATATTTTTGGGAAACCGTTATGTGCTCCGTTTCATTTTTACTACATAACTTATTAAAAATTAATAAAATGCAAAATAATTCCACTTTTTATACTGCTAAAAGATGCATGACATATGTTACGCTATTTTTCCAATAGTTACTGTATTTTGAAATAATTCTGAGCGAAATATGGCTTCTAGAAGTTGTAGAAATTCAGCTGATCTGTTCTGTTACGTGTGCGGATATTTTACCGATCGTGTTCACCAGAAAAACTTTACACCATTACTAAAGAAAGCATATGAACTTTATTTCGATTCGAAAGTTGATGATGCAAATAAATCTTGGAAGCCAAATGCAGTTTGTTCGACTTTGTGCAAATACATTGGCAGGTTGGTTACGAAAATCGCCGAAGCATAAGTCGATGCCTTTTGGAGTGCCAGTAATATGGCATGAACAAGACAAATCACGCTACTGATTGTTACTTCTGCTTGACAAATATCCATGGTTTCACTTTTAAAAACTAGAAAGTCTGTGGTTTATCCAAATATTGAATCAGTTTCGAAACCAGTGTCTCGTGATCCAATCACGTGTCCGATCCCAGTTCCACCAGAACAATATCCGTTGGACGTCAATGAACCATCAGAAAGTGATAGTTTACCTGCTTCAGAAACTAATTCTGACTCGGATTATATACCGGTGAATGATGGTGTTCACTTAATTAACCTTTCAGATCTAATACGTGATCTCGCTCTTACCAAAGGACAAGTGGAATTACTCGGTTCGCGACTCAAAGAATGGAATCTTTTAGCGCCCAATACTTTGATATCTAAATTTCGTCATAGACACAGAGAACTTGTTCAATACTTTGAGATGGATGATGACATTTGCTATTGCAAAATTCCAGTCGCCTACTCTGTTCATATGAAAGAAACTTATGACAATATGGCTATACTTTTGGCAAAAATAAAGTACAATGACTACCAATGGCGGATTTGTGGAGACCTAAAGGTCATTGCAATTCTCACGGGCATGCAGACTGGGTATACTAAATTTTGTTGCTTCCTATGTGAATGGGACAGCCGCAAAAGACAGGAACATTATGCAAGAAAGGTGTGGCCTATCAGGGATCGTATGCAGCTCGGGCATAAAAATGTAATACACGAGCCATTAGTTAACAAAGACAGCATCATTTTAACACCGTTACATATAAAGTTGGGGCTCATGAAGAATTTCGTAAAAGCATTAGATAAAATGAGCAAAGCTTTCACTTATCTTCGAGAAAAGTTTCCGCAAGTTAGCGATGCAAAGATAAAGGAAGGTATCTTTGTAGGACCTCATATTAGGAAAGTTATTGCAGACAAACAATTCGAGAACTTGTTACATGGTAGTGAACTTCACGCATGGATGGCATTCAAATCGATCGTCGATAACTTTCTGGGAAATCACAAATCTGTCGACTATGTGCATATTGTTAAGCAGTGTATAGATGCATACAGAATTATGGGCTGTAACATGTCCCTCAAAATCCATTTGCTCGATTCGCATCTTGACTTTTTCCCTGACAACCTTGGCGAAGTCAGCGATGAACATGGAGAACGATTCCATCAAGATATCGCCGTAATGGAGTCACGTTATCAAGGACGGTGGAGTGTGACCATGCTTGCCGATTATTGTTGGATGTTTCATCGCGATGTACCACATGCCATTCACCGACGAAAGTCGACTGCAAAGAAATTCAAGCCTACATAACTGTTATACTTCTTGTACGAATGATGTTATAATACTGTATGCGTTGTTAAAAAACTTCAATTGCGTATTTCTCGAGATCCCGACCTGATAGAGAAAAACGGTTTGCAGATTTTAAAAACAGCTATTCTATAATTGATCTTTGTATATAATAGACTGAAGGTTGATTTTTTTTTAATGAGAAAACTTTTAACAGCTTATAAGCCACTTGACTTCAGTTTTTGTTTATGGAAAACTTTTAACTGGTTACAAACCACTTGACTATAGTGTTTGTTTATGGAAAACTTTTAACAGGCTAGAAACCACTTGAGTATTGTTTTTGCAAATGGAAAACCTTTAACAGGTTAGAAACCACTTGGTGTCGCAGATGAAAATAGTGCAGCAGTAATCATTCACTTTTGCCCCTCCCCATCTAGAGTATACTTTTGCTACATGAACGAAGGATTCACCAGTTTAATTAACACGGGGGCCATCTGGCAATCAAGCCCTATGTGAAACAGAGAGCGAAGCGCGGAGCATGGCGTAATAGATTCTTTGATCAGGGGAACACACGATATTCAGTGAGACGGACCTTGGATTGTAAAACTTTCAGGTGACAATTGCGTAGCTGATTTTCGGCAAGGCGGAGATGATGAAAGTCAAGAGGTGGTAAAATTACCTTTGATTCAAGAACCAAACGGCAAATTGGCTCGGGTCTGGCAGTGGTGTGACTTTCGCAATAAAGAACGATAGTACGGAACATTTCAATATATACCATGTCTCTCCGATAGCCATGATCAGTTGCCAGAAATCTATCTGAATTCACTAGCTCGTTATCTTAAGATTTCTCGTACAGAGTGAAAATTAATAGATTCCGTGGAGTGTTTCATTTTTCTAATTGCGGTAATTTATCTTAGATTTGAAGTGATTTAGTGTGTTTAAAGTTTTCAATATATATTTCACTGAGATTTTCTGTGCTAATTAAATAACTTATAACTATCCAGCCGTAAAGTAAATTTAATTACTCGCTATTTTTCCAGTAACATCTACCCTCTCGTGACACTGGGGTCTCAGTCCTGGGGTTCATTTACTACCCTGGGGTCTTTTGTTTGAGACATTCAGTCTTATAATATCATTTATTACATCATATGAGTTAGGAGTAGGGAAATATTTTAAATAATAACATTAATTGTAGGGAAACTAAAACTAAATAAAGCACTTTGTAGTACCATTGAGTACAAACCAAAATTGTGGTGACTGGATACACTGACAGTAGTCTTTTAATTAATTAGTGTTTGATTGGTAATAAGAGTGTTTGAGTGTCTGCAAGTTATTATTGTATGAGTATGGCAGACTTGGCAAAGTTTCGATCTGCTACAGTGCAGTCGGCAAAGGAGTTTGGGTTAAGTGGGGAGGCTCTTATTCAATATGTCACTGCTGAGTGTGACAAGTATATAGAAAGAGAAGATAAGAAGTTGGAAACAGGAAGGAGATTACAAGTAGAAGCTGAAACTAAGAAACTAGAAGCTGATAGGGAGGCTAAGAAACTAGAAGCTGAGGAGAGAAGACAGGCTGCTGAAAGGGAGGCTGAGGAAAAGAGGTTGCAAAGGGAACATGAATTGAGAATGAAAGAGCTTGAACTTCAAGGAAATGTTACAGGTAATGGAAGTAGTCCAACCACCTCTGACAGTAGTGCAAGTCAAGGTACCTCAAATGGAGCCATGAATTTTCACTTGGATCCATTTGTGCAGAAAGAGGATGAAACTGAGTCTTATCTAATTAGATATAAGAAGTTGGCCACTAACTATGGCATAGAGAAGGAAAAATGGAGCCTTAAACTATCACAAGGGCTGAGAGGAGCTTCTTATGAAGTACTGTATATGCAAAACTTGGAAAGAAAGACCAGGATGATTATGAAATTGTGAAGCAGGCTTTGCTGATTCGCTATGAAAAGAACTCAGAATTCTATAGGAAAAAATTCAGAGCTGCTAAGCTACGTTCTGGAGAAACCTACCACCAATTCTCTGCAAGATTAGAAACCTACTTGGAGAAGTGGACTACTCAGGGAAAATGTCAAGACCTAAAAGAAATGGTCATGATGGAACAAGTGAGAGAGTCTATGCCTGCAGACATGAGAAAATTTCTTATGGAACAAGGTGCAGAGAGATTGGAGGAGATTTTAACAGTTGCTTAGAGATATCAGGCAGCTCAGTCAGAAATAGCAGGAATTAAGAGGAAGCAAAATAGTAGACCACCCCAAACCAGAATGAGTTTGACAATAGGGACCAACAACATAAATACAAACAAGGTTATGACAAACCTAAATTTGACCATAGAGACAGGAACCCTCAGGTACAAGATAAGAAACCCTACAGACAGGGAGATAAGTGGTGCAAAATTTGCAAAATGAACAACCACAATACTTTGGACGGTGGTAAGAAAATCCCTCCATATTACGCTCTGCATGTATGATAATAGGGGACAAGGGAAGGAAGGAACTGACAGCCAGTCAGACAGATCTCCATTATCCCCCCACCTGTGAAGAAGTAACATGTAACGGCACTAAAATATTGTGCCTTTATGATTCAGGATTGGAATTTGACTCAGTCGTGAGTGCATCCTTAGTGCACCCTGATCAATACACCACAGAAGAAGTGGAAATACAAGGGGCATTAAAAGGAACAGCCACCATGACACTTCCCATAGCTAGGATCAATGTCAGGACTCGCTACGTGGAAGAAGTGATGTACAGCAGTAAGTGATGATCCAATGTACCCGCTGGTAATAGGAAGTAGATATGTCTTCTTGGGTTAACCTATAAAACCTGTGATCATGACAACACTCCAGACCAGGTCTAGCCCTAAGAAGGAGGAGGAAAGTCCACTCAACATTCATCCGAAAAAGATGAAAAAGGCCCAAGCTAAAGATAGCACATTAAAACCTTGCTTTGGCAAGTTGCCAAACAGCCATAACCCCCCAAAGAAAGGACAGTTTTATGTGAATGATGGATTGCTTTACAGGAAAGCTGGGACAGGATCCAATGGGCATGAACAGTTAGTACTGCCATCTTCATATAGGGACAAGGTTACTTGAACGTTTATTGCGCAATTTGTGCAGAAATATTTACCTAAAGTCCTTTATTTAATCCATAAATTGTTGACAGTTCTCTCAGGTATTTTCCTCTTTGTCTTTCATTCTATCCTTTTTTTTCCTACTTCGTGTTTTTGTACACTCTTTACCATTTGCTTTTCCGTCTCAATCCTTTATAGTATATTTTCACTTTATTCTTTTAATTCTGCTAGCTTAGCTCTTTCATTAGTTATTTGTAGTTGAATGTCATATCCTTCAATTCTTCTGCTTTTTTAAAAAATTGGTATCTTCTGTCAGAGTGGTTAGAGTGCTGGTCTCTCGCGGCAACGGTGCCGGGTTAGAATCACGGTACCGACATGCTCTAGTCTACCCAGCTGTAAATGGGTACCTGACTGCTCTTTGTTAGGGTAGGAAACGGCAGCGAGGAAGGGAACTGGCCACCCCACCTCTCAATGCTGGACCTAGTATGGTGACGTCTCTAACACTTCACTCCCCTACAGCAGTATAAGTAGTATATCAGTATTTCCAGATATATATACTGTATATGGAAATCAAAAGAAATAAGTCTAATGCAAAAAGTACTATATTCGATCCAAACGTGAAGTCAGTCCTGTTGTATGGCTCTTAAACATGGAGATCAACAAAAACAACTACAACAAAATGTACAGACTTTCATAAATGGGTGCTTGCGTAGGATAGAAGGATTGAAGAGGTACGACAAGGTCATTAATGTGGAGCTGATGACAAGAATCAAACAAGTGACAGTGGAACAATATATGAGAAGAAGAAACTTGAGATGGATAAAACACACACTGAAAAAATCTGTTGATAGTATTATCAGGCAGTCCTTTTTTCTGGAATTCTCAGGGAAGAGAGGTACAGGGAGACCAAGGAACACACGGAGAAGAGAACTGGAGACAGACATGAATGGGATGAAGAAGACAGGGAAAGACGACCTTGGGCTGGTGGCTTAGGACAGGAAGGATTGACATAAGTTTATTGAAAGCTTATGCTTCTTGGGAAGCTGAAAGGTGTCGGGAAGTCGAATTCACAAAACGGCATTCTGACCAAAACAGTGCGCCATACTTTAAGACAGTATATCCTTGACGAACCAATGGAATCGCTTCTGCATGTATCGTGTTTACAAACGTACTGCTTAAAAACAATGGCGAGCTTAGATCTGTGTAACCTTGGTTTAATTGGAGGTAAGCTACAGACTTGGGAGCGAAGTACAACATGGCAGAGATCAAGAATTCTATAATAGGAATGTTCATCTGATAGTGTGTGCAAAGATTTCCACGGGAAGTAAGGTAGGAAGGAAGAAATCTTGAATGGATTGTATCGAGACATAAGGCAAGTCAAAAATTTTGTTGTTTAGGCTACGCCTAGGAACAGACGGTAGTATGATAGTAAAAGACTATTATCTAGATAGATAGAGAATAATTCAGGGTGTAATTTAAGCCTAAGATGAAGGAAATCGGTCCAGTAATAAGGAGGATATGTAGATTACTAGTTTTTTCAGATTTGTACAGCTGGACAATGTGTACCTGCATTTCGGAACACAAAACACACATTAGTAGAAAAACCTTCTCTGTCGTCCGGCCTTTGCCTATATATAGGACGTGCCCTAAATGGAAATAGGCCATACTAAAATTTCAAATACAGCGAGAGCGCGAGTTCTGTCAGAGATAGACTTCTTTGCCTTTTGCATCTGAGAGCAGACTGCGTGACCATTAACAGCTCGACTGTATGTACTTGAGGGTTTTATTCTGTCAACCACACACACTTTAAAGAGTCAGCCACTACTGCTGGACCCTGTGGTGCGAGCGCCCTTGTTGTCTATAGGCCAGTTACCCAGTACAGTATCCACTGCCTGGAGGAACTTCGTGTGACTTTTCCTTCCATGTCAGGAGTGTGACAGACTTCAATACACCAAGATAAGTGGCCAAACAAGGCTACTGGTCAGAGTATCCTGATGACACCACTATATTAAAATCAAGATTCTAATAAAGACACATTTTATGATGACTTTTGGTGGGCATAAGTATAGTCAGTGATAGCCTAAATCAAATGACAGTGAAATAACAGTGTTATAAAGACAGATATTCTACAAACAGCTAGTTCAACCAAGAGCGAAGGACTTGTTGCTACAACATGAGTGACTTGTGCTAATTTAGAACTATTTTCAAATGTTTATTTATTTAAATGATGTATTTAAAATTTGATTTTCTTGAAGAATTTCCAAACAGAAAAGAAAATCTGTAAAAATAAATTGTAAATATTTACCAGCAGACTTACTTAAATTATACTAGCCGCCATTAAAAACGCATCGAAATCGTGACATGTTTTCACTGTTGAAATGTTTATGCAAGTGAGCGATTTTCAAACCCCGAAAGTGTGCAAGTGATGAAGTTCATGTATTCCCACTTTACTGTCGATGTGATGTTTACTTCAAATTTTGCGTGATAAATTCTGGCTTTATTAAAAGTCGAATCACATTGAAATTTGGCACACGCATTAGTCAAGTTTCAGCGAGTAAAAAGCCATTATCTGTTTTCATCGAAAGAAAGTCTGTTAATGTTTTTGTCATGCCTCGACTGTCGTCACAAGAGCGATGGCAAGCTGTTGGTATGCTCAGCAGTGGAATGGCGACCAGAGAAGTTGCCAGACATTTCAATTGTGACCAGTCCACTATAGTGAGGCTGAACCAGCGATTTCGGGCGACAGGTACCACCAATGACCGTCCCAGGCTTGGTCAACCTCGTGTAACAACACTAGCTCAAGATGTTTTTACACCTAGGGTTGACAACTGCTTAGGAGCCGGTTCTGAATTGTCTCATGTTTAATAATACAGCAAATTTGGGTTAGTAAATGGATCAGAAATGTAAAATCAGTGGTTTCATGTATTTTAAATTTAGCACAACGAGTTGTGGTTCATAAACTAATGCGATGCGTTTTTAATGGCGGCTAGTATATTTAAGTTAAGTTACAGTTCTTGTTGGTAGATAGATTAGTTAATACCCCTAGCAGAGTTAATAATAATAATAATAATAATAATAATACAATTAACAGAGGAGGATCTGGGGAGGGGCAAGTAGGAACTTAGAGTAATATATTACCATCTTCTCTAGGAACTTATACAGCTTGATCCTACCTTTGATATCTATACACCCTTACTCTTTTCAGAGAAGGGGGTATTACTTATAAGACCAGACTCTTATCTGGCACTATCCTGGTATCACCTGATACAACTTTGTGTCCAGGATATCTTTATTAATTTTAATAACATCTACCCTCTCGTGACAAAGGGTGATGAATGAATGTTATGCGATCTTCTACCGTTTTGTCTCCACAGATTTCATTTTGATGCTATAATTGGTCCAAGAATGAGAAGTCAGTGATCGACTATGCCATTGTTCGGAGAAGCTCATTCAGATATGTCCGAGATGCAAGAGTCTGGAGGGGGCCAGAGATTGGAAGTGAACACTACCTGCTAACAATCAAACGAACAACTGAAAGAGTTGCTCAGCCTAGGAACTGCCCAACATCACGCAAGAAACCAAGTAAACGAGCAGGAGAAATGAGCATTAGGACCTACAAGCTGAGAGAGCCAGAAATTAAGACCAGATATCAGGGGCTTATTGCTACAGCAGTGAGCAACACAGAAGAACGACCTGATGACTTGGAAACCCTCTGGAATAAATTCAAGGATATCATAAAGACAGCTGCTGCAGAAGCATGCGGTGAAGTCCGACTTGGGAACCAGAGAAAGAGGACACCTTGGTGGACAGAGGAAGTCAAAGAGAAAATAAGAGAGAAGAAAATGGCATGGAAACAATACTTAGGAGCTAAAAACACAACAGGACAAATGGAGAAATATAGAGAATACGTGACACTCAGAACAGAAGCAAAGAACAAAGTGCTAGCAGCAAAACAGAAGTCCTGGGAAGAATTTGGAGAAAAGCTAGAAAAAGATGCACAAGAAAACCAGAACTTGTTCTATAAGACCCTAAAGAACATGAGGAAAGAAAAACAATGCCCTCTCAAATTTATAAAGGACAAGCAAGGCAAATTGCTTACTGCCCCGAAGGAAGTAATGGAAAGATGGAAAGAATATTTCTCATAACTCCTGGATGGTGAGTATGATGAAGCATCAGAAATGATAACCACTAGCACAGAAGAGAAAACCAATGATGGTGAAGATGACATAAAGATGGAAGAACTGAGGGCAGCACTAGAGAAAATCAAGATGGGCAAAGCAGCAGGGCATGATGGTATAACACCAGAAATGGTTAAGTACATGGGAGCATCAGGCGACCTATTACTCTTAAAGGTCCTACAGGCAGCAAGGTGCAACAAGACCATACCAAAGGATTGGGAGATTGCCATCATAACACCAATTTTCAAAAAGGGTGACAATCGACAATGTGGAAACCATAGAGGCATATCCCTTCTCAGTGTCCCTGGTAAAATCTACTCTAGAATCCTAGAGCAGAGACTCCGAGGCCTAGCTGAGCCACAATTGGATGAGGTCCAGTGCGGATTCCGAGCAAACCGAAGTACTCAAGACCTAATCTTCACACTCAGACAGCTGAGTGAAAAGGCCCTTGAGTATAAGAGTGAGATCCATCTTTGTTTCATAGATCTGGAAAAGGCGTTTGACAGGGTCCCCTGGAGCAAACTTTGGGACTGTTTGGCAAGGAAGAATATTCCAGCACCTCTGATTCATGCTATACAGAGCTTCTACAAGTCTTGCAGAAATTATGTGAGGACAGCAAACCATAAGTCAGAAGAGTTCAGGACCACCACTGGTGTAAGACAAGGTGATATCCTATCACCTTACCTCTTCATACTCCTTATGGACGATGTCATCAAGGCATGTAAGGAGAGAACAAGAAAGTATTCAGTGGGGTACTGGAAGATGAGACAGGTCTATATTTCGGAGCTGGCATTTGCTGATGATGTTGCCCTGATTGCTAAATCAGAGGCACATCTCCAATCCAACCTGCAAGTCTGGAAGGAAGAGCTGGAGAAGAGAGGGATGGTCATAAGCAGCTCTAAAACAAAATCCATGGTGATATCACGAGAAGAAAGAAAACATCAGATTAAGTTGGGAGAACAGGTCCTGGAGCAGGTCGACCACTTTAAATATCTCGGAGCTATTATAGACCGAAAGGGAGGCATCAAAGAAGAGTTGGCCACTCGAAAAGCAGCGGCTGGGAGACTTTTCAGGCCATAAATCGTTGATTCCTCAGCAAGAAAGAGGTTGGTAAGAAAACGAAGATGGCTGTATACCGCTCCACCTATGTCCCAGTCTTGACATATGGATGCGAGTCGTGGGCAATGACTACAACCCACAAAAGCCAGATCCAAACTTCAGAAATGAGGTATCTGAGGAAAGTGGTTGAAGTAACAAGAAGAGACATGGTCCGCAACCAGACGATCCGTCAAGGCCTAAAATCCCATCCGCTGCAGACCCAAATAGAACAGTCCCAACTAAGATGGTTTGGCCATGTCTGCAGAATGGGAGAAGATCGGCTACCACGACAAGCATGGGAAACAAAGAGCCAGGGATCCAGACCTCCAGGACGACCCAGAGTCCGCTGGGAGGACAACATTAGACAATCTTTGAAGGACCGAGGACTAGAATGGAACCAGGCCAGGAAGAAGACAGCTGATAGAATGGTCTGGCGCTCTCTCTTCCAAACCTCTACACCTCACGGTAGAAGGGGAACGACTAAGTAAGTAAGTAAGCTATAATTGGTTCGATTCACTATTCTATTTCTGGGTTTTAGTTCATACATGGCGTCCCAAAAAGTCATGTATATCCCTCACAACCTGAGATAACTCACACTGGACTATTGTTCAGCAGGAAGCCAGACAAAATAAAATAAAAGACCATCTCAAGGAATCTGGTCGCACTGCATTTCAATGCATCACACCACAAATGTTATTTTTTGATTTTAAAAAAAAAAGGGGGGGGGGGGGCTGGCGAAGTATCATCCTGTGTGCACAGTAAAATAGTGCTCACACCGATATTACTGATGTTTGTCTTATAGTGAAAGTGTGATGTGAACGTCAGAAATGCATGATTCGAAAAATATTTTTTTAATTAAAATTCATTTTATTACATAAACAAAAGATTTCGTAGTACACGAACTTTTGGGACACTGTATATAGGTTAAATTATCATACTGTGTGTATGCGTGTGTTTCTAAAAAAAGTAATAATAATCAAAACAGATCTGTAACTCAGTAGCTATCGCCTTACTTGATATAAGTTCCGCTTTCATTTATTTATGCTTTTTTAAAAATTCTGTTTAAGTAAACGAAGACCTGGTGCTGGCAATAAAGGCACACACTTCTAACTGAAGTGTACATGCAAACAAAATAATGTATGCGTCGTGATAAGAATATTTTCTTGAATGTATGACCGCCAGATAGTATGCGCATAACATTTAAAGACCGCTACTCCTAATAACGTCATTCAATGACAGTGGTCCTCAAAATATTTCAGTTCAACGATCACTTTACTCAAGCCAAATATATGGCAGACCACTTAACACAGCAGCCCACTTTTTACCGCTCAGACAAGCATTATCTATTAACTTATCTTTATCCTTCATCTCCCCAAGTAGTAAAGGCCTTACATATTAATAACACATAAGGAAGGGAAACCCGAGGCCTGTAAACAGTAAATAAATATTAGACAAACATAAAGGTATGTTTTCAAGTGTTGTCTAGTGTTCTACTTCTTTATTTCTTACGAGTACCTGAAAACATACCTTTATGTTTGCCTAATACTTACACATTAATGCCAAGTTTACCTGCCCCGTGCTATCAGCCCCAGGTCTTTTCATGTTTTCTTCACCCCCTTCATGTTTGTCTCTAGTTCGCTTCTCCATGTGCTGTTCCGTCGACCTATGTTTCTTTTCAGTGAAGTTTAGGATGACTGAAGACTCGCATATTTCGTATCTAAATTGACTGAATATTAATTGGGGAGGCGAAGAGAAGAGGAGGGAGCGAGAGGTTTTATGCTGTAATTTCAGCTTGCTAATTAGTATAGGATTCTCCACATGGTACCATTTTGGTACTTCGCCTACGCTCCAAGTCTAGAATTTACAGTCGCTCTGAAGGCAGAGTTATCTGTGTATTCACGTTTTACAGAGTTAGGGGAGCTGTCTATAGAGTAGCTGTCCATAATTTCCAAAGCCGTTGTCTATAGCACTGTTGGGTTAGTATTTCTTGTTAGTGTGCTATACGTGAGCGTGTTTAAAAAAAAAATTAAAATCTTAATTACAGGCGGTTATAACCATTTTATAGTCCTCTACCAGACAATACGTCATGGCCTAAAAAATACGCAGCCCCGACAGACCAGAGCGATACAATCGAAATTACGATGGTTTGGCCATGTCTGCAGAATGGGAGAAGATCGGCTACCGCGACAAATATGGGAAACTAAGAGCCAGGAATCCATACCTTCTGGACGACCCAGAGTCCGCAACATCAGACAATCTCTGAAGGACATAGGATTAGACTGGAACCAGGCCAGGAAGAAGACAGCCGATAGGATAGCATGGTGCTTTCTCTGGCAAACTTTTACACCTAAGGTAGAAGAGGAACGACTAAGTAAGTTAGTCTAACTCTTTTCCGTAATAAATTAATGGACATTTTTCAGTTATTTCTCGTTTCTGTGGGGGATTGTGTTGTTTTGCTACTGTTGTTATTACTTTTAGTGGGAAATTTTTTTAAAAATTAGGTATGTAGATAATATCACATGTTACAAACGTTTGCCCACTCACTCACACATTGTTAATGACTGAAGAGCGAAAAATATCATAATCATCGTCAATCCAAACCCCTGACTGAAGTTCTAAATTCTAGCAGAATCACGCGCACACAGACACAGGCACAATCCACTTACACATATAAACACACGCACAGGCTGAGATGCAAAGCATGAATCAGAGTTGGGGCACGGTACAACGGATGGTCACCGACCGAGCTTAATGAGGACAGTTTGTTGCTGCCTTACAAGACGCCACTAGGCGTGATAGCCACGGACTGCTTTGTCAGTCAGCGGCTAAGGATCCAAGAAGAAGGCACGCACGTACATAAACCCGCATATATGTATATATAAATAAAGACACTTGTGATATGACATTACCAGACCACAAGGTAACGTGCCACGTGTACTACCTAGAAGTCTCTGAGGGGGACAAACAAAGAACAGGCCCATTACTCCCGCAGGTATGTCGTACAAGGCCCTTATATAAGGCTGTTCATTGGCTAGACACCTCAAGCAGGTCCACCAAACTGCTACAGAAACCATTGCCACAAGAGAACATAAATACATAGGAACAGTCTTCATGCAGTGGTCGCTCCTTGTTTGATAAGAAGAGAAAAGAATTGATGACAATTTCTTCTATATATGGTCACGCGCACTAATGTAACTGACGGTCTTTGTGTGTCTACGTTTGTGCAAGTCTGGCTAGAATGAGGCAGAATCGTAAAACAAAACGTTATAATCAGTCCTAAAGGGTGGGGGGGGGGGGGGGGGGGGGGGGGGGGGGGGGGGGGGGGGGGGGGGGGGTGGGGGGGGGGTTAGGAATGGCTAAGAGGTCCGCTTCGAATTCTAAAGGTACCGGGTTCGATTCCCAGTACAGGGAATATAATTTATGGAATTGTTTTTTTCAGGACCAGTGGTCCTAATTATGTCATACTCCCCCTTGGTCTCCTATGTAGTGAGATCGAATGCCTAGCCTTCTCGGATAAGGGCGAAAAAATAGTAGGTCTCGCGTGGAAGTTGCACACGTTAACAATCCCACGGCAGTTGGAAATCGTAAAGAGTAGGCCATAAGGCCGATGTCCTGTTAAAATTTGAAAATTAGAAATCTATTCACCGCAACAATTTTTATAGAATGTGTGATTCCTACATACACACATTGGGATTCTCGCCAGTGCTACAGAGTTCGTGTATTGTCCTGACATCCTGCTGGTGTGATCTAAGTGAAGGGATCGGAGCATTGATGGAGCTGTCCGTGTGCAATGAAGATGGTCCATAAAATCAAACCAGTAGGATGTGATGAAATTTCTGGATCATTTCTTGGCCTCATTCGAAAACGAGACACCGTACAATAATTCGGCATACTGGTCAGCCAATGGGAAAGCATCTCATTCACGAACTGTTTACAATATGCTTGGCATTCAATATGGTGGACCGCAAATCTGTGTAACCAAGGAAAGTGTGGACAGGCAGTGTGTGCTTAAGGACGGAGTACCCCACGGATGACGGACAAAATTCAATATTAGGGATCCTTATCTGTAAGTAGATGACTAGACTTTCACCAGAAGTAGTATAATGCCGAGGAAATTCTGAGTTGGATGCAGCGTTACATGAACCTAGAAGTGATAACCGCTGTTTAGGCTGCTCCAGTAAAATGTCGGATGAAGCTAGGAAAAAGATAGTTATCGTAATTGTAGTGAAATCTGTGTGAACAAACGCTTAATTCCACAGCACGTTCAATTTGCATACCGAAGTAAGGGCCTAAACGATTTGCCGCGGTTTAACATTATACACTTTTGCTAGCGTTGGCTTTGAGATTTAAATATTTTCTTGTGCCAGAAATGCGATACCATGAATGGCGTTTGAATTTTTCTCGACCCGCGTTCTGGACATATATTCACACGCTGGTTTTAGCAGACGATATATATATACACACACGCAATGTGAAGTGGCGCCGTAAGGTTAACGTCCGATAAGGTAGTTTAAAATAAAAGGAAAAATTAAGGTTAACGTCCTATTGATTTTTGAAAATGCCGTACGAAAGGGAAAGACAACCGAGTTTTTTTGTGAAGTTTTACGAAAAGGAACGCTTAGTATTTTTGGCGCCGTAAGGTTAAGGTGAGGGGTACGAAATAAAAACGATAAGGGCCTTAGAAAAATAAAAGAAAAATGTAACTGTTATGTCCTATTGATTTTTGAAAATGCCGTACGAAGGGAACAGAGAGAAAATGTTTTAATTGAAGCGTAAATTGTAGAATTATAAAACGATACCAGGCCTTAATAAAGACATAAAAGAATAGAAATATTGTACTGACTGAGGTGGTAAGTAGACATGAATAGATAACAGCAGGATTAATGCACGTTGGTGGTATAAGAATTTAAAAAATGTTTCGTTTTGGTGACAAAAAAACTATTAAGTAATAAAGAAGTTGGACAGAAGACAGATAGACAGATGGACTTGCAAGTTCAGTTTTAGCCCGTAGTGGAAGGGTAGGTACCTTAAAGGGGAAGGAGTCCTTAATTTGAATATTTAAGGTCAGTTTTATTTGAAAAGGAACGCTATTCACTAACCGCCTCTGGTTGGCTGTAGTGTAATAGACTAAGGGTTGTATAAAACCAATTAGTATTGGGTATAGGGGGCCACTAGATGAAAAATTTCTTACACTAAAGACGTTGTTGTTAGAGACAAGGCAAGAGTACTGTCTTGGTTGCTAATTCTGCATAGCAGCTATCTGTATCGCCCTATTCAACAACCTAGTGTATAAAGTTTCTTTGATTGCGGTAAATATGAAAATCTTTATATTAACATTTATATTGTCATTTGTATCATGTATGCATTATCGACTCTGTATGAACCTAAAAGGGGAAACATTTATCTGGAGGGAAGCTAACATTAAACTCTGTGTTGTTTCACAGCGTTGTTAGGAACTGTATTAACCTGGTATAGACAAGCCAGACAGGCTTTCGGCCATATGGGGAGAAAAGAAAAATGTTGTGTTATGACATAAGACCAGGAAGATCACTGGCCGTCTTCTTCAGCAAGTCACCGTGATTGTACATGACTTGATAGTATTAATGTAAAATGTTTCCTTTATCAAGGAAAATGTCAAACGGTGGTTTGAAAGTTATTTATCCAGAAGGGGGTACCAACCAAATTGAGAACGTTAACTAATTGTTTAGTTACCATACTGATGTCTGATGATATTGCCATGTTAGAATAATGAAAGAGAGAGATTATTAGATGCTGAGTGGAACACATTTGTATTGTTCCAGAGTTTCATCTACGAGTGAAAGTGAGCCCAGGTGATCCAACACCTGTCCCTAAGTTCTGCAGTGAGGCCTAACTACTGAGTGTCTACACAGTGATTTACCTATAGAAGCAGAAGCGTGTCTTGGCAGTGGATGCTGGCGTTTATACATACTTCAACCAGCCTGGTTCCAGAGACCTCAGATAAGACTTGTCTGGGAAATTGATATCACAAACACTCCACTCTCTCAGTTTTCACTAGAGTATCAGACAGTGAGGAACAAAAACGTTCAATAAACTTGTACCCTTTTCTAGGAGCAAGAAATACTTGACATTTTCCCAGCTTGAAACATAATAGTAATTGTGGGATAACACCGACTCAAGGACAGTTGTAAAATAATTGGTTGTAAATAATTTCATTATCATGTTGAGTTGATTATTCCTGTGTCAGAAGAATAACTAGATACAGGAAAATAAATTATAAAAAAAAATAAGTTACATTCCAAACTTTACCCAGTGACTTGTTTAATCATTGTTTATTAGTGATAGGTGTAGTGGTTGTCCTGTTCATACACTTCATCACATTGCATATACCCTAGACACTTGCTAGACAACCTACACACACCAATACACTTCAGTAGGGGAAGATATATAATCGG
Source organism: Oreohelix idahoensis (assembly GCA_024509875.1). Lineage (NCBI taxonomy): Eukaryota > Metazoa > Mollusca > Gastropoda > Stylommatophora > Oreohelicidae > Oreohelix > Oreohelix idahoensis. The sequence continues at coordinate 69,410 of JAMPIV010003502.1, forward strand.
GTGAGGTCGTGGTGGAAGCAGACAAGTACCCTGTAAACTTATTTGTATTTAATAAACCTCAGGGACTTGCATAGCTGACCTCACACCAGATACCATTAATATAATATTGTAACCAATAAGAACAACTAAACCACCACATTAATTGGGGGCTCGTCCGGGATTTAAAGGTTCTTAGTACCCTACTTTAAGTGAGTCACTAGTCCCAGTATTTGTAAAATATAATAGTAAAAATAATTTGAGAGTGGTTTGAGATATCATTGCCCTTTGTCTTGTGTTTAGAGTTGATTAATTAGTTAAGGTAGTGGATAGTATTTCATATTGTTAACTATAACATGGCGGATATGGCCAAATACAGATCTGCTGCTGTGCAGACTGCAAGGGAAATGAATTTAGATGGGCAAGCTCTGATTCAGTATGTGACATCAGAGTGCGATAAGTATATGGAAAGGGAAGATAAGAGATTAGCTGAGGAGAAGAGAATTATGTTACAGGATGCTAGGGAGCTTAAGAAATTAGAGGCTGATAGGGAGGCTGAGATCAAGAGGCTGCAGTTGGAGGAGAAGAAGCTTGAGGCTGAGGCCAGGAAAGAAGAAAAGAGGTTGGAGGCTGAGAAAGAAGAGAAACGGTTACAAAGGGAACATGAGTTGCGACTAAGGGAGATGGAGTTACAAGGCCATGCTCCTGATAATGGAAGTAGCTCATCCACCTCCGACTCTGCTGCAAGCCAGGTCGCCTCAACATCAGCCATGGGGTTTCATTTGGACCCCTTTGTAGAAAAAGAGGATGGTATTGAATCATTCCTCTCTAGATTTGAGGCATTAGCTACTATGTATGGGCTAGAGAAAGAGAGATGGAGTATGAAGGTATCTCAGGGGCTTAGGGGAACCTCTTATGAGGTCTTCGCCAAACTGAGCAAGGACGATCAAGAGGACTACGACATTCTTAAGCAAGCTCTTCTAGTTAGATATGAGAAAAACAGTGAATTTTACAGAAAGAAATTTAGGGATGCCAAACTGTTGACTGGAGAGACTTACCACCAGTTCTCTGCTCGCCTGGAGACATACCTGGAGAAATGGACTGATCTGGGGAAAACCCAAGATTTAAAGGAAATGATTATGACTGAGCAGTTAAGAGAGTCCATGGCTCCAGACCTGAGAAAATTTCTCACGGAACAGGGTGCTGAGAGGCTGGGGGAGATCTTAAATGTGGCTGAGAGATATCAGGCAGCCCAGTCTGAGATAGCAAGTTTAAAGAAGAAGCCTATAGACCATAATAAAGCTCCACAAAATCAAAATCAACCTAAATTTGAGCACAGAGATAAATTTAACAAGGGTAAAGCCTATTATGATAAAGCCAAGTTTGACCAACGAGATAGAAACTCGCAATTGAATGATAAGAAACATTTTCCTCAGGGAAATAAATGGTGTAAGTGGTGCAAGAAAAATAATCATGGACACCACAATGTGTACTCGAAAACCTCCTAAACTTTGCTGCAATGAAAATGGGGAAAAAGGGACAAAAGGTTAAACCTGTTGGACAGCAGGAACCTTACCACCCCCCAGTGTGTGAGGATGTTGTATGTAATGGTGTCATCATTAGGTGCCTTTACGATACAGGTTTAGATTATGACTCAGTCGTGAGCTCTCACCTGGTGCGAGCAGATCAATACACCACAGAAACAGTGGAGATCCAAGCCGCAACCAAGGACGTAGCAACCATGACACTTCCCATTGCTAGAATCTGTGTAAAAACTCGCTATGTGGAAGGAGTAATCAAGGCAGCCGTGATAAACGAACCCATCTATCCTCTGATATTGGGGGTGTCGTTATGTATTCTTGGGGAATCCCAGGAAACCTGTGATCATGGCAACAGTGCAGACCAGGTCACAGTCACGAAAGGAGGAGGATGAACCCATAAATACTCATCCAGAGGAGATGAGGAAGGCACAGGCGGAAGATAGGTCACTCAACCCGTGCTTTAAGAAATTACCTAAGTGCCATACACCTCCTACGAAAGGAGACTACTATATGAAAAACAAATTGTTATATAGGAAGGCTGGAACTGGATCCATTGGTCACGGACAGCTGGTCCTTCCAAAGGCATATAGGGCAGATGTAATAAGGAGATTACATGTTGGAAAAGAGGGTGACCACGAGAAATTAGGTACCATCTGCCAAAAAGTTGCTCGAAAATACTATTGGCCCGACATAAATGTCGACATTGAGAATTTTGTAGAAGCATGTGGCATATTGCATGAGGGAACACCCACAAGTGGGAAAGATAATAATCAGGACCTAGAAACGCCACGGAGCAAACTTAGGCCTGACAATAGAATTAAAAATGTAGACAAAGTGGAATGGGAACCCCCTTTTCACACCCAGTCTTCACTTGAATGTGTTAACATGGCCACTATGAATAGAGTACAAAGAGTAATTCTAGCCCAGAATAAGCCGACAATTCCTCGGTCGGAATTATGTGAACTGGAGGAAGAAAATGTACAGAGGAGATCTCTCACCAAGAATCTTAAGTGGGGAGAAAAACCCCAGAAAAGAATTGGTAGTGGACGATTTGTAAGTCATGATACAAGGCAAAAACGTCCTCATTACAAGGCTTCCAATGTTAAGGACCTGACATGTGCTATGAAAAATAAATTTGTAAATTTTAAAGTCCATTGGAACTTTACCCGGAATGGCACCGGAAACCCTATTTGGGAGGCCAATAAAAAGTCCATTGGAACTTCACCCGGAATGGCACCGGTAACCCTATTTGGGAGGCCAATAAAAAGTTCATTAGAAATTCGTCCGGAATGGCACCAGAAACCCTATTTGGGAGGCCATGAAAAGATCCATATGTAACCTTGTTAAGGACATGGACTGATGAGAAGGCAGAAGAAACTGTTACCTCATCTTATAACTATGTGAACGAACTGACCACTCGTCTTAAAACTGGATGGAAACTGGCAAATGACAATCTCAGACAAGCCAGGAAGAAACATGCTGCTTACTTTAACAAGAAAGCTAAGGATAGAGAGCTTCATGTGGGAGAGAAGGTGCTCCTTCTTCTACCCGGCAGCAGTAACAAGTTACAAATTGGATGGCAAGGGCCATACACGGTTCTAGAAAGGATATCTAGAACTAATTATAAAATCGACAAAAAAGGTAAGGAGAAAATTTATCATGTGAATCTCCTAAAGAAATACCTGGACAGAGAGATCCAGGATGAGACACATCTCATGACCTTGTCGATAGCCACTTTGTTACAGAGGTCCACCTCACAGGATGGAGAACTGAACCCAGTTGCTTACGCTAGCCGCAAGTTAAACAAAGCAGAAAAAAATTACTCAACAAGTGAAAAAGAGTGTTTAGCATTGATCTGGGCCATAAAAAAGTTCCAAATTTATCTTTATGGTAGGTCATTTGTGGTGCAAACAGATCACCAGCCTTTAGTGTTCTTATCTCAGGCCAAGCATGAAAATGCACGTTTATTAAGGTGGTCTTTATTGATCCAACCTTATACATTTTCCATCGAATATATACCCGGTTCGGAAAACGTGGGAGCGGATTTCCTGAGTAGACATCCTTGTGAGGCAAAGCAGGAAAAGCCTAGGGAATAGTACTTTATTTACGCTAATTGTCTCACAGATAATAACTTGCAGTGAATGCATGTTTTAGGAAAGGAGGTGTGTAGTGAAATCTGTGTGAACAAACGCTTAATTCCACAGCACGTTCAATTTGCATACCGAAGTAAGGGCCTAAACGATTTGCCGCGGTTTAACATTATACACTTTTGCTAGCGTTGGCTTTGAGATTTAAATATTTTCTTGTGCCAGAAATGCGATACCATGAATGGCGTTTGAATTTTTCTCGACCCGCGTTCTGGACATATATTCACACGCTGGTTTTAGCAGACGATATATATATACACACACGCAATGTGACGTGGCGCCGTAAGGTTAACGTCCGATAAGGTAGTTTAAAATAAAAGGAAAAATTAAGGTTAACGTCCTATTGGTTTTTGAAAATGCCGTACGAAAGGGAAAAGGAGAGAAAATGTTTTAATTGAAGCGTTGTAGGAAATAAAAACGATACCAGGCCTTAGAAAGACATAAAAGAATAAATATGTACTGACTGTGAATAGATAACAGCAGGATTAATAAGTATGTATAAGAATTTAAAACTATTAAGTAATAAAGAAGTTGGACAGAAGACAGATAGACAGATGGACTTGCTCAGTTTTGCCCGTAGGTGGGGTAAAGGGGAAGGAGTCCTTAATTTGAATATTTAAGGTCAGTTTTATTTGAAAAGGAACGCTATTCACTAACCGCCTCTGGTTGGCTGTAGTGTAATAGACTAAGGGTTGTATAAAACCAATTAGTATTGGGTATAGGGGGGCCACTAGATGAAAAATTTCTTACACTAAAGACGTTGTTGTTAGAGACAAGGCAAGAGTACTGTCTTGGTTGCTAATTCTGCATAGCAGCTATCTGTATCGCCCTATTCAACAACCTAGTGTATAAAGTTTCTTTGATTGCGGTAAATATGAAAATCTTTATATTAACATTTATATTGTCATTTGTATCATGTATGCATTATCGACTCTGTATGAACCTAAAAGGGGAAACATTTATCTGGAGGGAAGCTAACATTAAACTCTGTGTTGTTTCACAGCGTTGTTAGGAACTGTATTAACCTGGTATAGACAAGCCAGACAGGCTTTCGGCCATATGGGGAGAAAAGAAAAATGTTGTGTTATGACATAAGACCAGGAAGATCACTGGCCGTCTTCTTCAGCAAGTCACCGTGATTGTACATGACTTGATAGTATTAATGTAAAATGTTTCCTTTATCAAGGAAAATGTCAAACGGGGTTTGAAAGTTATTTATCCAGAAGGGGGTACCAACCAAATTGAGAACGTTAACTAATTGTTTAGTTACCATACTGATGTCTGATGATATTGCCATGTTAGAATAATGAAAGAGAGAGATTATTAGATGCTGAGTGGAACACATTTGTATTGTTCCAGAGTTTCATCTACGAGTGAAAGTGAGCCCAGGTGATCCAACACCTGTCCCTAACTTCTGCAGTGAGGCCTAACTACTGAGTGTCTACACAGTGATTTACCTATAGAAGCAGAAGCGTGTCTTGGCAGTGGATGCTGGCGTTTATACATACTTCAACCAGCCTGGTTCCAGAGACCTCAGATAAGACTTGTCTGGGAAATTGATATCACAAACACTCCACTCTCTCAGTTTTCACTAGAGTATCAGACAGTGAGGAACAAAAACGTTCAATAAACTTGTACCCTTTTCTAGGAGCAAGAAATACTTGACATTTTCCCAGCTTGAAACATAATAGTAATTGTGGGATAACACCGACTCAAGGACAGTTGTAAAATAATTGGTTGTAAATAATTTCATTATCATGTTGAGTTGATTATTCCTGTGTCAGAAGAATAACTAGATACAGGAAAATAAATTATAAAAAAAATAAGTTACATTCCAAACTTTACCCAGTGACTTGTTTAATCATTGTTTATTAGTGATAGGTGTAGTGGTTGTCCTGTTCATACACTTCATCACATTGCATATACTCTAGACACTTGCTAGACAACCTACACACACCAATACACTTCAGTAGGGGAAGATATATAATCGGGTGAGGTCGTGGTGGAAGCAGACAAGTACCCTGTAAACTTATTTGTATTTAATAAACCTCAGGGACTTGCATAGCTGACCTCACACCAGATACCATTAATATAATATTGTAACCAATAAGAACAACTAATTCACCACAGTAATGGATAAAGAATAATCATAGAATTACAATAAGACCAAGATGGAAGAAATTCGCTGGGAAATAAGCCAACTAGAATTATTTTGGATTTTCCATACACGCACACATTGTCTACAATTGCACGGTTTTGAGGAAACTAATATCTGTGACGTCACTGCTTTCCGATGGGTACGCCTGTGACCTATATAAGGATGAACGTATGGAAGTCTAGGACTCGTGCAAAATTTAAAGTGACAGACTAGAGCAGCAGTTATTGTCACAAGCTTCCATTGCCATCTGCAGCTGACCATTGTGAGCTCGTCTGTATATTATTGAGGGTAAGCGAGAATGTATTTACATATATATATATATATATATATTTAAAAATAATTAATAATATATATATATAATATAAAAAAAAACAAAACAATTTTTCAGTATAGCAATAGGGATGTTCGTAACACCACTCACTCACAACACGTATGTAGAATGAAGAACAATACTGTATATAAAACCGACTCTGCGGGCAACATTTTTCAGTACACTATTTGGGATGTTCGTAACACCACTAACTACATGTATGTAGACCAAGGAAGAATCTTTTATATAAAACCGATTTTTTAAATGTAAAATTTGTCAGTAAAATACTTGGAATGTTCGTAACACTCACTACACCTATGTACAATGAAGAACGATTCATTACACAAAACCGATTCTCCGTTCAAAATTTTTCAGTACAATCTTTGGGATGTTTATAATACCACTCACTACACTTACGTACACTAGGAAACAATCTTTCATATAAAACCGACGTTCTATATAACATTTTTCAGTACAATACTTGGAATGTTCGTAACACCACTTACTACAAGTAAGGAGAATGAAGAAGTAGAATGAAGAACAATCTTGTATATAAAACCGACTCTACGGGCAACATTTTTCAGTGCATTATTTAGGATGTTCGTAACACCACTACATGTGTATGTACAATGATGAACAATCCTTTATATAAAATTGATTTCACCTCGCAAAATTTTGCGGTATAACATCTGGGGTACTGTAACACCATTACACATGAATAATCCTTTATGAAAATCGTATCAATTTTGTTTATACTAACAACTGATGCGTTTATATGATCACTACTCTACTGTAAATAAGTAAAGAAATACATTATTTTTTTTTTAAATTACTCTACTGTACAGCATCTATTGGCAGAGTGGTTAGAGAGCTTCTTTCTCGATGCAAAGTTACAGGGATCGAAACTTGGCAGCAGCACTCTCCAATCTATCCAGCTGTTAAAAAAATGGTACCAGACTCTGGTTTTGGGTTACAGAAGGCAAAGGAAGCGTGGAAGAAAACTGTTCACCATAACTTATAAAGCGGAGACCTAGTATTAATGAATTATGTAACACCTTCACTCACCTACGACCCACTATCGGATGCATAACCTTCTCGGATAAGAGCGACAAAATAGGATGTCACGATTCGCGCCGGTGCTACGGAGTTCGTGCGCTGTGCTGAGATCCTCCTTGTGTGATCTAAGGGAGGAGATTGGAGTTGTCCGTGCGCAATTAAGATAGTCCTTAAAATCAAAACCAAAAACCAATAGACACAAGTGAAGATATCAAGACTTAAAATTAAGTGACTTTTCAATCATCGTGTATAGTTATAGTAACAACAACAGCACTATTTGAGTCACCACCACTTCTGTCAGTTTCTTGTTAAATAATGCAACACCACGTGATGACTCAATTGCTGCTGACATGGCCGCCGAGTACATTTCCAACAGACACTACAGTGATACACAAATAGGAAGCATTTATTTAACATATTTTGAAACATGACACAAAGTGTGGGAAAGCACGTACAAATCACATGATGAAATAGTGATATGAGAATATGAGGAGGACTGTCGTAAGACGGGGGTTAAACTGTAGAATGAAAAAAAACACAAATAGTGATACGTCTTACTGTGAGAAAGGACAAGAAAAAAACCTACGTTGCGGCCACAAGGCCTTCGTCAGGGACAGACAAACAAAAAACAGAAGGGAAAGAAAGTGAGAATTAAGTGGAGAACATAAAACTATAAAAATAAGAGAAAACACTCCCTGATGAAATACTGAAAGGACATCAGCCTGCTAAAGACAGTAATGACGAGAACCTCCATACAGTGATCTAAAACGGGAGATAATATCATCATCAGAATTATATGGTACACACGGAAAGACAGAGAAAAACAAAAGCTATGCCGAATGAGAGAGAATTAATATCGTGAGTAAAGACTGGAAAAGGCAGCAAAAAAGTGGATAAGAAAGAATAAGAACATAACATTAAAGATATAAAGCCAAAAATGTAACAATGAGAGTGAGGTTTAAAAAAAAAGTATATACAAAAACAAACAAAAATCAAACGGATACAGATTTAAACGAAAAGCAAACAGATAAATAAACTAAGAAATAAAGATATTAAGAAAAGAAAGGAAGGAACATAAGAAAGAAAGAAATGAATTGTCATACCATACACCAGGTACAATAAAACAGTACGACACGTGACTCTAGTCACGCCTTCTTAACTGACGATAAATTTACCAACTACTAAAACCTTCCTGGAATATTGTTGCTGTGAAAAGCTTCTAATTTTATACACGGGAGAATGAATCATTCAAGCTAAGCTGAAAGCGCTGTTATAGCAACAAGGCGGTTCATAGCAGATACTGCCGTCTACTGGGTCTTATGACTCAGCTTTATGACGTAGGAGCGACCGGTTGCCGTCCTCGCTGCCCATAGCTGTGACGGTATTGCCTCCCTTGCTTTGCAGTAGTGGTCCAACGGTGGCCAAAACTCAAGAGTATCTAATATGGGCTTGAAAGGTATCTACCTTCGCACAAGATTACTCTTGGCAGAGATGTAGATAGAAGGGTAATGACACTTCTATTACAAAGGGAGTCTTCACAAGATATTCAGATAAGCAAAAACAAAGCTGTTTTGGCTTAGCACGTTAATTCTAGAATCTGCCGACCACTTTTGGGAAGAATTAAGCAATGATTAATTTTAGTTCGTTAAGCCCCCACCTCTGATTTACTCAGTGGAATTCTTATTAGTCTGGTATAGCTCAGTTTAGAGTGTGTGCTGTAAATTGACTGAGACAAACATGCAGTAACTTTAAAATGATTAAATAAAAGTTAAATTTGTAAAATTACAAATAACAACATTTAATAATCACTTAAGTTTTAACAGTTTGAAAATAATTGAATAGTTTAGAAGAAAAGTTTCATCATTGATGGATAATAGAGACGATGAAGAAAAGTTAACTTTGGCAGCTTATATATGGAACTTAGCTGCCAATGACGGTTCTGCTCCTTCTGATGGGTTGCTTCTTTTTATACTGCTCTCGCTTGTCGCTGGTCAAGGTTGTCGGGTGTAGCTCGTTTCTCAGAAATGTCAAGGAGAGTCTACAAAGTTGGTCCTTCGTCTTAAAGCGTAGGCCACTTGTCCCTTCTTGTTCCAGAGATAGTACTTTCTGCTGGTACCACCTATAACTATGATAAAGAAAAGAAACGAAATGCTCTCCTGAGTATTGCGTTTCCCGACACATACTTATGTGTCCCGTTTCTTCTTTTCTACCATCCCATTTTTCTCAGAATTTACCCTCGATGAGAATTAAATTTAATCCCTCGGGATATAACTTTCTTTACATTTAAACTGGATAGCTTTAGCTTTACATTACATTTAAATGAAGAGGTTTATAGTACAGATAGAATATGTTTACAACCCCTGATTGGAAAGTGTTAACAATATAATTTGCATATGTTTTCATTGATGTCACTGATTTGAAAAGTTTGACACTTCCATTAATTTTAAAGTGCATATGTTAAAATCGACATTTACACTGGTTTGAAACTGTAAGTATGTACATCATTTGTTTCATCTTTCCCTCCTTGCTCCGTATGGAACCTGGGACTCTTTAAGAAACTAGCAATAAAGCAGTCACCAGCCCGTGCAGCGGTGGTTCATGAATCATCATTCTATACGCTGAGGTTGCCAGCTCCAAATGACTGGGACATCCACTAGTGATTTTCACATATTAAAATTCACTTGGTAATATACATATATATGTTAGTTCACATGTTAGTAATAAAATATAGAATGTAAAATCACAACTTACGCCAATCCTGGCTCACAGACGTTTTGCGCAGATGAATAAAAGAGACTTGAATCGGCCTCTTACACGCGTCTGGGGTGTCGTTTCTTTAATAAGATAATTCCCTCTATGACTCCGTGTGTTTTCAGCTTCCTCAGTCCCGGTTTCTTTATTAAAATGGTAGAGATTTCCTGGGTTGTTTTTGTAAGTCCGTCAAGATTCTCCAAGAAAAGGTCCGGCCTGATAGAAGTAATTCCGGATTCTAACTCTGGCAAGGTCTGGTGTCGTCTTGGCAAGCGTGTATCTCACAGCAAATTTCTTCAGTGAAAAAACACTGAAACTTGTCAGGTTATATGCCTGTCCTACCCCCGCATCGGTTTGTTATGCTACTAAGTAAAAAGCCAATCGTTTTCAAACATAAAGGTCCCGTGGGGAAATTCAAAATATTTCCGACATGGGAAAATTTTGCGCGTGATGTAGAGGCCATCTCTTACATATATGGCATGAAAACGTCCGATTGTCTGGCAGACAAACTCACAGACACATCTGTAACTGTGTTTCAGATGTATCAAATTATTACTTTATCAGAAAGTAATCTATTCGCAGACGGGCAATCTCGTTATCTGTCCCGTACTCTGACCTTTATCAGCGATTAGCAAATACGCTGGCATTTTCGTGGGTCTAATCTGTCGAGGCTAAGATTTGGTACAAAGGAATTTACCAACCTGCCTGTCGTTAATATTATTTCTGCCGCTCCTTGCAAAGCTTAGCGAAGGGACGGGAAACAAACAGACGTAATAACTTATCCCTGAGAGGAGTGTAAGAAGGAAAATCTACACATAGCAGAGAAAGAAAGAAAGTGCGACAATAATAAGCACACAATAAAAATCATATCGATTGGAGGCCGACCTCTGTGCAACCTACGTTTTGCTGATGATATTGATCTGATAGCTGGATCAGAATCAGAACTTCAAGACCTTACCTCTAGACTGGAGAAAGTAACAAGAACGTATGGGATGGAAATTAATATAGAAAAAAAGCAAGATATTGGTGAATAGCCATAAGAAACATGTTCCGACCAACATTACGTTAAATGGGCAAACGTTAGAAGAAGTTAACACCTTTAAATATCTCGGGTCCACTATATGCAGTGATGGAAGATCAATTAAAGAAATCAAGACAAGACTTGAGATGGCCTCAGCTGCCATGACAAGGTTGAATGTGATCTGGAAAAGTAACATCAGTTTTCCTGTGAAGATCAAATTATACAAATCACTTGTATTATCTATTCTCTTGTATGGGTGTGAGAGCTGGACACTCACTGCAGATACGGAGCGAAGGATTCAGGCTTTCGAGCATAAATGTTATAGAAGAATTTTGCGCATTTGCTATAAAGAGCACAAAACAAATGTCTATGTTAGAGAGAAGATAAACACCTATGCAGGCCACCAAGAACCACTTTTGTCAACAGTGAAACGTCGAAAGCTTGCCTGGTTTGGGCATGTAACTCGTCATGACTCCCTTTCGAAAACGATCCTTCAGGGAACAGTCGAAGGTAAACGGAGAAGAGGAAGGCAGAGAAAATCCTGGGCTGATAACATCAAAGAATGGGCAGGACACGGTTTTTCCACACTTGTACGCATTGCTGAGGATAGAGAGCAGTGGAGGACCCTGTCTGCTGATGCTTCCACCATGGCACCCCTACGACCCATGACCGGTTACGGGCTGAGATGAGATGAGATGAATAAAAATCAGTACAAAAATGTAACTGATACAGCCGTGGTGAAACAGAGATCGCGAGGGGTGGAACCATTCTGTCACAATAGCACTGTAATAAAGTTGTTGCTACTATAACAGAGGAGCAGTGACAGACGCAACTAAAACCAAACAAACAAACACAATTGACCTATGACGTTGATGCCCCTCAGCTTTACTAGCCATAATTGTTTTGCTTTGTTTTTTTTTTTTTTTTTTTTCATTGACCATAAACAGAACAAAATCAACAAGTGTTGGAATACCTTCTTGTCTGGTGCAAAGTGTACATATTAATATGTTTTCCAATAATCCAGTCCGTTTGCTGTCAGGTTAAAAAATGAATTAAGTTTTTACTCCGAACAGAACAACAAAAAGTACAAGCAGTGAACGGAGTAGCATACTTTCTTCTCTCCATGAAAATCTGTTCGGAGATGTCATGAACCTTGAGCTGACTACTGCCTTTATAAAAGTCATTACTGTATTGTGGAAGTTTGAGGACGAACGAGGAAGAAAAATAAGATGTACTTTCTCAGATGTGTCTTCTTCTGTCAGTGTTTCTTTCTTTTTTTTTTTACAGCCACATACTTTCTCGTAATAGACTGTTAGCTTTGTCGTTAGAGTTGGTCAGGGTACGCAGCGTCGACGTAGCTAGCTTTCAGGGCTAACCATTATCAGGGCTTCATAAGTCTAGCGGATAAGTCTATCCAGCTATACTGAAGCACATTAAAAACGCACCACCTGTATAATCCAGGAACAGAGTGTGAAATGTAAATATAAGTGTTTACAAGTTTACATATTTGGAATCTTTATTCATTTTCCTATGAATCCATGCTGGTCATTAATTTGTACATTTGATTGTTATGAAATTCATTGCATTCTGTGCAGGCAAAGGAGAAAACCAAAAATGCAACCAATAAAAAAATTCATTCACACTATCCTCAGTATCTGGTATGTCCACCGTGTGCTTGCAAACAAGCTTTGCAGCGGCTCCGCATGGAACGCACAAGTCTCTGAAGGAAATTCCGGGGAATCAAGTATCATTCACGTGTAAGAGCAGCTTCGAGCTGTTGCAGATTAGCTGGAGAACCTTGCCTGTAGACTCTGCGTCCAAGCTCGTCCCACAGATGTTCTATAGGGGACATGTCTGGTGATAGGGCAGGCCAATCAATCGTCACAATGTTCTGCTGCTGTAGATATTGCTGCGTAATGCATGCGGTGTGCGCACGTGCGTTGTCCTGCTGGAGAAGCTGCAAGTCTGGATAATTTGTGAACGCAGAAGCAACCAATGCACCCAGAACCTCATCTCGATATATCACAGCATTAACATTTCCACGGAAGACGTGAAGAGGCAAGCGATGGTGAAAATTGAATCCTCCTCAAATGTGAATACTGCCACCTCCAAATCGGTTGTGCTGACGAACACAGCAATCTGCAAAGCGCTCTCCACACCGTCGCCAAATCTGCATACGTCCATCAGCAAAGGATATGTTGAATCTGCTCTCGTCTGTGAATAGGACAGCATTCCACTGCAGTCTAGTCCATCTGACATGTTGCTCTGCTCATTGTAGGCGCTGCTGACTATGTCTGTGAGTCAAGTTTGGCCCAACATAAGGTCGTCTTGCAGTAAGGCCTGTATCTCTGAATCGTCGTATGACTGTCATTCGAGAGACTTGCCCACGTCTACCCACTATTGCTCTTGCTGTTTGACTTGCCGGGAGAGAACGATTCCTTAGGTGACTCAGCACAATATGACGATCTTGCGCAGGGGTAGTAACTCGTGGTTGGCCACTCCGAAGTCTATCCCGGGCACTGCCAGTGGTTCCGTAACGTTCATTGAGACGTACAATAGTGCTGTGGTGGCAATTCATCCTTCTGGCAATGGCCCGCGAGCTCATTCCGGTCTCCAACATACCAATGGCTCGTTGGCGGTCGTTTTCAGATAGTCGTGGCATTTCAAGCACATGTACTGGGTGTTTTGTCTCAATGGCCTTTTTATACCGAGTATACTGCCACAACGCGTACACATTTTCAGGGTCATAGCTGTTGGGAATCGTGTTGCACGTGTAACTTTCATTGTTTTCATGTAGTCTGTACACAAACCCGTGGGTTGAATCATGCACTTTCCATTCCAGCAGCCATTCGCTCTCTACCTCATGACAAACACGGGGAAAATCCATTCCCACACTTTTTTTTCCCAGCTTCTCGGCATCAGTATATATAATAGTGGTGCGTTTTTAATGTGCTTCAGTATATAAGCGAGTACCTGACTCAGATCTTAAGTTAAGGAAGGCAAAGAGGAAGGGAACAATTCACATTACCTCATAAAACTAGACTTAGTATAGTGAAGTGTCTAACATTTCACTCCCAAAGGGCTGTGTCTGCTATGGGTATACATTATTTTTATTTATCAACGATGCAAGTACTAGCAATCATATTGAGGACTTGTCATTTTTCAGGGTTTAGTATTTCAAATGCTGTGAGCGAGATCATTCCTGTCCCTTATCAGGGTTTCGCAATGCTTGCTGACAGACACTAGTAGTCCTTTTTTATGGCTTAATATTTATCAACACTGCACTAACGTTGACAGAGTTCACTGAAAGGAAACTTTATACATAGCATTACAACAGGAGGCAATCTGATCGTCAGAGGAAGTCCTCCCGTCGGGTAAGCGTTTCGGCTCTTCATCTTCTTTACACTGTGAGGGGGGCGGGCACATGGCTCCCAAGTGTTCACCTCCTGCTGTCTTCTCCCACCTGCGCTGGGGATTGAACTCACTCCACCTTGGTTGTGGCTTTCTTTCAACTTCAATTCTGGTTTAATCATACTGCCATCTAAAGGCAATTGTGAGAGTAATCACTATGTTGTACATAAATTACTGTCCTGAATGCCATAGCCCATTGCGGTTGCACTGTGACAAAACGGGGCGGCCCATGTCGATCTTTGTTTCACTCTGGCAGTATCGGTACATTTGTGGTACTGATTTTTATTACGTGCTCTCAATTATCGCACTTTTCTTTCTTTCTTCCATCGTTATTTTTCTGCTAAGTAGCAGATATTTGTGTATAATCACATTTGCTTGGCGCTGCCCAGATTTGTTGGCTATAGGCGTGGCAGATCAACACATACATCGGCCAGTGCTATTAGCTTAATCACCGATAAGACATGAATGACAAAATTACTTTAGATAAAAGTAAGATTGATACATCTCGAACACATGGTTATATGCGGTTACCGGTGTGTTTGGAAGTTTGTACACAAGGGCATCGGATATCTTATTACCATATATGGGAGAGTTGAACTCTGCCTTACGTTCAAAATTTTCCGGTGTCGGATCATTTTGAAAATACCCCATAACCCGCCGGTTTAAATATCATTGGAGTTTTTTGATAGTTCATTACAAACGAAGGCGTAAGAAGGCAGGGAATATAATCTGATCATTTTCTCAAGCTATTTCAATTTAAAATCGCTCGCCAAGACACCAGCCTGCTACAGCGAAGAATTAAAATTCAGAATTCCTTCTTAATATACTGGACACCTTTTATTGGAGTATTCTTCAGTACTTACAATATAGCCCAGGAAATCTCTAACATTATAAATAAGGAAACCGGGACTGAGGAAACTGAAGGACCACACACGAAGTCAGAGAGGGAACTTATTAAGTTAACGACACCCCAGACGCGTGTAAGAGGCCGATTCAAGTATCTTTTATTCATCTGAGCAAAACGTCTGTGAGTCAGGATTGGCGTAAGTTGTGATTTAAATTTCATATTTATTACTAACATGTGAACTAACATATATATATGCATATATTACCATGTGAATTTTAATATGTGAAACTCGCTTGTGGATGTCAAAGTCATTTGAGGCTGGCAACCTCAGCGTATAGAATGATTATTCATGAATCACCACTGCACGGGCTGGTGATTGCTTTATTGATAGTTTCGTAAAGAGAACTAAAAGCATAAAGTAGTTCCAGGTTCCCCATGGAGCAGGGAGGGAAAGATGAAAGAAATTATGTACATTCTAAGTATAATACTTACATTTTCAAAGCAGTGTAAATGTCCCTATAAACATTGTCACTTTAAAATTAATGTAAGTTTTCAAGCTTCAATCAGTGTAAAATATAAATGAAAACATATTCAATTTGTATTGTGAACACTTTTCAATCAGTGGAGATGTATATGTAAACAGACTCTATCTGTATTATTAACCTTTTCATCTAAATATGAAGTAACTATGAAAGCTATTCTATTTAAATGTAAAGAAAGTTTTATCCCGTGGGATTAAATTTAATTCTCATCGAGGGTAAAGTCTGAGTAATTGGGATGGTGGTGTGGGAAAATAGGAACCCATAACTATGGGGTGGAAAACGATATACACTACGAAGGACCCACGTGGTAGACTCTCCTTGACATTTCTGGGAAACGAGCTACCCCCGACAACCTTGATTAGAGACGAGCGTGAGCAGAGTGAAAAGAACCAACCCATAAAAAGGAGCAGAACCATCATTGGCAGCTAAGTTCAAATATATGCTGCCACTTGAACTTCTTGTAACATCTCACATTCCCTAAAGACTGTGATGATAACTTTTCTTGATCCATAACTATTCAAATTATTTCCAACTGTTAAAACCTAAAGTGATTATTACATTTTGTTATTTGTAATGTTACAAATTTAAAAAGAATGTACTCGAAATCCCCCTTGTTTTCTGCTTCGTCTGCAAATTGTAACGCTTTCACGTTGATAGTAAAGCTTACTGTATTATTACCCGCCTTCTTCAATGAAACGTGTGCTGTATTTCTTGGAAAAGCATTGAGACGTACTGCGTAATGACCTAAATTAACCCTAACATTAATTATACTGCGTTACCAAAACGAACGAACAGATGGACTAAAGGGATAAAAAGAGAAGGGAGAGGCAGAAAGCCGAACACTAAACCCGCTTCGCGCGATACACAATTACTACCATCACGCGTGTAAGTCTACATGCACTAATTTTTTTTCAGACGGACAGTGATAAAATACACTACCCTTTCCCAGAGTTAGGTTTATAAATCATAACAGACTCTTATTAGAAAAGACAACATTATATGGGTTTACGTTTGAACACATAACAGTACCCAGACAGCACATCTTCTAAACAGGAGATAGAAGAAATTGCATATTTTGAACGCAGCCACGTAGCTCCTTTAAATTAGTATTTTTGGGTTCCTTAGGGTTGGCTGACAAATAATATGTAAAACGTTACGCAAATAGTCCAGGAATTAATAAATTATACCCAAAATAAAATATTGGGGGTGCCTGACAGCATAAAATCATTTCTGCTCATAAAATTTTTTTTATAACGTGTTTGAAAAAACCTTACGTTACATAAATAGCCTACCATGTAAACTCCAAATTGATTGGAGCGCAACAAATGAAAGCCTAACCACGATTGGTCGGGCTATAAATACTATCTTGGTTGTTAGGGGAGACGGGAAAAGATAACATTTTTTCAAACACTTGTCGAAACGTGGCTCATTGGCCAGTCTCGCTGATATACACACTTGGGAGCATTAGTTCGAGACCATTTACACGCCTGATATTAGCTGGTAGTTCGAGACCTACTAATTCAAATAAGCTTGATAAAAGCTAATTGGCTAAAATAAAAGCCGGGAAGATAAGCAGAACGGAATTTGTGCCAGTTTGTGCCAGAATTCATTGCTAATCAACGTATCTGTGTTTATTTCCATGAAATTGTGGTAAGCTTGAACCATTCAGTATCTTTTAATGAAAAATTGAATGTGAATTGTTGATTTATGCCTGTATATATATGTGTAGTTCAGTGTCAAACGTGAGGTAAAGCCTAAAATGCTCCAGCATGAACAGAGGGTGTCGGAGAGAGTAAACGGCAGCGAATGGACAATTGTACACTGACATGGATGATGGACTAGAAAGAAATAATGCTGGAAGTGCAGAGGCGTAGTAACCATTAAGAAGGGTAATACTGGAATAAAGTATTTCAAATGAAGCTGACTGTTGGCCTAACGCTCTGAACGCAATGTTTGTGCTGTATTGTGATCAGTGTAAAAGAGAATATAAATTCGTTATGAAGTAGAAGGTACATCCTTCTTGATTTCAGGGACAGTGGTATATTTAACTGATCATCATATTACATAGAAAATCTTAAACCATTTACGTGACATGATACCCCTAGTTCCTTATATCTACATTTATTTATACTCATATCCATCTCTCCAACTCTCCTCTTCTACAACCATCCTCCAACCCACACTCACCTCATCTAATTCCCTCATCTCACCCCAAACTACCCCCCACCAATCCACTCCCAAACCACCCCCACCCCCAACCCCCCCTCAACCCCCCACCTACCCCCCTTCCAAAAATCACCCACCCCCCCCACATTAACCCTCACCCCCCCCCCACATCTACATCATTCACCACCCAAACCCCCCATCTCAATCCCCCCCCCCCCCCCCTCCCAACTTACACCCAATTACACCACCCCACCCCATACCCCCAAAACTAACCCCACTATTTAACACAAAAAAAATACCACCTAACCCCCACAACAAAAACATACAACCAAAACTATACCCAACACCTATACATATCAACTATATAATTTATAAAACCTATTAATCACACTGTTTATTGCACAATTGCACACACATAACATTATCCCCCATTCATTCCCTACCATGTCAAAACATTTATTGTTTTCCCCCCCCCCCCCATTCTTTTAGTGTGTGTTGTGTGTGTGTATAGATGGGACCTCGCTTGTGTGTAAAGTTATAGATAGAGAAGTGTGATGACGATCGTGTATATATGTATGTGTGTGATGTCATTCAGTGTTGTTCAAGAGTAGAGGCCATTCACCACCATTCCAAAATGGTTACTACCTTGGTCTGAGTTGTTGGTGAGTGTGTACATCTATTCATGTCATATCTATGTGTGTGTTGTGTGTGGTTGTAACTAATTGTGTTGGTAAATGTGTGCACCTATATATAAATCTGTGTGTGTTGTGTATAGTGTGTTTGTGTGTGTGTGTGTGTTTGTGTAGTTCATGTGTTGTTAATAAAAATTCTAAATATCTTTTCTAATTTTTTTTACTGTGTACTGTGTGTGTATTCCTGTGCATGTTTTAGGTGTCAGTGTGTGTGTGGTATAAATGCGTTGTATATGTGTTACTGTACTACTTCTGGTAGAATATGTTGATAGATATGATAAACTTCACAGCTGATTCTCAGTCAGTACACTAGTTCCCTTATAAGTTTTGTGGGTGTGGTTCTTTGTGTGGTATGTAATTACTAGACCACTGATTTAGCATAATGGTATATGGAGGGTTCAGCTCTTGTGTGATTTTTGTAATCTTTAAACTATTAAAGATAGTATGGATGGGGTAATTCACTCTTCACAGGGAATGATCTAAGAGAGATTAAATGGGTGATTTCACCTTAGGGTGGGATGTTAACTTAAAGGTTTTTGACGATCGCCTGTTTATGGTGTTATTGCCTGTATTTAAGTTTTATTATCATGTTGAGAGATTGAATTGTGTTGGTTTAGACATGGGGTATTAATTTAGCTCTAATTAGGGATTATTGAACACTTTGAGGCTATTAAAAGATTTTGTCGTAATTCATGCTGCAGGTTGTTTATCAGAATCTCTAAAAGTTTTGTTATCCATTTGATTACGTTATTGGGCAACGTTATGGTTGATCCTATGTGCAGGCTCACGTCGGCCAATGTGTTTTTTGATACATTAAGTCTATATTATAAAGAACTTTGCGAAGAAAGAATGTATGAGTGCTTGGTTAAAGTTTTCGTGGAAAGTTAGCGGTTAGGCTGTGGATAGGTTTTGAGCGGTTACAGTGGATGGTTTGGATTTTAGATTTGAGGGTAGAGATTAAATGTTGTGACCTGTTTGCATATTTCGATTTGCTGATGTTGGTTGACTGCAAAAGAGTTATTTTTAAAGAGTTATAGGTTGCCTATGTCAGGAAGGAATGTGACAAACTTTAGTTTTGAAGAGAAAATGTAGAGGAAGAGAAGAGATTAGATCATTTGCCGTTTAAGAGTTTAGAGGCTGAAGCTCAGTAAAAAGTTATTGTGCAGATTGAGAATTAAAAGGGGATAGCATTGAAGCCCGACGGATAAGGGGAGTTTGAAGTTTCAAGGCCATCGCTCCCTGAAATGGGTGGAGTCCTATTAGAGCCTGTATGTTTTTGAATTTGCAGAAACAGTACGGTGTATGTGAAGATTAATCGCCCTGGGACAACATGGGTTTAGACGTATGTGACGGAGTTTATTGTACCTCATTTAAGTATTCCATGGGCTATTTAGAAAATGAGTGCCCCATATTCCTCTGATAGATATTGTTATTATCCTAAATGGAAGTTACCCTCAATCTTACTGCTATGAATTTGAGAACATTGATAATATGTTTGTTATTGAAAGCTTTTAACGATGATAGTTCAAATCTCAGGTATATTTACTAAATAGTAATGAAATTTTAAGGATATGAGTGTTTACAAAATGTCGTTAAGAGCTGATGAAAGGTTGAGTAGACTAAATCTAAATTACTTCAGAAAAATTCTGTGTACAGTGGGGACTGCTTATGAATATTAAACAAAAGATAATGTTTGTATTAACTACAAATAAATGAGGCTTTTTAAATAAGCTAGAGTGATCTCTAAGGAAAAACATTTAAACACGGACCAAATGTCGCTTTGAAATTTTTTAAGCAGGCTCTTCTTGTCTAAGGAAAGTGAAAAAACATGAAGTGCTCAGAGATTGTTTATTCACAGGATAAAAAATTTAGTATATGTCTCTAAAATACTGTCAGGTAGAAAAATTGCTTTATGTCTGACACCGCATGTTTCATTCTGCACGAAATTGTGTAGACGTTGACTACTTGGGTGTATGTGACTTCTCTGGGTGGAAAAACACAGATCTTGTAGGATGGTCCTCTATATAGGAGCGTGTAATAAGAGAGTTCGCCATGTGTCGACATGACTAACTGAGAGAAAGTTTTTCTGTGATTGGAACAAGGTTGCAGGAGAGAAAACTGAGGTGAGTTGCTAAATTGTTGCTGAAATGGTAATCAAGAAGCTCTGTCAAAGCGAGGTATACAGTGTGTGTATATGTGTAGAAACAGTAATATATGTGGAAAAACTTTAGGAGCGCAGACGTTCGTAGATCGCCTAGTGAATAACGTGTGTTTATAGAATACGCTTGACGATCCCTACGAAAGAAAGGAATATCGCAAAAGAAATAAAGGCAAAAAGTAAGCAATCCAATTTGATTAGAAAGCCATATATAGTGATATGTACAGTCACCTGAATAGAAAAATAAAATTCCCGCTAACAATTCGATCTTCAAAAAGGAAAATATGATGGAAGGGAATAAGAGAGAGATCTTTCTCAACCATTAGGAAAAGGTGGTGTTGACCGTTAAACTAATCCTTGTCTAGACTATGAAAAAGACAATCATGACACTGGCGACGACTGTAGGACTTCGTTTTCTTTTCTTTTCATGTTCGCTTTCTCTAGTCGGACTATCGGCGGAAAAAGCGAAAAGAAGGGCAAACCCTGAAGAATTACAGGAACCAAACCCTACCACCCCCCAGTGTTGCTTGGTGAAGATTTCATTTGTGAATGGTTGTCACATAAGATGTTTAATATGATTACCGGTTTATGGAGATTACGGGGCATAGTTACCGTTGTGTGTGTTTCTCGGTTTGGTTTTTGAGGCCGAGACAATACACCAGAAGAAAACGATTTTGGAATTCAATTTAGGACTGTCAACCACCAGAGGAGGGGTAGTTATCAAGGATGATGGTGTGGATTTACATTCGCCCGAAAGAAAGTGAAGGGTGTAAATTTGATTGATTGAACTACAAGTACTCATAAAACCATCCTGACAGCACACTTCCCGTAATAGAAGAGTGTCGCCCCGTATAATAGATCGTAATATGTGGATACCTATGTAGAATGTCCCGATGCCCGAATTATAACAGGAAAAAGAAAAATTTGATCGAATTGAGTGTTGTGTGATTAAAATCAATGGTAGGCTCAATGATATCATCTAAAATAGGGTGAGTTGTAGAGTAATGGTTTTGTTGTATGTGGTGAGAAATAAATGAGAGGACCATTTGTGATTAGTTGGTGTCAAAACAGCTAAAGCCCATGTTGATCCAAGACCATCTCAGGTCTCATAAGTGTCAGAAGAAGGGAGGAAGGACATATGGGTGATAATTCGTGATATAATGAAATGTCTATTAGAAATGGACTTATCACCCAGAGTGTGTTGATGATGACGGCTTAAGGCGAGAACCTTGGTTCTGAGAGGATCACTATAAATAGGACGAACTAAGCAGTGTACTGTCACAGAAAAGATTCCCTTGAGTTAAGTGATCAAGCGCATGGAAGGATTAGGTGGGGGTCGGAGTCAATATGGGTGGTCCAGGTTTATAAAACTTGAGTACCATAGCCAGGTTTATGAGGAAGGCGAGAGTTTTATGTAATGTTAAAGTTTGGGAATCAAGCCAGCCAATATAGGGTGAACCAACTCTATAACAATTGGGGTCTTACAGTATATGTTAGTGCTATACGTCATGTACATTGGCTGGATATCTGAAACTCCGCTACTTATAGTCTTAAATGACGAGAAGAGACATGTGTGATATCTAGGAATCTGTAGACTGCTCACCAGATCAGTGTGTTGTACTCCGCTCTATGTTGCATTGTGGTGTGATGAGTATGTGGAATCTCTTAGTCGTCTAACAGTGATTATTCTCAAGCGATACTTGTCGCGCTTGGTCAGATGTATGTTTTACTGCCTTGTGGTGATTGTAAAAATCATTTTTATTTCTTGTAGTTTTTAAGAACCAATAGTGAGATAAGTATATCTCGCAAAAGAATCGTGTGTATGTAGAGAGTAATGTTGTCCTGTCATAGAGTGCAACGAGTAAGCACCATAATACATTGGACTTGACGCCATGTAAGACTAACTCTGGGGGAAATGCCCATCAGTGGGAACAACCCTTTGAGAGAGTTGCCGTGGAATCTTGTGGGACCTCTTCACACTCCGATACCCATAGAAGGCACAGCTACATTACTTGACACTGGTGGAAAATACCTTGTTCTTATGTGGGGAGAGGCAGTAGCTTGATCGAATTGGATTCTAAACAAGTGGCAGAGGGCAATTGCTCAACACAATGTTTCACACGGTTAAGAGGCTTTCCCAATTCGAAAATCCTTGACTGATAATGGCTCTGCAGTTCTCAAGGGGATAACCTTAACTGAAGAGAACGTTTTCATGGAGATTCTTTCAGGCCAAACAACGTTCCATAGTTTAGTGTGTATCATCCCCAAGGGAAACGGCCCAAGAGGAAAAGATTTAAACGGGCAACAAATAAATTCGAATCCAGAGAAATTGTCACAAAAACGATTTCGAAAAACCTTGATGAACATGGGACGCATGGCAGCTGCACGCCGCCCTCTTTGCTTTCGGGAGGTACCCCATGAGATTACAACACCGGTATGGCCCCGGTAACATTATTGATTTGGTTACTGTTGGAGGGTTGAAGAAAGGTCCACTTGAAGTTACTGTTAAGAACGTGGACTATGAAAAAACGGCAGAGGAAAACATTCATCAACTGGCGCTCACGACTTAAGTGCTTTAACTGTACCACTCGTGATAAATGAACTTGCTGGAAACTGTGCCAATGAAAAATGTTGAAACAGTATGCCAGAAGAAACATCTGGCCTATTATAACAGTGGAAGGCTCCTCTTGACAGTGCAAGTTGGCTCGAGTGAGAGAATGTACTGCTTCTTTTGCCCGGAGTCATGGACACGACAAGTTACTGAAGTAGGATGGCAGGGTACAAATCACAGTTCTAAGAAGTGTCTAGAAGCAAATGTATAAGATAGATAAGCAGGGGACGTGAACAAAACTATCATGTAATCTCCTGAAGAAATATTGAAAGAGAACATCAGGAAGAGACACACTGTGTTTTGACCTGGACTCTATCGGCGCATGGATATGATTGATGAGTCACCACTTTCATCATTTGAAAACCATTACAATGCGTGCCCATGTTTTAGACAGCAGTCACAGTTGAAAATCAGTACAACATGTTAACGAAAACTCAGAAAGAGAGATGCAACAGTCTTAAATACTCATGCAGAGAGGTGTTCACAAATATAACCATGGCGTGGGACAAACCTAATTGGGCGCCAGATAATGACATTAATAGACTCCACACCATGTCTGTCATGAAACCACATAATGTCGATTTCCGTGGCTTGCTAAGCGAAAAAGCTTTGAAGTGAAGATGATAGACTATCGTGATAATAGGAAGGAATTATTCTCGCCAGTAGTGGATTCTTCGAATAAGTTCCGTTTAGTACATTTAAGGAAGCCCTACTTAGGGAACATAATACTCCTGTATTCGGGTTACAGGTTAGGACTGGATATTGCTATTACATTTGGGAAAGGGTGGATGGTGTGCCGTTACAAACACTTGTGTGTAGCCAAGGGTAGTTGATAGATAGAGGTAGGTGATTCTGCGGAGTTGGATCTGAAGTGTATTTGTACTATGTGAGATTCCAGGGATATTTAGCGGAGGGGTGTGATCTGTGTTAGACCAGTACCTATCTTTAGTGTCCTCAGAAGTACACTGTGAGTTTAATAGACTTGCCATTATTGATTGAAAATGCGCCTAGGTCTTCACTAGAATTATAAAAAATATTGATCCTCTGAAAAATCCCTGTATACCAAATTTTAAAGGATCCCTTGAGCTCCTTATAGCATTCATGCGTTACATTGGAGGAACACATTGAATCGTCATGAACATGCTGTAGTGATCGACTTAGGGTAGGCAAATTAAACAGCCCGACCAATACGCAATGTAGCGTGTGATGTAAAGAATTCCGTGAGCCTGCCCCCCCCCCCCCCCCCCACATACAGTTTAACAGGGAAACATGACCCCTGACCCAAAGAACTTAGACAAACTACAGAAAGCCCCGAGACCACAAACCAAGAAGGACGTGAGATCCTGGGGACCTCATTAACTGTTTATCAATAACCAGAAGTCGCGTGTTCTCAGGCAAACATCGCGTGTCTATGGGAGCACCTGGGTGCGGGGTTGACCCGAAAGGTGAACTCTCTCAGCAACCGCATTATACTTTTTTGACACCTATCAATGTAGGGGGAAATGTATTTTGTGGGGATTGAAGGAAAAGCTCTCACAAGTAAACCCAGTGGGGTTGAAATTCAGAGCCAGACATAAGTCAAGGTGTGGCATAGTTAAAGTCGACGGATGCAAAGTACATATGTGGCTGAGGTCAACTTTACTCACCAAAATCACCCCCCCCCCCCACCCTGAACTTCTTTTGCAGTGGAGATGAAAAAGGAACCACTTTTCATCATTTGAATATCCATTACACCCCTGTGAGACAGCAGCACAGGTGAAAATCAGTACACATTTAACGAAAACTCAGAAAGAGAGAGTGCAACAGGTTCTAAATAATCATGCAGAGGTGTTAACAGACCGACCAGGGCATACAAACCTATGGAATATGATATGAAACTGATAGACCCCACACCTGTCTGTATGAAACCATATTCGATTCCGTTTGCTAAGGAGAAAGCTTTGAAGGAAGAGATAGACTATCTGTTGAAGGAAGGAATTATTTCGCACAGTGAGTCTTCGTATAGTTCCGGTGTTGTACTTTTAAGGAAGCCCTCTGGAGAACATAGACTCTGTATAGATTACAGGAGACTGAATGCTATTACAGAAGGACAGGTGGATCCATTGCCGGATACAAATCAGCTGTTTGCCAGACTAAATAAAGCTAAATATTTCTCAAAAGTGGATCTGAGTAAAGGATACTATCAGATTCCAGTAAAGCCTGAGGTTAGACCATACCTAGCTTTTAGTACCTCAGAAGGACACTATGAGTTTAATAGATTGCCATTTGGATTGAAGAATGCGCCTAGTGTCTTCTCTAGAATGATGAGAAAATTATTGGATCCTCTGAATAATCCCTGTATAACAAATTTTATGGATGATATCCTTATAGCAACAGAAACATTTGAGGAACACATTGACTCTCTGAACATGCTGTTTGATCGACTTAGGGAGGCAAATTTAACAGCCCGACCAACCAAATGTTGCGTTGGATGTAAAGAATTGGAATTTTTGGGACACACAGTTTATCAGGGAAACATGACCCCTGACCCAAAGAATTTAGAGAAACTACAGAAAGCCCCGAGACCACAAACCAAGAAGGACGTGAGATCCTTTGTCTCATTATGTGGTTTCTACCAGAAGTATATCAAAAACTTTAATTCCATATGTGCACCTTTAACGGAATTGACACGTAAAGGACTTCCAGATCGCATTACATGGACACCACAATGTGAAATGACTTACCAAGAATTGAAGGAAAAGCTCACAAGTAAACCCATTTTGAAATTACCTGACTTAAGTCAAGAATTCATAGTAAGGACGGATGCAAGTAATATTGGGCTAGGTGCAACTTTACTACAGAAATCAGATGCATTGGATGGGGAATTAAGCCCAGTGGCATATGCTAGCAGAAAGTTGAATAAAGCTGAAATCAACTACTCAACTAGCGAAAAAGAATGTCTTGCAGTAATATGGGCAATAAAGAAATTCAATATTTATCTATATGGGAAGGCATTTAAGTTGCAAACTGACCACAAACCTTTATCGTTTTTTAGCACAGGCTAAGCATGAGAACTCTAGGTTACTCCGATGGTCTTTGCTTCTGGCTCCATATAATTTTAGCATTGAATATATATCTGGAAAAACCAATCTGGGAGCGGATTTTTTAAGCCGCCATCCGTGTGATGAGAATCACCGTAAACCCCAGAAATAATAATAAATTTCTCTATGTGTATATAGAATAAAGGACTGACATATAATGTCTGTTTTAAGAGGGGAGGTGAAATGAAATATTCTAATCCACATATATAAATTATTAGGTAAATATGAAGCCTAACAAATAAAATTAATAAAGAAAAGAGCAATGGTAAAATGACAGTGCTATCACAAAGAATGTACTCGAAATCCCCCTTGTTTTCTGCTTCGTCTGCAAATTGTAACGCTTTCACGTTGATAGTAAAGCTTACTGTATTATTACCCGCCTTCTTCAATGAAACGTGTGCTGTATTTCTTGGAAAAGCATTGAGACGTACTGCGTAATGACCTAAATTAACCCTAACATTAATTATACTGCGTTACCAAAACGAACGAACAGATGGACTAAAGGGATAAAAAGAGAAGGGAGAGGCAGAAAGCCGAACACTAAACCCGCTTCGCGCGATACACAATTACTACCATCACGCGTGTAAGTCTACATGCACTAATTTTTTTTTCAGACGGACAGTGATAAAATACACTACCCTTTCCCAGAGTTAGGTTTATAAATCATAACAGACTCTTATTAGAAAAGACAACATTATATGGGTTTACGTTTGAACACATAACAGTACCCAGACAGCACATCTTCTAAACAGGAGATAGAAGAAATTGCATATTTTGAACGCAGCCACGTAGCTCCTTTAAATTAGTATTTTTGGGTTCCTTAGGGTTTGCTGACAAATAATATGTAAAACGTTACGCAAATAGTCCAGGAATTAATAAATTATACCCAAAATAAAATATTGGGGGTGCCTGACAGCATAAAATCATTTCTGCTCATAAAATTTTTTTTTTAACGTGTTTGAAAAAACCTTACGTTACATAAATAGCCTACCATGTAAACTCCAAATTGATTGGAGCGCAACAAATGAAAGCCTAACCACGATTGGTCGGGCTATAAATACTATCTTGGTTGTTAGGGGAGACGGGAAAAGATAACATTTTTTCAAACACTTGTCGAAACGTGGCTCATTGGCCAGTCTCTCTGATATACACACTTGGGAGCGTTAGTTCGAGACCACTAATTCAAATAAGCTTGATAAAGCGACAGTACGTTGAAGCCAGCTCACATTTTTGCTAAAATAAAAGCCTGGAACATAGGCAGAACGGAATTTGTGCCAGTTTGTGCCAGAATTCATTGCTAATCAACGTATCTGTGTTTATTTCCATGAAATTGTGGTAAGCTTGAACCATTCAGTATCTTTTAATGAAAAATTGAATGTGAATTGTTGATTTATGCCTGTATATATATATGTGTAGTTCAGTGGCAAACGTGAGGTAAAGCCTAAAATGCTCCAGCCTGAACAGAGGGTGTCGGAGAGAAGTAAAACGGCATGGAATGGCCAAATAGTACACTGACACCTGGATGATGGACTAGAAAGAAATAATGCTGGAAGTGCAGAGGCGTAGTAACCATTAAGAAGGGTAATACTGGAATAAAGTATTTCAAATGAAGCTGACTGTTGGCCTAACGCTCTGAACGCAATGTTTGTGCTGTATTGTGATCAGTGTAAAAGAGAATATAAATTAGTTATGAAGTAGAAGGTACATCCTTCTTGATTTCAGGGACAGTGGTCTTGATGGTACTGAGCAGCATCTGGTCAGAGATTTGCTGAATCCAGTGTCGGACAGCATACTCCTTGGTCCTTTTAGCTATCAGTGAGGTGTCTCCAGAGCCCAGAAGAGAATTCGAGCAGAGGAGTCCTCTCCTGCCGCCATCACTCAAGATAAGCAGAGTTGGCCAGCTGAGCTCAACATTATGTCCCCTCATCTTGAAATAACTTTATAAAAATACCATTCAGAGGGGAATTTACTTATCTTAAAATCAGGAACTGTGAACATCTCCAATACTGGTCCCTAAAGACAAACTATTGAAGTCATGATGACAAATACCAACAGAGCTTGAACAAAACAAAACCAGTATTACCTCATTTTACTACTACACAACTGACACACATAGAACATTTGTACTAATATATGTCACTACAATATTCATATTAAATACATTCTGTACATAACTTGTAATTTAAATTGATTGTGATTCCTGGTCCCCTTGTAGTTGAATCAGGACACATATTCATTCATGCCAGTAATGAATACATATTGTTATTTGAAAGTTCATCAGTGACTCTTTTAAGATATCTTTGTAGAGTGTTATATGTATGTGAGTGTCACAGTGTTGTCAAGAGTAGTGGATTAAATTAAATTGTTTATCTGTCTGTTGTTGTGACTTACACTTCACCATACTCATACCCTAGACACATAACGTAGCATCACACTATTCCAGAATAGTTCTGACTGAGATATATAGATATGTGGTAGCAAGTAAGGTTATCTATAATACACTACTCTTAATAGATATAGATACCTTCACAGCTGATCTCAGTCAGTACACTAAGTTCCCTATAAGTATTTATAACATCCCACTTCACCACAAGAATTCCACTGAGTAAATCAGGAATGGGGGCTTAAACGAGCTGAAAGTAATAAGTGCTTAATTCCTTCACATACTCAGCCAAAGCAGTATTGTTCTCGCTTATTCTGAATATCTTGTGAAGACTCCCTTTGTAATAGAAGTGTAATCACCCTTCTATCTACATCTTTGCCAAGAGTAATCTTGTGCGAAGGTAGATACCTTTGCAGCCCATATTAGATACTCTTGAGGTTTGGCCACTGGTGGACCACTACTGCAAAGAAGGGGAGGCAATACCGTCACATGCACCACAGCCAACATGATGCCCTTTCCGCAGTTTCACAGAGCCTCTTAAGTGCCCTGGTTCTTGACTGTCCTTTCACACTAAATAGTTTCAGCAGAACCTACACTGAGGCAGCCACTAAACCTCTTGGACCTACCTCAACAGCTATGACTTCTGCTGTGAACCTGTCATGTCATATGTCCATGACCAGACCTTTATATTTAGCCAATTTGAATGAGTGTTGCTTGTCTAATTTAGAGCAATCATTATAATCTGGCGCGACGATGAAGAGTATAGTACTATATCTGGTCGTATTTGTAATCTCATAATGATTTCCGGGTATGCGCCTTGTCCAGGTGGATCTACTGCCATCTCTCAATCATCTGCACAGCCAAGTATACTTGGTAAACTGATATTTGTTTGGGATCTTCTGACTTTCCTGCTCTCAAAGAGTATGTATTTGTGGCTCTCGGTCTGACTTTGCTGTTAGCCCCCACCCTTGCCAGGTCTGTTGTAGCAGCCAGCTCATTTAATACTCTAGTGAAGCATCATGTGGTATCGTCCATGCCCTAACGACACATTGCAAGCTGAAAGCACGTGTTCCACTTATTTTGAATGGTAGCTGTGTTCTGATATAACCGACGAACATTCGGTCTAGGTTGAAAGTACATGCCTCCACACAATAAGGCAAATACATCAAGGGTAAACATTCTCTAAAGATTTCCCTTTTAGTCCTTCACTTTTTTTTATTACTACATAAACATTATTTATAATCCGTGCCCTAAGAACTCAGATTTGCCACTTACTTTTCAGTTCATATTCGAATTTCATCTAATCTTAAGATCCTATCGGAACAACACTAAATTGTACTTCTACTGCCACGGATATTCTGTTATGACGTACATTCAGATGGGTCCCGTTAAACGTATTTAGGGATCACTAGGGGCCGACATCGACAGGCGGAATCTAACATTGCCCTTAGCGCCCAAGGCGATCGGTCGGGTCGCCATACTGTTTAACTGTTTGTGTGTGTGTGTATATATATATATATATATATATATATATATATATATATATATATAGATATATATATATATATATATATATATATATATATATATATTAGTATAGATCTATGTGTGACACCATGGGTTAGTAACCAGAAGCACAAGGCCCCCCCCCCCCCCCCCATCTAAGCGACAATCGCTACTTCACATAAGTATAATATGTGCCTAGATGAAAATTCTGGATAATAATCTAAACTCCGCCCATAGCCAACACCAGCACTTCCACTTAACAAAGCTCAGCTACCGTACCCAGCAAATTCAGTGCTAAATTGAGCTAACACACGAGTGGAACTAAGCGACGTGTATATTATAATTACGAACACGTCGACAAATCGATCTAACCACAAGTTAACGGAAGTCAAACCATGAGGCTTAACATTATCACTAGGCTACTTCTAGCAGCCTAGCAAATGCACGTTCACTGAATTTCTTCCGCAGTACAACTCCACCTCCTTAGAAGATGCGAAATCATTCTACAACATTCAATTCAAGGCCAGCTAGCAGGGTACACCATTGCTTAGAAGCTCGTAGCTTTGTTTTGATTTTTTTTTCCCCCTCCGCACAATTTCGCGGCCGTGACCCAGTTAGGTCGTCCCGACGAAGTCAGGTCGATCAGACGGGAAACAACTCGATTATGAATGTGTAAGACAGAAATGTGGCTCAAGTTTAACCTTACTACCAAACCGATCTATAAGAAATAAACCCACTTCACATATACTCCATGAATAATGTGGCAATGACACAGGCTGGTTGATCATGTCAGCGAAAAAAAAGAGATATTTCGCGGAACGCCGATATTGTCAAAGGGCGCCATGTTTGTGTGAGTATTGCTGGTTCAGGGAGCATATTGCATAATCAATTATAGGAAAATCGGGAGACAACTCGTGAAGACGTTAAAAAACGCATACGTAGACCACCACGCAAAATTTAAATTTAATAATTGCCGAAAGCATACATATTAAAAATATATAACTCACACAGACTATAATGTGTTTCACCCGGACATTTGTTCAAACCAAGTAAGAAACAAACAAGAAGAAAGATGTGCAATAATTCAAGTACAATGAATCAGCAATGACAAAATTACGACACTTTTAAAAATGAAAGGGTGAGGTTTAACAAGGAATAATTAGTCCCAAGTATATTTTAATCAAAATAAAACCAGAGGCGGGGAGGTAGGGGAAGGGGACGCCTTCAGGGCTGCAACAAAGTACAGTAAGCTTTATCATCATAGCCTTGTATCTCTCGAAAGAACATAGGCCTTCAACAAAGTTATACCACGCCTTCCTGCCCCGTGCCATCCGTTCCATGTCTTATTTTCATTTATGTTTTCAGTTCGTTTCTCCGTGTGATGTCAGTCTTTATATTCCCTCTCTTACCCCGAGAATTCCAGGAGATTGTAGGAACTACATCCTGCATCAAGTATACTGAGCGATATTGTTGTTGTTGTTGTTGTTTAACTATGGCTGCTGAGCTTTACGCTCTTTCGCAGCAATACCAAGTTGAAGAGTCCTTGGTACTATCCACACTGTAGATCTAGGCTTTTCCTGTGCTTTTTCTACCATTCCGAAACGTGTTGAGTTGAAGTCATGAGCTCCAGTTTCTCCAGCTTGGCTTGCATTTAAATGATGATCACATCTGGTCCCATGCTAGGAGGAAGAAGCGTGTGGCATACTGTGCATTCCCCACCATCCAAGGGGTTCTCCAAATATGCAGAGCTAAAATACTGTGCTGTGGTTCTGGGCTCTGCCAAGGAATTGTCACGCCATACACAGAGCCACTTATCAGCTCCCGCTGCCTATCATGGAGTCCACAGTGAGATCCTCCTGTACGTAGGCAACCAAGTAAAAGTCAAAGTTACGTCTGGGGCTCAATAGACTGACCCAAGCTTAGTGTTCAATGCTGTGTTCTCAACATGTTTCACCACGACAAGGTCTGTATAAGAAGATACAGCAATATCGGTGCTCCAAGTATGGGTGCAAACAGCCCAGGTGGATAACACTACGCGCAAGAGTGAACTTTGAACCTAGCTATTATGGTATTTTGAAGTGTGTGGATGATTTCAAGAGTCAATTAGGGTGTACATAGCCTCACAGACAGGTTCACACCCAAATCTACATACTATAGCATTGTGCATAACTGGTGATCACATAATGATGACTCCAGAAATGCCTCTATGCATACTGAGCGATTTACTATTAATTGTTTTAACCATCACATGAGAATAAGCCCAATAAATTACTACTACACGCCTACAGCGGTAGAAAATCAGATTTCGGGGCACGGGATAGAGGCAGATGGATAGACAACATCACAGAAACTCTATAGCAACACTGGCTCCTAGAAGCGAGTGCAACACACTTGGCTCAACAGCGCAAACCTCAGCTAGACTCTACGTTTCCTAGCAACAGTGGGCCGAAAAAGGAGGCCCATAAAGTAAGCATTTATAGGAGACAGTAAGGAACAAAATGATATACCGACAAAGATGATCTGGTTAAAACACAAAACAAAAACAATACTGAAGCTTTAAGTCCAAGATGCGTTACGTTGTGGCCAAAGCTGCCGAGAGCGTATATGTCTACTTCTTCTTTGATCCTTAGCCGCCAACTGTCAAAGCAGTCAGTGGCCATCACGCTTGGTGGCGTCTTGTAGGGCAGCAACAAACTGCTTCTACTTTGCTCGTTCGGCGACCATCCTTCGTGCAGTGCCCTGTAGCGAGAGGAAAGATATAATGATGGTGATATTATCCTGGACAAATAGATGTATCAGATGATACCAGGATAGTGCCAGATAAGAGACTGGTCTTACAACTTCTCTGAAAAGAGTAATGGTGTATCGACATCAAAGGTATAGTCAAGCTGTATAGGTTCCTAGATGAGATGGTAATGTACTATCTTAAGTTCCTATGGGCTCTTCTCCAGACTAACCTTCGACAGTGACTCTGCCAGGGGTAATTAACTACACCACAAGAACTTTGAACCAAATGTAAATAATTCACTGAAGACTGTGGGTACAATTTATAATTTGTTTATATACAAGATCTTTTCTTCTTTGTACTTTGTTAATTTTCAAATAAAATCCAATTGATTGCAAAATAAAATATGTTTCAGTTTCGCATATACATAACACATTTACAGTTAATTTCTTAAACTAATATAGTTCGTATTCAACTGTTTTCTTGCTTCCTAATAGAATCTGTCTCTCTTTTGTGCTTTCTTGTATAAATATCACTGTTACTTTATGATAAAGCCATAATGACTCATATGACTGTCAAATGTCTCCTATCTTCCCCACAAACTTGATTTCATCATAACATAATTTATTCGTAGGTGGATATATGGTATTTGAAAACTGAAGTAGCCCAACACTGAGCTACTTATCTGAAAAAAGTCCTTCCTGGGCCTCGTACAGCAGTATGATTGGAAAGAACCCCACCACTGCGGGTCCTCCACTCGTCAAGATGACACAGTCAATAATGGCAAAAGCTCTGACAAACTTGAACATCTATTAGCTGACTTGGTCACTATAGGTTTTGTATGACACTCAGGGCAGGATATAACCTGAAACATAATATACAACATATATCGCTCATTCTCTCCTTAGCCAGTCAGGACGTATAATGAGACAGTTCAGACAAGCTGTGGTTAATCACAAGAGACATATTAAGTCATGAATAACACAATTCGTTCAAGTTCTAGCACAATAGTTCAGTAGTTCACTTGTCACAGTTCTGTCCATGATTTGCTTCTATAAAATCATATAGGCCTTATGGTAATCATTGTGTAATATATCAAATAATACAGAAAATCAATCTGTCATAGTCATTCCTTCTTCCAGTTTGGATAGTCCTTTCCAGCAAGCATAATATCTTTAAAACGCTTTCCACAACCAACTAGCTCAATCCATTCGTTCTACTTATTTATTACACAATTAAACTAAACCTACACACTTCGGGTTTTCCTCCAGAAATAGCACAATGATTCTACACATACCAATATTACTCTAAGCACACATTGATTATATATATATATATATATATATATATATATATATATATATATATATATATATATATATATATATATATATATATATATATATATATATATATATATATATATATATATATATATATATATATATATATATAACATCTCGCTTACCCTCAATCACAGACAGGCTTTCAATGGTTACACAGTCTGCTCACACTTCTGCAGATGGCAACGGAGGTGATACAAATGTTGTGCTCTGTGTCTGTAGTTTGAATTAGGCGGCGAGTGTGTCTGTCATTCGTTCTCTCCCCTTATATAGTGGACTTGCGGATGTACGAGATGAAAATAATTCTGGAATCCGTATTTCTGCACCGATTTTCTCCATCTTAGGCTTAATTTACTCATATGAATGAGCTCTATCACTATGCCTATCCACTTTATCCTATAGGCTATCCGTCTATTCACTGGAGCAGCCGAAACAGAGAAAAACACAACATGGTTCATGCTCCATTGTCTTTTATGCATAATAAAGTCGGTTCTACAACACATCCAGTGAATCTATTGCTATCTACCTAAGGCTAATGATCCCTATTATCTAATTGGGTCCTTCTTTAACTAGGTACTCCGTGATTAATTGCACACTGCCTTCCGAAATATCATTAACATCTTCACTTTCGTTTTCCTCCATGTCTAGCTTATCTTCCGACACTATTTGTACCAAGCTGGCGTTTCATTGGTCAGTTACATCCACGGGGTTTGTGCGGTGATAAACTTTGAATGATGCCGAGATATGATTTAGACATCATCACATGCCCCAGCTCTGGTTCATTTTTTACATCTCGGCCTCCACAGTTCTCTACTAAGTTGTTTTTGGTCAGCCTCTCTTTTGCTTTCCTTCAGGGGTCCATAGCATAGCTGTTTTTGTGATGGCATCGGGGTTATTTCTGAGTACGTGGCCAATCCAACTCCAGCATCTGCCAGCTATGATGGTATGCATGTCCTCTTGGTTGCTCCGAGTAAGCAGTTCTTGGTTAGTGACGGTATTCAAGTATTTGTCTACCGGTGCTTGTCTAATAGCAGGTGCGTGCACGATGTCACTCTGGTGAATATAGACGTCCGTATCATGTTATTACATAAATATAAAACTTAAAAATTAGAATAGGGGGCCAAAGTATATTAGTAGATTTGTGGTTATATGAAAATAGCTCCATAGCAGATACTGCCATAACGGAGTGAAGTGATAGAGACTTCATTTAAACTAGGTCTCAGCTTTTTAGGTGGAATGGCCAGTCTCTTTCCTTCACTGTTGAAGCTAGGAGTTGTCCAAGGAAGGGGCGATACATCAGAATTATAAGGATTCACTCTGCCCGCTCCTTATTTACACACAGTTTTAGACAATTAAAAAACAAAATAACGAATTTAAAAAAAAATACTATAACGCAAAAATATTCATTTTTTAAAAATATAACTATTTATAGCATAATTACATAAAAGTAAGGCACAACTACAAAGAAACAACATTTAATTTTAAAAATTTGAAACATATTTTATATTTTAGCATAACATTTTTAAAATTTCAGATTGGCCGCCTGTGGTGGGTTTTGATGTTAAGAAGAATGGTATGCGTATAGTTGTACTTGAGTGAGATCAACTGTGAAGGTCTCTGAGGTAAACAATGAACAACTGTATTATAGAGTACCTTTCTTGTTACCACCTTACGATCTCACTCAAAGTTATATTCTTTTTGACTAGCGTGACTGAAAGCTACATAAAGTGTCTAGGGTATTGTAAGGGTGTTGTAAAAGAATCTCAATACAAAAACATATACAAACATATATGATAGGAAACTCTTTACAGAGCGATACAACAGGAAGCAATCTGATCATCAGAAGAAGTCCCCCCGTCCGACAAGTGTTTCGGCCCTATATACTCCTTTACACTCTAAGGGGGGCGGGCCCACTTGGGTCATGACTCCCAAGCGTCTCAGCTTCCTGTTGTCTTGCATCGAAAATGAACCCATTTCACTTATGGTAGCAACTTTAAATTCCACAACTCCGCCAGCCGTGGAGGAAAAGCTCCGGGCCATGATAACTTAAATGCAGAGCTATTTAAGACAGACCCTGAGCTAGCAGCAGAACTATTAGAACCACTATTTGCACAAGTCTGGAAAACGGGGACAACACCATCAGAGTGGAACAAAGGAATAATTGTCAAATTGCCCAAGAAGGGAGATCTTGCAGACTGCAATAATTGGAGAGGAATCACTCTTCTCTCAGTTCCCAGCAAAATACTAGGCAGGATAATTATACAGAGAATTTCAAAGGCAGTAGACCACAAACTGAGGAAAGAGCAAGCAGGATTTAGAAAGAACAGAAGATGTGTAGATCATATATTCACTCTCAGGAACATTATAGAGCAGTGCTCAGAATGGCAAAGACAGCTTTACATTAATTTCGTTGATTTTGAAAAGGCTTTTGACAGCATACATAGGGACAGTTTATGGAAAATACTGAGGGCTTATGGAATTCCAAGCTGCATAGTGTCAATCATAAAAAGCCTCTATGCCAACTTTACGTGTAGTGTTGGGCAGAGCAACCTAACCTTTGAGGTGAAGACAGGAGTACGACAGGGATGCCCCTTATCAACCACTCTATTTTTAAGTACTATGATAAACTCAACTAACTCCAGCTGTTAAATTTTATATTTAAAATATTTTTTGTTAACATTTATTGGTCCTGAGCCTAAAGTTGTTTTGGTCAGGACTACAGTTCAATGAGAATCAATTTAGATGGATAGATATATTTACAAATATATGTCAAGATATTTACATGTAACAGACAATATGTCCATAGTACATTGTTACAAATGTTCACTTTGATGTTGTTTACTCTATTTAAATACTGGGAATGGGAAGCAGGTTGGGGATTGTCATCATTCCACTGTCTTTTGTTTCACTATGATTGTTCCTTATATTCTTTAGGAGGAATGTTTTTGTAAGCACAGGAGATTATTATTTAATAGTGATAATTTGTCCCAGGCCAGATATAGCACTTATCTGGTTCCTGGAATAAGCCGCAGTTGTAGTCGGTTTGGCCAAACACTTCAGTCTCCTCTGGTCTTGACTTCTTTAATACAAGTAGGTGCCAGAGACTCTTTGAAATCTTGCAGACTTCTTCACTGATCGAGTACTAGCACCAGACAAGTGCCAGCAGGAACCCCTGTCGATGCAAGTTATGGTTCTGTCTTAATATCAAACTAATTCCTCCCAATTTACATGTAAACATATATGCACTACAAAAGAACATGGTCAGCTCTCTCTGACAACCCTGCTTCTCCACTTTAGTTTGATGGAACAAATTTTACCAGTTTTCTTTTCTCTTCCCTAATGGATGCTACGCCTCTGTCATTCCTGCAGTAATCTTTTCCATGCAATAAGATAGGTGTAATGTTCCTGTATGACCATCATATATATAGTCCTGTAGTTTTAAATTTCTAGATGGTCCCTTATATGATGGATCAACATGTAGGCCATGCCTAAGTCTGTTATGGAACCATTTAATTACAATCTTTTTTCATGGCCTTTTCTTACACACAACCCTTTGTTAATTAAAAAGTCAATAAAATCAATCTTACCACATATCAAGGAAATATAAACAATAGAATATAGCACACTTTCATCACTGCCTCTGTTCAGACTGCTTTCTGATGGTAGTATTATTTAAAAAAGCACAAGTCTGCTCATCGCTTCTTGCTCTTCTGAATATTTTGAAAAAATGGCAGCGAGCATCCTACTATTCCTATCATGTAAAAAAGCTTTGGCCAATGAGACCAAGCATCTCTTTTTTTGAATGAATTTAAAAAAAAAATTTATCTCAAACCCCATGCGTTACTTTTACCAACTAGATTTGTATATTTAGGTCAGCCAATAATATTATGGCTTCCTTCAAATTTCATCCAATCCCTTTCATCGTACTATCTTAGCCTTTCTCTCACCTAATTTTTTCCCAAAAAAATATGCTATCCAATCTAAGCAGACATGACTTGACCTGACAGTATCTCCGATTCTCTATGTATTATCCCCAATACAGTATTTGATTATCTAATGGACTATTTATGTAATTGATAACATATTCTTAGTCAGCAAGGCCACAGGTACACGAATATATGATTTTTATGGGGCTACGTGGCTTGGTTCAATATTCCATATTTTTTTTCCATGTTAGTTGTTGATTTTTAAACTACCTCCTGTTCAATTCTTTTCTCATGTACTTTCAAGCTAATTACGAGAGTTTAGGTCATTCGCAATCAGAGCTAAGCGAGTTTTCATGACCACTTTTTCTCACGTTTTCATTGTAATTTGAAACCGCCTAAGGGCAATACTAGCAAGTTAGTTTTATTTTTAGAAACATGTGAGACGTGATTTGCGTTGGTTATCTATTCGTGCCCCTCCCTTCTACAATGTATTTAGGCAAATACTTAGTTGACCTAGGAAAGTGTTACGTTTGTCTCAAGGACGAATTTGAAAAATTGGGTACCCTTTTTGGTTCGGCTAAGGCGTTATCAAATAATAAGCTGAAGGCGTAGGCGACGCCAACAATGAAAATTTGTAGTACTATCCTATCTTTGACTTTATGCACTATACGGTTATATTCTAATTTAGATATTGTATTTAGAAGTTCACCACACCGCCCGATACTGAAATTATCAGCCTGTTGTTACAGAGTCCTCTGGTTTTGCAGCTCGAGTGAAGTCCCCTTGTGTCACCTGCTTGGCGCCGTCTTTTGTCTCGTATGGCGGTTCTCTGTTTTGTCTTTCATTACTCCGCAACGTAGAATTACTTGCAAACTAGGTTCGTAACCTTTAGGGTAATTAACACTGTCCAGTACCAGACATGTTTTAATTCGTCCGTCGTCCGACCTAACAATTACTTACATTTAAGTCCTGAGTTGAATGCTGGAGCGGTTGATATGAAATAAAGGTTTTCAATGTCCCAGATGGAGGGGAGATCGCCTCGTCGCTACCCCCTTGGATCCACCAGTGCTTTCCTTGATGCTATCGCCTTTCCTAACTGAAGAGAATACTCAAGTATCCATTTCACAGTGGATAGACCGGACGTAGGTTTCGAGTCGTAGAAATTAGAGCGCTTGCCTCTCGAGGCTATAAATATGTATCTACTAGGGCAGTGCTCCGCAACCTTGTTTGCTTCACGGCACACTTAAGTGTCCTTCAGAATTTCACGGCACACTATAATACTTAAGTTCATAAAAAAGTAAATGCATAGGTAGTTACTTATAGATACTAACGCATGGGAGTAAAGTGTTAGAGAGTTCACTATACTAGATCCAGCTTTATGAGTAGGGGTGACCAGGTATATAAGTGGGTGGATGAGGTAAATATTTTTTAATTCGCTGCAATCATGAGACAACGCTCCCTAGTTTTTTTGTGATGGATCGGTGGTTTCTGTTGTTGTTGCTGCTGTTTAACTAGGGCTGCTGAGCTCGTCCTTTTTTCACAGCCAACGCCAAGTTGAAGAATTTGCAGAGAGCCCGGCAGTAGCTTTCTACTTTCAATGGAGAGTCCTGGGCAAGTGAGCACACGCTGAACTGTTTTGTATGGAGCAGGTCATCTGTATATGGATGGGCACAGTTGTGGCAATTAGGCTCATGGGAGAAGTTTAATTTGTTTAGGTGTTTGTTGTATTTTTTTGTAAATTATGATCTAAGCTGGAATATTGTGCTCTGCTTCACACTTCGTAGGTTACTGATGTTCTCATTCTTGGTGGATGAGTGGGTTCTTTATATAAGGCACGTCTTGTAGATCTTCTGCCCATCGGTTGAGCCATTCCTCGTTGACGTTGTTTTGGAGTATTAATTTAGTTGTCTGCATATAGGCTGCAATGTGTATCTGAACCAAGCTTCTCCTAGTTTTACAAGGCGGTCAGTTTTTTCCTTGATTGGTATGTCTGTGTACCCTGGTATCCAATGGAGAGTGACTCTGATGTTGTATGTTGTTAGCAGGCTGTCAATTGTTTCAGCCAGCTGTATTATTTCTGTATTATTTTCAGTTTGGAGGTATTCTTCTGAAGCCTGAATTGTTGATTTTGAATCATTGAAGATTATGATATCTGAGGTCTTATAGATTTTTTATTTAAATTTGCTGAGTATAGCTGGAAAGTGGTGTTTATTGCTTTAATTTCTGCTTAGTGATTAGTACTGAATTTTCCACATAGTTCACATATTCTAGTGTTTTGCCATTTGGGTACTTCACGTAAGCTTCAAGCCAAGCGTTTATGGTGGCATTGAAGGCAGAG
Organism: Oreohelix idahoensis; assembly: GCA_024509875.1. NCBI lineage: Eukaryota > Metazoa > Mollusca > Gastropoda > Stylommatophora > Oreohelicidae > Oreohelix > Oreohelix idahoensis. The sequence continues at coordinate 110,098 of JAMPIV010003502.1, forward strand.
TCTTCTGTGTATGCATATGTCTCAAACTACTGTTAGAGTAGTTTCTGTAGTCTCTATAGTAGCTGTCTTCAGTGCTGTTGTTGGTATCGCTTCTTGTTGTGCCATCCATGAGTGTTGTTTTTACTATGGGTAGTTTTTATCCCTTACCGGGATGGAGGCGAGGGTATACAATTCCAATTATTTCTCGTGTCTGTGGAGGTAGTGTTGTTGTGCTGTAGTTGTTTCTACTGGCAGGATTGATTTTCGATTTAATCTGCTTCTAGTTTTCAACCAACTATCTGGTTGTGTGTTCTTTCTTCCAAAGCGTTCTGTTTCCACGATAGCACGTTTACGTCGTTGTCCATATGTTCCATTTTTGTGTCGGTGTCACAGGCAGCTATTGTCGTGGTTCTGGTACCCCTACATATGAACATAAGAGCTTGGTTTTGGACTTATTCTGCCTGGTGGTTTTGTTCATTGTCGACTGCAGTTGAGTGGGTTATTATCCATGACTGATCGGACATATCCCATGCACAGCTGTCTCAGATTTACTTTTCCTGCTCCCTAGCTGGTGCTTGCAAAATGTTTCACAATGTTCAGGCGCCCAATGGCCTTATCTTCATTTTTTTGCATGACGGTTTTGAGGAGTAGCTGTTTGTCAAGCTCCACTCCTAAGTAAGCTGGATTTTCTTCTCCATATTAGATGTCCGTCGAGTTTTACTTGGTACACCTCCTTGCTTTCCTGGATGCTCCAAATGAAAAAGCTGTATACTTGTTTTATATGTTTATTTTTAGCTTCCAGAGCGTGCATGACATAGTTATTGTAGCTAGGGCTCTACTATTTTAGCTGGTGCCAGTTTGTTGTATTTTTCTGCTGTCCAAATGAACATGTCTTCTGTATACAGTGCTTTTGATACCTTCAAGGTGGGAGGTCAGTTGTGAAAAAGAGGGAGCAACTTAACGCTGACCGTTATGGTAATCCCCCTTCAGCGTTATGTTGTTGTGTTATTTTGTGAATGATTTAGTGTCTTCTACTGTTGTTTATATTGTTCTATTATTTAGTGTCTTCTACTGTTGTTTATATTGTTCTATTATTTAGTGTCTTCTAATGTTGTTTATATTGTTCTATTATTTATTGTCTTCTACTGTGGTTTATATTGTTCTATTATTTAGTGTCTTCTACTGTTGTTTATATTGTTCTATTATTTAGTGTCTTCTACTGTTGTTTATATTGTACTATTATTAGTGTCTTCTACTGTTGTTTATATTGTTCTATTATTTAGTGTCTTCTACTGTTGTTTATATTGTTCTATTATTTAGTGTCTTCTACTGTTGTTTATGTTGTTCTATTATTTAGTGTCTTCTACTGTTGTTTATGTTGTTCTATTATTTAGTGTCTTCTACTGTTGTTTATATTGTTTCAATTCAACACAGAAAATATTGAAGGAATAAGTATAACATTAGACAGTGAGCCAGATAACTTAAAAATAATAAACATTTATAGCCCCAAGGGTAATATAACCGATAGGGACATTGCCACTATTAACACGCAAATAGGCCAATGAAAAGAAAGTTTCAAACTCTGGTTAATATCTATTTCCAGACAAAGAGGTAAACGTTTAATTTCGCAAAACGAAGTACTCTCCCCTTTTCCGTCTTCAACGCTTATGTTTAACACCTAAACGCATGCCGTAACTGCCACCTTGCGTCTCTGACACCTCCGTCTAAGAAACGGCCGAAGCGCTACGTGTCAGATGCAAATGTAGACATCTTGTCTGCACTGCAGGGGCAGTTTTTGCACCTACCCCGAGAAACTCATCCTGAGAACCATAACTGACACTTTGCTTTCTCGCACCTTACGCCAACTCTGGCCGTGGAGCGTGAGTGTCATATCACCTGACACTGAGAATCTACCTTGGAAACTACATGTCAGATGCAAACTACTAGACAAATGTCTCCTCATCATGTCTGACGGAGTGAATTCTCACACTTCAGGCCCAGAAACTTAGCCGAAACTGTAGACAGCTGTCTGCTCCCCTGTCTGACGGAATGCATTCTAACACTCTGCGTCTCTGGTAGGCGCTGACACGTTACGTCATAACTGCGTTCTCAGTTTAATCAGCAATGAAATGCGTTTCTAAATGAGAAACTAAACTGGCGAAAGTGATAATGGGAAAAAATATTATTACTCGCAAACGAATGGATGCGAAAAATACAGGAGAAAGGTAAAGAGTGATAATAAAAATAGAGGATACGGGTGAAAGAAAAAAGAAGAAGATATAGGCAATTTAGGACCAATAAACTTTCTGTGACATTTATATTGTTCTATTATTTAGTGTCTTCTACTGTTGTTTATATTGTTCTATTATTTATTGTCTTCTACTGTTGTTTATATTGTTCTATTATTTAGTGTCTTCTACTGTTGTTTATATTGTTCTATTATTTAGTGTCTTCTACTGTTGTTTATATTGTTCTATTATTTAGTGTCTTCTACTGTTGTTTATATTGTTCTATTATTTTTATTGTCTTCTACTGTTGTTTATATTGTTCTATTATTTAGTGTCTTCTACTGTTGTTTATATTGTTCTATTATTTAGTGTCTTCTACTGTTGTTTATATTGTTATATTATTTAGTGTCTTCTACTGTTGTTTATATTGTTCTAAGCCACCAGTCTTCTTCTTCTTCTTCTCGTTCACTGTTGTTTAGTAATGTCTACACATGAAGTCCAGTTCTCTGGATGTATGTTGCTGTGGTTGAAAGTTCGTCAAGACTCCCAAACAGCTTTGTGTGGATGTTCGTCTCTGTGGGCCAATGCTCAGTCCGCAGTTGACTAAGCATGTGGTAGTCTTGCAGGATGTGTTCGGCTGTCTGTGCTGCCTGTCCACACGTGCATAGGGGTGATGAGACCAATCTCAGTCTGTATAAGTGACTGTTCAGTCTGTTAGGTCATGTTCTAATACGGAACAGGATCACCTGTTTTGCTCGATCAAGATAGTGATAGTTGTCTCTTTGTTGGTTAACTTTCCTGATGGCCTTGATAAGGGTCTTCTTTTCCTGGAAGGTTATTGTTTGTTCTTTTTGTTCTCGTGTTGCTCCCTGTGGTGAAGTGGGATGTTATAAATATGTATAGGGGACTTAGTGTACTGACTGAGATCAGCTGTGAAGGTATATATATCTAATAAGAGTAGTGTATTATATATAACCTTACTTGCTGCCACATATGTATACCTCAGTCAGAATTATTCTGGAATAGTGTGATGACTACGTTGTATGTCTAGGGTATGTGTATGATGAAGTGTAAGTCATAACAACAACAGACAGATAAACAATTTAATTTATTCCACCACACTTGACAACACTGTGACACTCACATACATAAAACACTCTACAAGGATATCTTAAAGGAGTCACTGATAACTTTTCAAATAACAATATGTATTCATTGCTGTCATGAATGAATATGTGTCCTGATTCAAATACAAAGGGAACCAGGAATCACAATCAATTTTAATTACAAGTTATATGTACAGAATTTATCAATATGAATATTGTAGTGACATATATTATTAACAGTATCCTATGTGTGTCAGTTGTGTAGTGGTAATATGAGGTAATACTGGTTTTGTTTTGTTCAAGCTCTGTTGGTATTTGTCATCATGACTTCAATAGTTTGTCTTTATTGGAACTAGTATTGGAGATGTTCTCAGTTCCTGATATTAAAACAATTTACTTTCCCTCTTAAGTTTATGTTACAATGTTATTTTAAGATGGGGGTACATAATTTTGAGCTCAGCTGGCCACATCAGCTTATCTTGCGTGATGGCGGCAGGAAAAGACTCCTCTGCTCGATTTCTCCCCTGGGCTCTGGAGACACCTCACTGATAGCTAAATGGACCAAGGAGTATGCTGTCCGACTCTGGATTCAGCAAAGCTCTGACCAGGTGCTGCTCAATACCATCAAGACCACGGTCCCTGAAAACAAGAAGGATGTACCTTCTACGTCATAACTAATTTATACTCTCTTTTTACACTGAGCACAATACATCACAAACATTGAGTTCAGAGCGTTAGGCCAACTGTCAGCTTCATCTGAAATACTTTATACCAGTATTGACCTCCTTAATGGTTACTACGCCTCTGCAATTCCAGCATTATTTCTTTCTAGTCAATCATCTAGGTGTCAGTGTACTGTTTGGCCATTCCATGCCGTTTTACTTTCCTCCGACACCTTCTGTTCAGGCTGGAGCATTATAGGCTTTACATCATGTTTGCTACTGAACTACACATATATACAGGCATAAATTAACAATTCACATTCAATTTTCATTAAAAGATACTGAATGTTTCAAGCTTACCACAATTCATAGAATAAACACAGATACGTTGACTAGCAATGAATTCTGGCACAAATTCCCATCTGCTTATGTTCCAGGCTTTTATTTAGCAAAAATATGAGCTGGCTTCAACGCACTGTTGCTTTATCAAGCTTATTTGAACTAGTGGTCTCGAACTAACGCTCCTAAGTGATTATATCAGCGAGTCTGGCCAATGGAGCCACGTTTCGACAAGTGTTTGAAAAAATTTTTCCTTCCTACGTCTCCCCTAACAACCAAAGATAGTATTTATAGTCCGACCAATCGTGTTTAGTCTTATATTTGTTGCGCTCCAATCAATTTGGAGTTTACATGGTAGGCTATTTCCGTACGCAAGGTTTTTTTAAACACGTTATAAAAAAATTTTATGAGCAGAAATGATTTCATGCTGTCAGGCATCCCCACTATTTTATTTTGGTTATAACTTGTTAATTCCTAGACTATTTGCGTAACGTTTTACATATTCTTTGTCAGCAAGCCCTAAGGAACGCAAATATACAAATTTAAAAGAGCTAAGTGGCTGCGTTCAAAATATGCAATTTCTTCTACCTCCTGTTTCGAAGATGTGCTGTCTGGGTACTGTAATGTTTTCAAACGTAAACCCATCTAATGTTATCTTTTCTAATAAGAGTTTTTCAGGATTTAAAAACCTAACTCTGGGAAGGTTAGTGTTTTTATCACTGTCCGTCCGAAAAAGTTAGTGCATGTGGCCTTACACGCGTGATAGTAGTAATTGTGTATCGCGCGACGCGTGTTTAGTGTTGCACGTGTTCGGCTTTATGCCTCTCCCTTCTCTCTATCCTTTAGTCCATCTGTCTTTAGTTACGCCGTGTATACAATGGAATGAATGAAATATTAAAATTAGGTCATTGATCAGCTTGGTATCTCAATGTTTTTGCAAGAAATACAGCACACGTTTCATTGAAGAACGCGGGTAATAATACAGTAAGCTTTTACTATCAACGTGAAAGTGTTACAATTTGCCGACGAAGTAGAAAACAAGGGGGATTACGAGTACAGTCATTGTGACAGCATTGTTCTTTACCATTCTTCTTCCTTTTATTAAATTTATTTGTTAGGCTTTGCATTTACCTTTTAATTTATATATGTGGATTAGAATATTTCACGACACCTCCCCTCTTAAAACAGACATTATATGTCAGTCCTTTATTCTATATACACATAGATAAATGTAAGTCAACTTGACTTTACTCTGCTGTGGTGCTATCATGGTTTTATGTAGTTGGGTCCATTCAGAGTAGGCACTATTCATGAAATCTGCCTCAGACTTCTACAACCAATAATATATTTCGGTTATGTTACTGAACAGCCGCAAGTGTGAGTGCTTGTCTTAATGCTGCTTCGCAACCCGTATTCACCATTTCTCTTCTCTGAGTCTGCGCACTGACATGTCCAGAGAACATTATATTTCCCTCAAAATGTACGTTATGAGGAGATAACATATACCTGGTGATAGCAGAGTTTTCGTAGTGGATCCCATAATCTTCTTATTATCCTGTATGAAACATTCGGAATATCCTCAATCAAAGAGGCAACTCAGGGATTCATTACGTTCCTCCGAAATGTTTACATCCAACAATTTTGTCTGATCTCAGGTTTTACTGGAATCTGATATTATCCTTTACTCAGATCCACCCTTGAGAAATATTTAGCTTTATTTAGTCTGGCAAACAGCTGATTTGTATCCGGCAATGGATCCACCTGTCCTTCTGTAATAGCATTCACTCTCCTGTAATCTATACAGAGTCTATGTTCTCCAGAGGGCTTCCTTAAGAGTACAACACCGGAACTATACGAAGATTCACTGTGCGAAATAATTCCTTCCTTCAACAGATAGTCTATCTCTTCCTTCAAAGCTTTCTCCTTAGCAAACGGAATCGAATATGGTTTCATACAGACAGGTGTGGGGTCTATCAGTTTCATATCATATTCCAATGGTTTTGTATGCCCTGGTCGGTCTGTTAACACCTCTGCATGATTATTTAGAACCTGTTGCACTCTCTCTTTCTGAGTTTTCGTTAAATGTGTACTGATTTTCACCTGTGCTGCTGTCTCACAGGGGTGTAATGGATATTCAAATGATGAAAGTGGTTCCTTTTTCATCTCCATGGCGATGGACAGGGTCAACAAGTGTGTCTCTTCCTGATGTTCTCTTTCCAAATATTTCTTCAGGAGATTCACATGATAGATTTTTTCTTTCCCCTTCTTATCTATCTTATAATTTGTTCTAGATACCTTCTCTAAAACTGTATATGGACCCTGCCATCCAATTTGTAACTTATTCTGACTCCCGGGCAAAAGAAGCAGTACTTTCTCTCCCACAGCCAAATTTCTGTCTTTCGCCTTCCTGTTATAATAGGCAGCATGTTTCTTCCTGGCTTGTTTCAAATTTTCATTGGCAAGTTTCCAGCCAGTTTTTAAACGAGTGGTCAGCTCATTCACATATTGGTATGAAGATGTAATGTTTTCCTCTGCCTTTTCATCAGTCCACGTTCTTAACAAAGCTACATATGGACCTTTAATTGTGTGGACCTATTTGTCCATGCACCGGTATGGTCTCTTCCACTCGAAGCTTTATAGTGATGATTTTTCCTCCCAGAATTATCATTCACAAAACGACCGCTACCAATTCTTTTCCTGGGGCTTTCTCCCCACTTAAAATTCTTGATGAGAGATTTCCTCTCTACATCCTCTTCCTCCAGTTTGTTTAAGTCCGATTGAGGGATTTTCGGCTTATCCTGGGGTAAGACATCTTTTTGCACTCTCCGCATAGTGGCCATTGTAAAACAGTTAAGTGAAGCTTGTCCGTGAAAAGGGGCTTCCCATTCCATTTGGTCCACTTTATCAAATCTATTTTTCTTTTTATTATCAGGCCTAATTTTGCCCCGTGGCGTGTCCAGGTCCTGATCCATGTTCCCACTTGTGGGTGTTCCCTCATGTGCTATGCTACACCTTTCTACAAAATTCTCAATGTCCCATCTTGCTTTGGGCCAATAATAATTGTGAGCCACCTTTTGAATGATGGTACCTATCTTCTCATGGTCCCCATCTGGTTTCACATGTAGGCTCCTTATTAAGTCTGCCCTATATCTTTTAGGAAGTACCAGTTGTCCCTGACCTTTGGATCTAGCTCCAGTCTTCCTATACATCAACTTGTTTTTCATGTAAAAATCTCCCTTGCCTGGAGTTGTATGACAAGTTGACAATTTTCTGAAACAAGGCTTGAGTGTTTTATCCCCAGCCTGTGCCTTCCTCATCTCTTCTGGAGTGGTATCCAACATAATATCCTCCTCCTGTCTTGAGGTCGACCTGACCTGAAGGGTTGCCATATACACAGGTTTCCTTCTGCAACGGTCAGTGTCATGATTGTCCATCTGACAATTTTTACACCACCTTTTTCCTTGGTTGAAAGATTTTCTTTCATCATATTTCCTTTCATCGAATTGTGGGAATTTATTTTTATTTTCATACCGTGGCCTATCAAATTGGTGCTTACCTTTGTTTTGATCCCTAGGATCAAATTGATTAAAGTTCTGTGGTGCCCTAAAGTTATCCACTTGTTTCTTTTTATTACCTGTTACCTCTGCTTGAGCTGCTTGATACCTTTCAGCAACATTTAGCAACTCACCCAGCCTCTCTGCACCTTGTTCCATGAGAAACTTTCTCAGGTCTGGAGCCATGGACTCTCTTAATTGCTCTATAAGGACCATTTCCTTAAGATCTTGGGTTTTCCCCAGAGAAGTCCATTTCTCCAAGTATGTCTCTATTCGTGCAGAGAACTGGTGATAGGTTTCACCTGACAGTAGTTTAGCATTCCTAAATTTTTTCCTATAGAATTCTGCATTCTTTTCATATCTTAACAAAAGAGCCTGCTTTAGCATGTCATAATTTTCCTGATCACCTCTGCTCATTTTTGCAAAAACTTCATAAGCTGCCCCACGAAGTCCTTGAGATAACTTTAAGCTCCACTTTTCTCTCTCTAACCCATACGTGGTAGCTAATAGTTCATACCTATTTAGGTAGCTCTCTATATCATCGTCTTTCTCAACAAAATGATCTAAATGAAAATTCATAGCTGAGGTTGAGGCTCCTTGGCTAGCAGTGGCATCAGAGGCAAAGGGACTGGCACCATTTTCAGGAGCATGGCCCTGAAACTCAAACTCCCTTAGTCGTAACTCATGTTCCCTTTGTAATCTCTTCTCCTCCTTTTCTGCTTCCCTCTCTGCAGTCAATCTTCTTTCTTCTGCTTCCCTTTCTGCAGCTAATTTCTTCTCTTCCCTTTCTGCAGCTAATTTCTTCTCTTCCCTTTCTGCAGCTAATTTCTTCTCTTCCCTTTCTGCAGCCAATCTTTTGTCTTCTCTTTCTGCCTCCAATTTCTTAGCCTCAGCCTCAATCTGCAACCTCTTAATTTCTTTTTCAGCCTCTAACTTTCTTTCGGCTTCAAACCTTCTTTCTTCGCGTTCAATAAATTTGTCACATTCCGTAGTGACATAGGCAACCATAACTTGCCCATCTAATCCTAACTCTTTTGCAGTCTGAACCGCAGCAGATCGAAATTTGGCCAGGTCCGCCATTGTCTATCAGGTAAATTTATACAATGTCTAACCAACAATTCAGTCTCTAATATATATCTAATGGACAACACAGGCACCGTGAGCTCAACCTTATTTAATTCCACCCAAGGATACCTTTTAATTCTTATATTCCCTGAAGTGAATTACCCCCACTATTTTTAATAGGTAAGGATTCAAAATCCCAAGAGCGAGACCCCAATATATGTGGTGAAGTGGGATGTTATAAATATGTATAGGGGACTTAGTGTACTGACTGAGATCAGCTGTGAAGGTATATATATCTAATAAGAGTAGTGTATGATATATAACCTTACTTGCTGCCACATATGTATACCTCAGTCAGAATTATTCTGGAATAGTGTGATGACTACGTTGTATGTCTAGGGTATGTGTATGATGAAGTGTAAGTCATAACAACAACAGACAGATGAACAATTTAATTTATTCCACCACACTTGACAACACTGTGACACTCACATACATAAAACACTCTACAAGGATATCTTAAAGGAGTCACTGATAACTTTTCAAATAACAATATGTATTCATTGCTGTCATGAATGAATATGTGTCCTGATTCAAATACAAGGGAACCAGGAATCACAATCAATTTTAATTACAAGTTATATGTACAGAATTTATCAATATGAATATTGTAGTGACATATATTATTAACAGTATCCTATGTGTGTCAGTTGTGTAGTGGTAATATGAGGTAATACTGGTTTTGTTTTGTTCAAGCTCTGTTGGTATTTGTCATCATGACTTCAATAGTTTGTCTTTATTGGAACTAGTATTGGAGATGTTCTCAGTTCCTGATATTAAAACAATTTACTTCCCCTCTTAAGTTTATGTTACAATGTTATTTTAAGATGGGGGTACATAATTTTGAGCTCAGCTGGCCACATCAGCTTATCTTGCGTGATGGCGGCAGGAAAAGACTCCTCTGCTCGATTTCTCTCCTGGGCTCTGGAGACACCTCACTGATAGCTAAATGGACCAAGGAGTATGCTGTCCGACTCTGGATTCAGCAAAGCTCTGACCAGGTGCTGCTCAATACCATCAAGACCACGGTCCCTGAAAACAAGAAGGATGTACCTTCTACGTCATAACTAATTTATACTCTCTTTTTACACTGAGCACAATACATCACAAACATTGAGTTCAGAGCGTTAGGCCAACTGTCAGCTTCATCTGAAATACTTTATACCAGTATTGACCTCCTTAATGGTTACTACGCCTCTGCAATTCCAGCATTATTTCTTTCTAGTCAATCATCTAGGTGTCAGTGTACTGTTTGGCCATTCCATGCCGTTTTACTTTCCTCCGACACCTTCTGTTCAGGCTGGAGCATTATAGGCTTTACATCATGTTTGCTACTGAACTACACATATATACAGGCATAAATTAACAATTCACATTCAATTTTCATTAAAAGATACTGAATGTTTCAAGCTTACCACAATTCATAGAATAAACACAGATACGTTGACTAGCAATGAATTCTGGCACAAATTCCCATCTGCTTATGTTCCAGGCTTTTATTTAGCAAAAATATGAGCTGGCTTCAACGCACTGTTGCTTTATCAAGCTTATTTGAACTAGTGGTCTCGAACTAACGCTCCTAAGTGATTATATCAGCGAGTCTGGCCAATGGAGCCACGTTTCGACAAGTGTTTGAAAAAATTTTTCCTTCCTACGTCTCCCCTAACAACCAAAGATAGTATTTATAGTCCGACCAATCGTGTTTAGTCTTATATTTGTTGCGCTCCAATCAATTTGGAGTTTACATGGTAGGCTATTTCCGTACGCAAGGTTTTTTTAAACACGTTATAAAAAAATTTTATGAGCAGAAATGATTTCATGCTGTCAGGCATCCCCACTATTTTATTTTGGTTATAACTTGTTAATTCCTAGACTATTTGCATAACGTTTTACATATTCTTTGTCAGCAAGCCCTAAGGAACCCAAATATACAAATTTAAAAGAGCTACGTGGCTGCGTTCAAAATATGCAATTTCTTCTACCTTCTGTTTCGACGATGTGCTGTCTGGGTACTGTAATGTTTTCAAACGTAAACCCATCTAATGTTATCTTTTCTAATAAGAGTTTTTCAGGATTTAAAAACCTAACTCTGGGAAGGTTAGTGTTTTTATCACTGTCCGTCCGAAAAAGTTAGTGCATGTGGCCTTACACGCGTGATAGTAGTAATTGTGTATCGCGCGACGCGTGTTTAGTGTTGCACGTGTTCGGCTTTATGCCTCTCTCTTCTCTCTATCCTTTAGTCCATCTGTCTTTAGTTACGCCGTGTATACAATGGAATGAATGAAATATTAAAATTAGGTCATTGATCAGCTTGGTATCTCAATGTTTTTGCAAGAAATACAGCACACGTTTCATTGAAGAACGCGGGTAATAATACAGTAGGCTTTTACTATCAACGTGAAAGTGTTACAATTTGCCGACGAAGTAGAAAACAAGGGGGATTACGAGTACAGTCATTGTGACAGCACTGTTCTTTACCATTCTTCTTCCTTTTATTAAATTTATTTGTTAGGCTTTGCATTTACCTTTTAATTTGTATATGTGGATTAGAATATTTCACGACACTCCCTCTTTTGCTAATGTGACAAAACGTCTGAACATGCTCTTTTGTGTGATCTCTCACACCTTCAGCCCTCCGGCAGTATCCTTTCTTTTTCTTCATTGTCCTCACTCATCGCTTTTATTTGGCATAAATCATGCCTTTTCATTCGTTATTTTCACTATTTTACTCTTTATGCTGGACAAAGCATGGGGAAAGTCTCTTACACGCCACTCCTCTATGGCAGTATTTGCTACGGGAGTAATGCGTATCTTATTGTTTACCACTCCTCAGACGTATTATCGTAACAATACCCAGTCGTCAGACCAGTCACCCGCTTATCTCTTTGAATCCGTCTGACCAACTGTGGAAACGTGTCGGTCAAACATTTGACCCATTGGAAAACTGTTGATCATGTTGACACAAGCTTGTATTGTGCTACCATGAAAGAAGACAACACTGTCTGACCAGACATCTGTCTGGCGGAGGCATGCAGATAATGGGGATAATTGATAATCTGTCGGGATAGACATCTGGGAGGAAAACATTACGCCAGGAAAAACACTGTCACAATATTGATAGACAGAGGTCCGCCGGAAGTCTTATGTAACGATTTGACATCACTGTTGTAAGAGGCCACGCGTGTACTTTAAAACTAATATTTTCAAATACGCGTGGGATGAGTAATGATAAACTTCCCCACCCAAACATTGCTAGATAGATTTGATTGGTTCGCCAGAATCTACAATGAATTGATTGGAACATTCGGCGGAAACACAGCTGGGATTTGAAACTAAGGAGTGTGAGATATACTGTAGAAATCAGACACAGAACAGCACAGACTGCATCGCAGCGTCAACTAAACACCTCCTACAAGCCAGAGGAAAGAGAATAGGACTTACAATTCCACAACTATAAGTACCAGATCAAGAATTGGGCAACTTTGGAATTCACAAGTAAACCCGCCATTTTAATACACGACTGGAAACTTGGGAATTTTATCACAAGGAGTCAGAGAGGCATTTTAACAAATGTTTTCCCAGGCAGGATTCATAGAACACCAGCCGTCAGAGGAATTAACTCATATTTCCCGGACCAAGTCATAAGAGGAATTATACCAATAGTTTTCCCAGGCCAGGAATTTGCAGAACACCAGCCGTCAGAGGAATTAACTCATATTTCCAGACCTAAGTGATTCGAACAGCATCTAACTAAAGGGCTGTGTGTCCATTCTAAATCTGTGCCAGGAGAAGTATGTATTCCCAAAATTTTGGGGTAAGTGTAAACAATTAATTTACTAATGTAAATTATACAGGTTTTTTGCTAAGTGGTTATATATGAGGCTGGCAACCTCAACACATGAAAATAGTATATTCATGAACCACTACAGCTAGAGCTGGTGATTGTTTCTGACTAGTCGTGCGGGAATCCTGACAGCAGAGCGACCCCAGACTCCGACTGGAGCAGTGATGAGTGATGATTACATCACATGTGCCTAAAGTGTAATATATTATCTTGTGAGAAAGAATTATGTACCGTTTTTAATTGTAATTCAGGCAAATCAATATTCATGCACTCCAGACGCAATTTCCTAGTTGACACCCAGAAGGAAATTGGTGAATTTTCATCAAATTCCCTGAGTTACATTGTGTGCTCGGGAATTTAATTCTTCTGTGAGGTTAACTTTGGTGGGTGGAGCACATGACAATGGTCCTGTTAGTTTGCGGAGAACAAATGCACTCAGCAGAAGGCATTTGTTTCTGTCTATTTGTCACAGTTTGTGGTTACAAGCCACCAGACGACCGTGGTAATAACGCCGCTAGTGTGAGAGAAGTGCATCACCACCAACCGCCGAAATCGGACAAATTGAGTGAAGAAGTGCCCTCATCACCACGAAGTGACGAAAACCACGGCTGCAGGACTCATCTGGAGCTATGTTTTGTGTAACGGGCTACAGCAAAAATACGGACATTATTAACGCCCTCCCAAAACCTCAATGAGGAAAAATTTAATATAACTTTCACCCCATTTAATCCTTATTTTAACTTGTTGAACTAATTGACTATTAAATTTATTGTATTTTATTTTACACTAAACAATAATTGTTGATCCAGTTTAGATGTACGAAAGCAAACGTATGAGCCAGTTTTTCTTGATAAATAAATAAATAAATAAATAAATAAATAAATATATATATATATATATATATATATATATATATATATATAAATATATATATAAATATATAAATATAAATATATATATATATATATATATATATATATATACATATATACATATATGTATATGTATATGTATATATGTATATATGTATATATGTATATATATATGTATATATATGTATATATATGTATATATATGTATATGTATATGTATATGTGTATATGTATATGTGTATATGTATATGTATATATATATATATATATATATATATGTATATGTATATATATATATATATATATATATATATATATATATATATATATATATATATATATATATATATATATATATATATATATATATATATATATATATATATATATATATATATATATATATATATATATATATATATATATATATATATATATATATATATATATATATATATATATATATATATATATATATATATATATATATATATATATATATATATATATATATATATATATATATATATATATATATAGCTTTTACTTATAATAGGGCATTTGTTGGATTACTCCAACTGCGGGCTTGAACGGACCAGAACCATTGCAAAAACCCTTCTCAAAAGGCGACGGGCCAGATAATAAGTTAACAAATTTGCTCAGCCCTTAAGCAGCGTTTGTTCTTGACTTCTGGGAATATCTTGTGAACCTAAGGTAGAAACGCCATTCATCGTCTATCTACATCTTTGCCAAGAGTAATCTTGCGCGAAGATAGATACCTTGGACGACCTACTTTCAGATACGCTTGCGTTGTGACCATTAGTGGACTACTACTGCAAAGCAAGGGGAGGCAATCCCGTGACAGCTAACGTATTTGCTCTTTCATTTCCTGGTATGCCACAGTGTGATGGTGTCCACTTTAGCACTACCCTTCTTTTGATATTTACTTCGCAAAGGGCCTTTTTTAACTCTGGCAGTTTATCATTGTTGAAGGCTTGCAGGACTGACATTGCATCGGTAAGGAATAAAACCTGCTGACATTGGCTTATTGTGTTATTTATTATTCCTGCAGCAATGCTTAAGGCCTGTACTTCAGGAAAGTAGTTTGAACAGAATATTTCAGTAGGTGAACAGGTGGATTCGTTTTCTTTGTCTGGATAGACCACATAAACTCATGAGTCTCCGTTCTTCACTGCTCTGGTTGCAGATCCATCAGTATATACTTGGATCCATGCATCTCTGGGGTATAGTTCTTCAATCATGTCACATACTGCTATTTTCCTTTGGAGAGTATTTAGCTCTCCCATGGGGCAGGTGATAGTTATGGAGGTCTTAATGCTGAAATTTTGATGTTGTTCCCATGGGGTTGGGAGGAGTGTTGGAATTATTTCCTTGGTGATGTCTGGTAGTTCATCCTTGTATGTTCTAATTAGTTTTTTGGACCGATGCACAAAACTGCTTCTCTTCAACCTCCCACTGGCTAAATCTCTAAATCTAGTTTTCATTTGATGTGCTGGCATGTTCTTGTACCGTTCTGCTTGGATCAGGGTCTTAGTGTCTCGTCTGTAGAATAAAGGAGGAATGCCTGTGATTTTTTCCATTTCGTTTATTTGTGTGGTCTTCATGTCACCTGTGATCAACCGAAGCTCTTGAATTTGTACCTTATCCATGGCTTGTAGGTGTGATTTGGCTGCTGTAGACCATGCTGCTGATCCGTACTCTAATATTGGTCTTATTGCACCTGCATAAACTTTCTTTAGTGTTGTTTCGTTAGCTCCCCAACTTGATCCAGCTATTTTCTTCAGCGTGGCAAGATTTCTTCTTGCTTTGGCCTCTGTTCTCTCGATGTGGGGCCTCCATGTCATTCTCTTTTCTAATGTAATGCCCATGTACACCGGTTCCTTGTCTGTTTGGATGTCACGTAGGTCTTTATATCATTAAATTGCCTACATCTTCTTCCTATTCTCTCACCCGCATCCTTTATTTTATTATCTTTCCTTACTTGTTTTTTCCTGTATTTTTCGCATCACTCGTTTGCGAAAAATATTTTCTTCAGTATTCTCAAACTTTACCTTGTGTTTTTCTCATACTGGGATACGTAATTCTATTACGTAGATGTCAGAGGACGAGACTGTGAATGTGCTCCATACGTAGAAATAGGGCCGACTTATCGTCTGCAAATTTCACCTGTCAAAGGCGTTTTCCCAGGCTGAATTTCTCGGCGAAGTGTAAAATCGCTACCTGACACGGCACTCACTGTTGGTCATTCTAAACGTAGGTGCTAAAACTGCCAACACGCTTTCGCCCAGTGCAGACGGTTGTCTGAGATTTGCAACTGACACACGCTTTTCCCGGTCAGTTTGTTAACGAAGGTGCGAAATCGCACCGGTGACAGTTACGACATGCTTCTAAGTGAAACGTAGGTGTTATGAGAAGGGGAGAGATCAGGGTTGGGGAGATAGTTCATCCTTTGTCTGGTTTAAAATATTAACCCACGTTTGAAACTATTTCATTTCACTCAGTAACTTTGCAGTTAGACTAGAACAACCTTCGTTCGATTTCTAAATAATCTCTGTTAATAGAGATGGCCTTTAGTTTGGTCGAAGTGGTTTAAGTTCTTAGTACTTCTGTGTTTTGAGGTAAATATTATATATAATAGATCTCTAGTATTTTGTGAAGTGATTTAGTGTTAAAATCGCCGATTTCATTTTAAACTAGTTCTGTGTGCAGAGTGAATATTTTGATAGTTTGTTATTTCTTTAATCGTCGAGTTGCAGTGGAAATACAAAATAAATTGTATTTTTAGCTTCCTAAACAAGTAGCTGAAATGAGTTTAATTTAACTGTTAAATACTCAGTCGAAACTGTTTTAATAACTAACTTATAAATGCTAGGTGCGACATCAGTGAATAGTGACGGAATACGCACCATATTCCTAATTCCTGATGATCGATTTTATATAACTTATTTCACCGGAAGTTTAAATAATAAGTCAAGCTGTAGGCTTGCTGTTTTAAATGTAAGTTATATTGAGTACATATATGTAAATTATTTGATATGTGTTCTTTCCATTTTTATATAGTGAAGCGGTGGTACCCAACTTGCCAGCGTTTAATAAGAGTTTCATATTTGTGAAGAAATAGACAGTCCTTATTTTGAACCACGTGGGTTTCTCAAGTAACACTGGTCTGTCAGTGCAAATGCCAACAGAGTTGGACAGAAATACTAAATCCCACTAACGGGTTTCAAAGACTGTAATGATCAATACGGGGCCTTTGCGCCAGATCTTAAATTCTTTCATAAACTCTACGTAAATTTTCTGCCTGGCGGCGTGAATATTACAAGAAATAACATTAACATTGTCCGACTAGATTATTTTGTGAACCAGTCTGTGGTGTGACCAAAGTAAATCCTATCCTGAAAATAGACACCGATCTGACATTCCTTAAATTCTAGAAACCAAAGCTAATGACATTGTGCACTGCTAACTGTCGTGCCTGGACAAAATTTATGTGACTTAATCAGACATTCGAAAAATTAGAACACCCAAGGAAATCGTTCCCTGAGACAGAGAGTTCAGTACGTCTTTTGGAACTGGGGATTTCTTGGTCGATGACTGCATTTTCGGGTCTGTGTGAAGGTCCTAGAATTATTATGTTCCCAGAGGCAACGAGCAAAGTTGTGAGTATATATGTGAGAGCATAGCCATGGCTGAATGAATGAGGGTACACAGGTCTGAGTGTTATTTTACCGGTGTATTATTGTCACCCATTTGCTATCCTAAATTTTTTTAAATCTGCAGAATTTGTTACAAAATGCTAGAGTTTCTTTTTTCTTAGGCTAAATCAGATTATCCAACTCTGTTCATACATTTACGAGAAAGAAAGAAACCTCTTAGACTCAACCCTATGTATCTATAACTCTTTGGGCCATCATCTGTTCTCTTAACGGGGCTGTGGGCTAAACCTAGAGTAAGATTCTAACGGGCTATCATCCTTGTAGCATTTTTTTCTTAAATTTTATGACTATTTGTATGTTTCTCCTTGATGTATTTCTTTGGTGTTGTGAGAAGATTTTTTTTTGATGATAATAATAAAAATCTCTCTTGAACTAATCAGTGCGTTGGTCAGCTCGTTCTAAAAAAAATTATATATATATCCATTGTTATAGATTTCCCACGTCTGTGTGTTTAACTGTCGCCACGTGTATGTGCGTGCCTGTGAGTAGATAGAAATATAGGTAATAGATATATCTGTGTGTAGACTGTCTGACGCTGTAAAGTTGTCGTAGAAGATAGGTGAGAGGGAGAAGATTCTTTTTTTCGCTTTCAGAGACAGCCTCTATATCACATTCTATCATCTCACTCGTGGAATCTATTTCTTTTACTATCTCACACTGTGACGATCACCTATTCTAACCTATTCAGAAGGGACCAAACCCAAGTCTTAATTCTCCTATCTAAAATCTACGACAAATGGAAGCTCGTTACCGGGAATTGAACCCAAAATCCTAAGGCGATACGACAAATGGGGTCTCGCCCGACGGATTTTTGAAATTAGAATAGGAAGACGAGTACGACAAACGTGGACTCGTCTATCTGGATTTTGTACTTAAGATTCTTTATTCTGTAATAGAGTAAGAGTGTGATTGTCTTGTGAGTTTTATTTTATAATAATTTATCCCCTAGACTAACGATCTGTTTACGGGCGTGCTGACCACACAAACTGATAAGTTTTTTTTTCCACAGCATTTAGAAATAATATACATTTCAGTTACAGGTTGATTGTCGGAATATATGTTAATTACTGATTTTGTAATACTAAACGCTGGTAAAGTTTTGTGAGTGTATAACATTCACAAGGGTTCTGAAGCAGGTAGGTGTTTGAGCAAAGCTAAGGAGTGCGTTTCGGACTATTCGTCCAGATTAATTGCCTCCCTCACCCGAACTGTCTTCAGGGGTAAACTTGATAGTAGATTAAAATTAAGGGGATTTTTTTCTTTCTCCAAAATTTTTGCTATAATCATTGTGTTTTCCACTGTAGCAACTTATTTTTCAGAAGTAATCTTAACTACCATTTAGTTGGCGTAGTCGTGTTTTGCATTAGGTGCTTTATTGCCGATTAATATCAGCGATAGTTAGATTTTTATTTTTGGAGGAGGTATCCCAGGGTGAAGTATATCATCTTTATTTTTGGAATTTTCTCGTAAGTGGTAGGAACCAGTGTATCCTTTTTCCTATTTTCTTTCTCCACTAGTCTCGGTCACTGACTTAATATGGCCGAGAGGGCAAAGCTGAGACAACTCCTCAGGGACGAAGCGAGAGAGGAGGGACTGGAAGGAGAGGAAGCGAAAGCATTTGTCAGAGACGAACTTGAGAGATATGACGCAGAGAGAAAAGCAGCCGAAGCTTTACAGCAGAAGAAGATGGACGAGGAAATGGAAATTCGCAGGATGCAGCATGAGGAAAGAGAGAAGGAGAGACAGCGTGAGGAAAAAGAGAAGGAGAGACAGCAAGAGGAAAGAGAGAAGGAGAGACAGCATGAGGAAAGAGAGAAGGAGAGACAGCATGAGGAAAGAGAGAAGGAGAGACAGCAGGAAAAGGAGAGGGAACAGAGACAGCACGAGTTAGCTCTCAAAACTCTAGAATTCCAAAGTCGTGGTGCTGCTTCTACCTCCAGCAATGGAGAGTCTTCTCCGCATTCTTCCTTAACTGATCCTTCTAATACTCAATCTACTCATCTCACTGCTATGTCTTTTCCGCTAGAGTCTTTCCCTTGTCCTAATGAGAAGATTAACACTTGGCTAGAAAAATTTGAGAAAATTGCAACTCTGTACGGTTTAGAGAGGTCGCGTTGGAACATGAAGCTTTCCCAGGCTTTGAAAAGTTCTGCGTATGATGTTTACCCCAAACTGGAAAGCAGCCAACAAGACAACTATGATCTGTTGAAGAAAGCGTTACTGGAGCGCTTTGAAATGAACGCTCGCATATTTTTGCAACTGTTTCGCAACAGCTGAAAGGAGAATTCTGAATCTTTTCACCAGTTCTCTTCCCGTCTAAAGGGATATTTGACAAAGTGCCTTGAGCTCTCGCAGCTCCCCTCTACCTTTGAAGGTCTTGAGGAATTTGTTTTAACAGAACAGATAAAGAACACTTTGTCTGCTGATACCCAGAGATTTCTAGCTGAGCAAGGGGCAGAAAAACTTGAAGACATTTTGGAAAAGTCTGAGCGTTATCACAATGCGCTTGCTGAACTACCGGCCACTAAGCGGAAACCGACAGAGGAGCATTTTCTAAAACATAACCTAGAGCAATCTTCTCAGGCTTCTAACCAAAATAACCACAGAGAAACTGGACCTCAAAACCCCCCTCCTGAAAAATCCAAGTTCTACAAGAACAAGTACCCCAACCACCCCAAACAGTCTGATCAACCCGACCGCCCTACATGGCAGCGTGGCCAGAAAGGTCAAGGTGGCAAAGGGAGAACCCCTGAGCACGGGACTAATGATCAGAGTGAGCATACCGAGCCGAAACGCATCGGATGCTTATTGACAGTCTCGCAAGGCGGAATTATTGACAGTAATTCCCAACCTGTTGGGGATATACCCTCAACGCGAGGTACTGTTATTTTGAACGGTTCTCAAACTTCTTGCTTATTTGACACGGGGCTTTCTTACGATTGCATTGTTGCCAGAAACCTGGTTAAACCCAGTCAAGAGACAGGAGAGACCGTCAAACTTTGTGGAGTTCGTAAGAGTGATGCACCTACAGCGCTTCCCATCGCATTGGTGGAGATACACTCTGACTTTGTCAGAGGCGTGATCAAAGCGGCTGTTATGGATGATCCCATCTACCCAGTCATACTTGGTGGGAGATACGTGTGTATTGGGAAACCGGAAGAGCCGATTGTGGCAGCGGTAACTACAAGAGGGCAAACCAAGAAGGAACGGGAGCCTGCGCCTAATTTGTTACCTAGGGAACTTAAAGAAGCGCAATACAAGGACCCTACTTTGGCACCCTGCTTTAGGAAACTGCCCATGGCTAAGGAACCCAAACAGCACGGGGACATTTTTTCTAAGGATGGCGTACTTTATCGCAGAACGGGCAAGCCTGACCAAGGTTACAACCAGCTCCTAGTACCGAAACAGTACAGAAGCCAAATCCTAGAAATGGGGCACTCTCTTCCCTTCAGCGGACATATGGGACAGAACGCCACAAACCAACGTATAACCACTCATTATTGGTGGCCAGGAGTAAATACTGATATTATCAGAGATGTCAAATCCTGTGCCCAGTGCCAACGTGTGCCACCCAAGCAACGAGCACCCCCAGTCTCTTTGGGTGAAATGCCAATAGTGGGAACACCATTCGAACGGGTTGTGATCGACATTTTAGGGCCTTTCGAAAGGACTAAAAGAAGGAACAGGTTTATCCTGACCTTAGTTGATACATGCACTTTATGGGCAGAAGCTATCCTGCTAACATGCGCAGATGCCAAGCATGTCGCAGAAGCCCTAGTGCAGATTTTCACTCGGTTGGGATTCCCGCAGCAAGTGTTGACGGATAACGGATCTCCGTACCGAAATCTGTTGATGGATGAGATCGTTAAGATCTTGAGGACCCAACACATCCACACTAAGCCATATACTCCGGCCGGAAATGGGCTCGTGGAACGTGCTAATGGAAACCTCAACATGATGCTAAGTAAACTGGCACAAGTGAAACCTGAAGATTGGGATCTTTGTATTCCTGGAGCTTTATTTGGCTACAGAGAATCTCCTCATACTTCCACAGGATTTCCGCCAGCTACACTCTTATTCGGCAGACCCATTAAGGGCCCGCTTGAAGCCTTACTTCAGTCTCTGACAGACGAGAAGGCGGATGAGACAGTTGTCTCAGCCAGTAAATATGTGTCGGTTTTAAAGGAAAGGTTGAAACTAGGGTGGGACCTAGCAACGACTAACTTTAAGCGAGCACGCACCAAGCACGCTAACCGATACAGGAAAGTCGCGAAAGAGAGAGAATTGGAAGTAGGAGAGAAAGTTTTGGTGTTACTCCCTACCGAGAACAACCAACTGAAGATCGGATGGCAAGGGCCGTTTACCGTCCTGAAAAAGATTTCTAAGGCTAACTACCAGATATCTATTCAAGGAATGGAGAAGGTTTTCCATTTAAATCTCTTAAAGAGATACTGGGAAAGACCAGTGCCGACCTCCGACCATCTCCTGACGATCGACAAAACTGACGAAGATGACGATAGTGGCAGGGATATTCCACCGCTATCACAGGAAATCTTTCAAAAATGTCAGAAGCGGCGACGCTCTTTCAAGCGCGCATGGGAGACATTCCAGAGGAAGGAAACTTTGGGGAGTAGACTTGAGTAGGAATTGGAGAGAGATGGAGGGGGAAGATGAGAGGGAAGAAGACAGACACCCCAAAGCTACGGTTATAGGTAATTTAATTCCATAACGTAGACATGGAGTGCTTCCATATCTTAAAGGGGGGACGTCCTGTCACGTAGGTCTTTATATCATTAAATTGCCTTCATCTTCTTCCTATTCTCTCACCCGCATCCTTTATTTTATTATCTTTCCTTACTTGTTTTTTCCTGTATTTTTCGCATCACTCGTTTGCGAAAAATATTTTCTTCAGTATTCTCAAACTTTACCTTGTGTTTTTCTCATACTGGGATACGTAATTCTATTACGTAGATGTCAGATGACGAAACTGTGAATGTGCTTCATACGTAGAAATAGGGCCGACTTATCGTCTGCAAATTTCACCTGTCAAAGGCGTTTTCCCAGGCTGAATTTCTCGGCGAAGTGTAAAATCGCTACCTGACACGGCACTCACTGTTGGTCATTCTAAACGTAGGTGCTAAAACTGCCAACACGCTTTCGCCCAGTGCAGACGGTTGTCTGAGATTTGCAACTGACACGCGCTTTTCCCGGTCAGTTTGTTAACGAAGGTGCGAAATCGCACCGGTGACAGTTACGACATGCTTCTAAGTGAAACGTAGGTGTTATGAGAAGGGGAGAGATCAGGGTTGGGGAGATAGTTCATCCTTTGTCTGGTTTAAAATATTAACCTACGTTTGAAACTATTTCATTTCACTCAGTAACTTTGCAGTTAGACTAGAACAACCTTCGTTCGATTTCTAAATAATCTCTGTTAATAGAGATGGCCTTTAGTTTGGTCGAAGTGGTTTAAGTTCTTAGTACTTCTGTGTTTTGAGGTAAATATTATATATAATAGATCTCTAGTATTTTGTGAAGTGATTTAGTGTTAAAATCGCCGATTTCATTTTAAACTGGTTCTGTCCTAATTGCAGAGTGAATATTTTGATAGTTTGTTATTTCATTAATCGACGGGTTGCAGTGGATAAAAATACATTAAATAAATTGTAGGTTGTTTTTTAGCTTACTAAACAAGTAGCTGAAATGAGTTTAATTTAACTGTTAAATACTCAGTCGAAACTGTTTTAATAACTAACTTATAAATGCTAGGTGCGACATCAGTAAATAGTGACGGAATACGCACCATATTCCTAATTCCTGATGATCGATTTTATATAACTTATTTCACCGGAAGTTTAAATAATAAGTCAAGCTGTAGGCTTGCTGTTTTAAATGTAAGTTATATTGTGTACATATATGTAAATTATTTGATATGTGTTCTTTCCATTTTTATATAGTGAAGCGGTGGTACCCAACTTGCCAGCGTTTAATAAGAGTTTCATATTTGTGAAGAAATAGACAGTCCTTATTTTGAACCACGTGGGTTTCTCAAGTAACACTGGTCTGTCAGTGCAAATGCCAACAGAGTTAGACAGAAATACTAAATCCCACTAACGGGTTTCAAAGACTGTAATGATCAATACGGGGCCTTTGCGCCAGATCTTAAATTCTTTCATAAACTCTACGTAAATTTTCTGCCTGGCGGCGTGAATATTACAAGAAATAACATTAACATTGTCCGACTAGATTATTTTTTGGACCAGTCTGTGGTGTGACCAAAGTAAATCCTATCCTGAAAATAGACACCGATCTGACATTCCTTAAATTCTAGAAACCAAAGCTAATGACATTGTGCACTGCTAACTGTCGTGCCTGGACAAAATTTATGTGACTTAATCAGACATTCGAAAAATTAGAACACCCAAGGAAATCGTTCCCTGAGACAGAGAGTTCAGTACGTCTTTTGGAACTGGGGATTTCTTGGTCGATGACTGCATTTTCGGGTCTGTGTGAAGGTCCTAGAATTATTATGTTCCCAGAGGCAACGAGCAAAGTTGTGAGTATATATGTGAGAGCATAGCCATGGCTGAATGAATGAGGGTACACAGGTCTGAGTGTTATTTTACCGGTGTATTATTGTCACCCATTTGCTATCCTAAATTTTTTTAATTCTGCAGAATTTGTTACAAAATGCTAGAGTTTCTTTTTTCTTAGGCTAAATCAGATTATCCAACTCTGTTCATACATTTACGAGAAAGAAAGAAACCTCTAAGACTCAACCCTATGTATCTATAACTCTTTGGGCTATCATCTGTTCTCTTAACGGGGCTGTGGGCTAAACCTAGAGTAAGATTCTAACGGGCTATCATCCTTGTAGCATTTTTTTCTTAAATTTTATGACTATTTGTATGTTTCTCCTTGATGTATTTCTTTGGTGTTGTGAGAAGATTTTTTTTTTGATGATAATAATAAAAATCTCTCTTGAACTAATCAGTGCGTTGGTCAGCTCGTTCTAAAAAAATTATATATATATATATCCATTGTTATAGATTTCCCACGTCTGTGTGTTTAACTGTCGCCACGTGTATGTGCGTGCCTGTGAGTAGATAGAAATATAGGTAATAGATATATCTGTGTGTAGAC
Source organism: Oreohelix idahoensis (assembly GCA_024509875.1). NCBI lineage: Eukaryota > Metazoa > Mollusca > Gastropoda > Stylommatophora > Oreohelicidae > Oreohelix > Oreohelix idahoensis. Next base: position 134,684 of record JAMPIV010003502.1, read on the forward strand.
TGTCTGACGCTGTAAAGTTGTCGTAGAAGATAGGTGAGAGGGAGAAGATTCTTTTTTTCCGCTTTCAGAGACAGCCTCTATATCACATTCTATCATCTCACTCGTGGAATCTATTTCTTTTACTATCTCACACTGTGACGATCACCTATTCTAACCTATTCAGAAGGGACCAAACCCAAGTCTTAATTCTCCTATCTAAAATCTACGACATTGGACATCTATATTTCCAAGTCGTATCTCTCCTGTTTTATCTTTGTTTGAGAGCGTGAAAAGTGTTGTTGAGGATTTTTCAGCGTTGATCTGCACTATCCATTTCTCTGCCCATGCTGCTATGTTGTCTGCTGCCCTTTGTATTCGCTTATTAGCGATAGTTAGATGTTCTTCTACACACCACACCACCAAGTCATCAGCGTATAGGGCGGCTCTCACACCTTGTGGCAGATCGTGGATGAGGTCATTGATGAACACAAGGAACAGGGTGGGAGACAATACTGCGCCTTAAGGAACTCCCTGTTTTAGGAGGATTTTCTTCCTGTTGTGGCCTTCCATGGTGACTCTTGCTTTCCGATTGTGTAGTAACGACTGGATTCATTTTCTCATATTACCCTTGATTCCGTTTCTTTGCAGTTTTAATGTTAACCCGTCTTTCCATACTTTGTCAAAAGCTTTTTGGAGATCTATCCATAGGGTAAAGACTTTTTTCTTTTCTTGGAAGATATCTTCAACGATCTGGGACAGGTAGTTGATTTGGTCTTCTGTGCTGCTGCACTCTCTAAACCCTGCTTGTTCTGGCACTAAAATTTTGTCGGATTCCAAGTACCATTTCAATCTTCTGTTGACCACCCTCTCCATTGTCTTACATACACAGCTAGTTAGGCTTATTGGTCTGTAGCTGGTGGCCTTCCTGTTGTCTTTTCCTTTCTTTATGATGGGGCACATGAGCGCCTCTCAACATGTCTGTGGCACACTGCCTGTCATCCAACTGTAGTTGTATATCTGCAACAGTTTGCTCATTGCTGTATATCCTAGGTGTTTTAGCATTTCGTTCGTTATACCATCCGGGCCTGGTGATTTCCTGTCTTTAAGTTTCCACAAGGCTGTTTTTAACTCTTCCATAGTGAATGGTTTGGACATGACGTCCGGACTGTTTTAATTAATTCTACTGTGGATTATTTCTTGACGAACGTCTCGTTGTCTGCATGAATTGACGGAGATGTTACTTTCATTTCTGTAGGGTTCCGCAAATATGTCTGCTGCTTGTTTACCGGTATATAGTTTACCTGCATCGTCTAGTGTAATTGTTTGTCGTTGAGAATTGTTATCGTCATTTAATTGTTTAGTGAGTTTCCACAACTTTATCCCTTCCTTTTCAAGGTTTAGTTTATAAGTTTTTTCCTTCCAGCTTCTCCTCTGGGCTTCTAGTTTTCCTTTGATGAATTTTCATTTTGCCTTTTGTAGCATGATATGGTTCTGTTGGGATGGTTGTACCTCTGCAGTGCGCCGTGCTTCGTTCATTTCTTCATGTAGGTTTTGTAGTGTGTTGGACCAGTATGATACATAGTTCTTCCTCGCTCCTCTCGGTATTGTCTCCATTGCTGCCTTGAGTACTCCATTATTAAAATCCCCGATGACTCTGTTAATGTCTCTGTCTAGTACCCTAATATCTTTTGTAAGCAGATTTGCTCTGTGTTGGTAAATGGACCAATTTGCTTTTTTATAATTCCATCTTGGCTGACTTGGACTTGTATTAATTGTTCTATTAATTTTGATGAATACAGGGCGATGATCACTTCCACCGAGTTGTTTTCCTATTTCCCTTTCCACTATCCCGGCCAAATCAGGTGTGCAGATACCAGGTCTCGGGTAGAGGTGCTATGCCATCTTCTGGAGTAAAAGGTTGGAGGATCATTAGGGTTGTTTAGAAGGGTTAGGTTATTGTCGTCTTGCCAGTTTTCTATCTCTTCGCCCCTTCTATCTAGCTGGTTGTATCCCCAGCTTTGGGAATGGCTGTTGAAGTCTCCCACCGCTAAGAAGTTGCCACTGGGGACGTCTATACTAGCCATGTTCAGTGGTATGTCACTGGGGCAGTAGAAGTTTAGGAGATCTAGTTCCAGAGTGTTATGTTTAAGATGGATTACTTGGTATTCTGCACCTTCTTAATATGTCTTGGATTCTATAGCGTTGAGGTTATTCCTTATCAGTGTTAGTATGCCACCCTTCTTCCAATCTTTTCTGTCCACTCTGAAGCATTGAAAGCCCCGTATCTTAAAATGTTTTCCTTCCTGTAGGTGGGTTTCTTGTATGCAGCATATGCTACTTTCTTTCCGAAATAGGGTATTTTCTAATTCAGTCTTTTTGTTGTTGACTCCCTCTGCATTCCACTGCATGACATTCAGAGGAGTCGTCGTCTTATCTGGTTGGCAAGTTACTTTCCCCTTCCGCCTCCTGGCTCCACTAGGCAGACTAAGGGACCTCCTGTAGCTGAGGGTGGATTCTGTCGAAGCTCAGAATCCGGCACTGCTCCTGCCTGGAGGGACTTCACAGGGCGAGCACCATAACGATAATTTTTGGACATCTGTTGTGTAGACATATCAAACCTAGGCGGGTTGCATGGTACCATGGTTGCTGGTGCGCCTCCGGGCCTGGTACCTCTGACTTCAGCACCTGTTCTTAAGGCAGAGTGTGCTCATGCCTCCCCCTCTGGCTGGGGGATTTGACTTCGCCTTTACCTCGTGTGCTGTCCCATCTTGCCTCCCGCTGGGGTTAATACCCAACCTTCGGCAAGATTACTAGTTATAACGGGATCCACCACAAGTAGGTGAGTTAGACTTGGGCAGGAGAGGCTAAGAGACATGTTGAGTCTTGTATTGCGCATCACTGCCCCATTTGGATCCCCCAGCCACCAGTAAAGCCTATGATTCACTATTATCTCACTGAGTTTTCTAATTGCTGAGGTTAGTGAAACTGTTCAGTAGATTCCGGGTTCTTCGGCGGCTTCTGTTTTTTTTAGACGTGGTCAAAAGCAGGGCTGATTGTAAACATTGAAGGATGAGTAGGAACAGTACAAGCCAACAAATTTCTAATATTCTCAGCTCGACAGGAATAAACCTGGAGACTGTGATGGAGTTACTGTGATTTAGTCTTCAATAGGCCCCATTTCGTTTTCTCTTCGTAACTATTGAGTTTGCCATTTTTTGTCTTCCCTCTATTAAAGATTGGGAAGTATTCTTTTTCTCTCTGAATAATAGGGATGTTTAGATTTGTTCTGTAGGTAAAGTAATTGCGGGTTTTTTTTCTATAGGGATTAATGTAGGTTAGTACTAAAGGGCACCAGTCTTCCCGTTTCTAAATATCGCGATCTTGAAATTCCATTTTTGCGTTGTTAAATTTATCGCGGTCATTTTATCGCGGGGAAGGGGAGATGACCCCTACCCAGGTAACGTCCAACGTACGTTAGAGCGAATCACATTCGTTTCTGCTCACGCTAACAGACGTCGTTAGGTAACGTTACGTAGCCGGAAATACGCGCGCATTTAAAGGAAGCAAGAATACACTGGTTCTAAATTTAGAGATGAGCGCATGGACAATTTTAGAGTATCTTTAATTCTATTGGTTGTAGTGAGACGCCTAGCCTCAAGTAGGTCGGGGGTCAGCGTGGTTAAATCTAAAATAAAGTACGCGGTTTTCAGTTTAGGGCCTCTTAGTCTGCAGGAAGTCCGGGCCGTGTATCCAAGCATATTGTCGGCTTCTAACGCTGAAGGAACGCAATATTTGGTATGTCAGTAATTTAAAGTAGCGTGGTAATTAAATCTAGTTTCTCTAATAGAGCCTTAGTCCGTTCTAATTTAATTTATTTTTGAACTTTATAACTTGTAACGCCATCATTTATTTCTAGTGATAGCAGTGTCTATGAGTGATAAAGAGATATTACGTAGGTGTGCTCCGTAGATTTAATAGAAAATCTGAAGAAATACACGCATCCTAGATTTATGTTAATTTACAGAATATTCTGAAGCGCGTGTATTTTATTTCCTTGAGAGTTTAATTCTGATAAGTCTCATTAAAAAAAAAATACGGGAACGGATTTTTCGGGAAAGTTAATCACGTGGTTACCGGGATTTATTGGAGTAGGAATTCTGGATGGATAGAGTAGATATTAAATATTTTTCTATCTGTGAAAGTATAATAATAATAATAATAATAATAGCCCCTTCAGTAATAACTGACTATGGGAATGCGCCCCTGAGGTGGCAGCCCTCAGCTGCTTATTTTCCTGGTGCTCCTTTCGACGTTTTCTCCTCACCTCTGCTTCTTGTATGAGCCTCTCTTCGCCCAATCTGAGGTGGTGCCGCAAATAGCATCGCCACTTAGTGCGATCGGCAGCTTCATCCTCCCATGTTGCTGGATCCATGTCCAGTGCCCTCATATCTCTCTTGCACACATCTTTGAACCTCAGCTGTGGTCGCCCAACTGTTCTCTTGCCATCTGCTAATTGTCCGTAGAAGATATCTTTTGGGATGCGACCATCTTCCATGCGGCGAACATGGCCAAGCCAGCGAAGTCTGCGCTGTCTAAGCAGCGTATACATACTTTGAAGGCCAGCACGTGACAACACCTCGACATTTGTCACTTTATCTTTCCACGAGATGCCGAGGATGCGGCGTAGACACCGCAAATGGAAGGTATTGAGCCTTCTTTCTTGCTTAGTATAGGTCGTCCAGGTCTCGCTGCCATATAGGAGTGTGCTGGTGACGCAGGCATTATATACCGCAGCTTTGGTCTTCATTGTGAGTTTAGAGTTTTCCCAAACACGCGATGTGAGGCGGGCAAAGGTAGCTGCAGCTTTGCCAATGCGGCTGTCGATTTCTGTATCCAGTGTGAGTTTGTCATTGATTGTAGACCCTAGGTATGTGAAGTGGTGCACCACTGCCAATTCATAGTTATCGATAGTGATAACTGGTGCAGCACCTACATCCTGACTCAGCACATTCGTTTTCTTTAGACTTATTGTGAGGCCAAAGTCCTTGCATGCTTTAGTGAAGCGATTCATCAAGCTCTGAAGCTCCTGTTGGCTTTGAGTGACGACTGCAGCATCATCAGCGAACAACAAGTCTCTTATAGTGACCCTTCTGATTTTTGTTTTTGCCTTCAGCCTTGAAAGATTAAACAGACGGCCATCTGACCTAGTGTGAAGGCATATTCCTTCAGTTGCATCTCTGAATGCATGTTTCAAGAGTAAGGCAAAGAAGATTCCGAAGAGGGTCGGAGCCAGAACACAGCCTTGTTTAACGCCACTTCGTATATCAAAGGGCTGTGACGTGCTTCCAGCATATTGGACTGTTCCCTTCATGTCGTCATGGAATGACTTTATCATTTCCAGCATTTTAGAAGGGCAGCCTATTTTCAGGAGGATTTTAAAGAGTCCATCCCTACTAACCAGGTCGAACGCTTTTGTGAGGTCTATAAAGGCGATATATAATGGTCTTTTCTGCTCTCTTGATTTTTCCTGAAGCTGGCGGAGAGAGAAGATCATGTCTGTTGTTGATCTGCCAGCTCGGAATCCACACTGTGCCTCTGGATATATGCGCTCAGCTAACTTGTGTAGTCGCATTAAGATGACTTTGGCAAAAACCTTACCAACAATACTAAGAAGAGAGATGCCTCTGTAGTTATTGCAATCACTTCTGTCGCCTTTATTTTTATACAGTGTTACAATCTTGGCATCTCGCATGTCTTGAGGAATAGTTGTCTCTTCCCAGCACTGGCACAGCATCCTATGCAGGGGATGTAATAGCGTGCTCTTACAGCATTTGATTAAATCAGGAGGAATCCCATCACTGCCTGGTGCTTTGCCAGAGGCCAAGCTATCAATGGCCTTACTGAGTTCCTCTAATGTTGGTTCGGCATCCAGCTCCTCCATAGTTGGCAGACTATTGACAGCATCAAGGGCTGCAGGCGTAACGGTATTGTCTCTAGCGTAAAGCTCAGAGTAGTGCTCGACCCACCTCTCCATCTGCTTACCCTTATCGGTTAGCTTCTCTCCGCTGATGGTTTTTAGCGGTGCCGTCTTATTTTTATGGGGGCCAAGTGCTTTCTTTATACCGTCATACATTTGTCTAATGTTGCCTGTTTGCGCTGCGATCTGGATGCTCTCACTGAGCTGGAGCCAATAGTCATTTGCACAGCGTCGAGCAGTTTGTTGAACTTTGCTTCTCGTAGCCCTCAGGATCTGTAGGGTTCTGGCACTCGGTGAACGTTTGTATTCATTCATAGCACTGTGCTTAGCTTCAATAACAGGTGCCATCACATCTGATGAAGCGTCAAACCAGTCATTTGACTTTGCTGTTTTCTTACCAAAGGTGGCAAGTGCAGTACTTTGAATGGTGTTCCGTAGATGCTCCCAGTTCTCTGTAATAGTATCACCATGCTGAGGGCTACTGAGCACTTTCTTGAAGGTCGCAGTGAATTGAGCGATCATGAAAGGGTCTGACATCTTGCTGGTATCAATGCGTGGTTTCCCTTCATGTCTGACACGATAGAGTTTTCTTGGTTGTGCTCTGATTTTGCAGCAAACCAAGGAGTGATCTGTGTCACAGTCTGCACTATGGTACGAGCGCGTGGAGAGCACAGACCTGAGGAGTGGCCTTCTGACGAGAATCAGGTCAAGTTGGTGCCAGTGCTTGGATCGTGGGTGTCTCCATGACACCTTATGCTGGGGTTTTGTCTGAAAGTAGGTGTTGGTCACGCAGAGGTCATGGTGGACGCACAACTCTAAGAGCCGTTGTCCATTTTCATTCATCTTGCCAATACCAAACCTGCCCAGACATGAAGGCCATGAAACATTATCGGCACCCACTCTAGCGTTAAAGTCACCAAGGAGAACAAGCTGTTCTTGCCTAGGTATGCTTTTGATTACTGCTGCTAGATTCTCGTAGAACTCATCTTTAGCTTCTGAGGCAGAGTACAGAGTAGGAGCATACACACTGACAAGGGTGATGGGACCTGTGCTAGTTTGCAGGCGGAGCGTTAACAGGCGTTCTGATCCATTCTCGCCTGGTTCAACCATGTTAGTTAGCGATTTTTTGACCGCAAAACCTACTCCGTGTTCTCTAGCTTTATCAAGATCTTTCCCTTGCCAATAAAATGTGTAGTCCTTCTCGCTCACCATTCCAGAGCCCGCCAGGCGCGTTTCCTGAAGTGCAGCTATATCCACCTGAAGTCGTTTAAGCTCATCATTAATTATGGCTGTCTTCCTTACATCGTTTACATCCTGTATGTTTTCGGATAGTCCAGTCAACATAGTCCGGACGTTCCAGCATCCCAATCTGAGAGTTTGCTTATTTCTATTTTTTCGATAATTGCTTGGTGCAAAATTTTCTGTCCACAGTTTGGGTTTGACCCTAATCCCCATGCACCCAATGGGGAAAGCAGACAGTGGCGGGACAACACCTTATTGACTGGGGGCTGCCCAGCTTGAAGCGGGCGGTAGCTGTCCAGTGAGATCCTAGAACCTCTCCCACTGTCGGAAGTAGCCCCTGGCGCCATGCCCTACGCCAATTGGGCAAAATGCTTATAACCGGTAACTGCTACTTCCCGTGTTTTGCCGACACCTATAGGGTGAAGCTGGAGTGTCCTCTCCAGGGCGCGAGCTTGGGCACAGTTTTATGGAGATCAAGCTGTTGCCCATGCAGCATGTTCCCCCTCTCCACACAGCCGGTAGATCCAAAGGAACGGCAGTAGCCGATACAGTTTGGTACCAGCCATGTCGCAGGAGTTGCCAGAATAATGTCGAATCGACATTAGACTGCCTTAGGGACTCCGACTCCGGATTTATCCTCAGGGTTTACTCCCGAAGCCAATTCCACAAATGGATATTCCCGCAAGGCAGCGGTGGTTTGAATTCAGAGTTCCTTCTCTTAGATAAGCTACCAACCAAGGATCACGAGCCCTATCTGCCCGAAGCTGCTGGTTTTAAGGCGCCAGTCGCTCGCCTTTGCCCCTTCTCCCGTCAGTGGAAACAGTTCCGCCGGGCTCAAATTGAGCCACACGTGAAGGCCGGGAGCTGGACTTGGTTGTCAGAGGCTGTTTGAGGCGCGTGCCATAGAAGTATTTTGAAAGTATAATAATTGCAGGGAAACCACGTGGGGTAGAGGTGAAAGGAAATTTATGGTGCCTTAAGTGGTTGTGTAATTTAATATTATGCAGAGTAGTATTTGATTTTTGTATTATGGAATTTAATGAGTTCTAGGAAATATAGTCTTTAGAGATAGATATATTTCTGTGTATAGAGATGTAATATATAAATGTACTGAGGAATTTTAAACACGGGTGTGCATTAAATGTTATGTATTCTATTTGTGTTTGGGGAAATGATGATAAGGTCATGAGACCGCTTACAGAGTTAAAGTAGGCCTAAGTACGGGAGGTTTCCCTACCTGTTTTTTTTTTCTTTTTTCTATAACCAGCGGCACTCGAGCTTTCCGGCTCTTTCGGCCCAATGACATGTCATTGCGAGGCTGGGGGGTCAGTGGACTTTCCTTCCAACCCGGTCAGGAGCTTCGCTCCTTCCCATCCACACGGGATTTATGTGCAGGAGCCGTTCAGGTTATTCAGTCAAATTTCCGGTCGTAAACATTTCTTCAAACGCCGACGGCCGGGTTTGAACCATGAACACCTGGTCGCCAGTACAACGTCGTAGCCATTACACCAGCGCGGCTCCCTCCCTACCTGTTTTTAATGTTTTAAGGCCTGAGCAAGCTGTGTATAATTAGTATTGATCAGTGAGTCGGGTTTACTAGACAGACAGGGTGTAGTCGGGAGGAGATGACCCAGAGTCAGTAAATATTTACGTATCGTCGTGCACAAGAGAGGAGAAATAGGGGAGCAGTCTTCGTTCGGGTGTTTACATGTTTGTGCTAGATTGGAGTGTGACTGAAGCATCCACTGTTTACGTTTTATATGTAAGTTTATTATATGAAAGTATTTTGGTATTGTAGTACAGAGTGGCATGTCTTTTGTGTCCACAGCAGTGGTCACGGCCCGAAGAGCGGGGGTTGCCAATAAATCTTGTTCCTGACAGCTGGCAAAGGTAGCCAGTCTTCTCAGGAGAGAAAAGTCGAGGAAACGCCAGAGGCGTAAGAGCTTGTACCGTGGAGGGGTATCGGTTCTGAGTATTGTGGCCCCAGAGAGGGAGCGAGAAAGAGCAGGTCGAGACAGCGACACAGTCTTCAGTGAAAGGGGTTTCTTAAGACCCGGAGCTCTAAGCTCATACACACCCATCGAACCCAAGCAAGCGGGTCGGTGTGTCTTTTTTTTTAAGCCTCGGTCACAATAATACCGAAGTGCCTAAACCCAAATGAGGGGTAACATAGCAAGGGAGAATCAGCTTTCTTTTCGCCAAATAGAGAAGCCTCTACAGTCTACGGCAAGTGCCTAGTCATCAGAAGTACGAGTCAGAACCAGGAAGAAAGGGATATCATTTCCCGGTTGCTGAAATGAAACGAGAGCAGCAAGGCAGGAGAAGTGGAGAGAGAGATGGTGAAAAATAGATCAGGGACCTGCAGAGTCTCATATTACTCTTAGAGGGTAGCCTCTGAGCCTTAGAGTTAGAAAAAGTCTATTAATTAGCAGTGCAGAGTGTGACTTAGTGGCGTATATCGCTGACAGAGTTAGCTACTGTGCAGAAAGTCTTCGGCAGTACCAGCAGAACCTTGACATTAGAAATAGTAACATTATAGAGCGTGGCTATAGTTGACGCCCCACCAAATTAGACTGTAGTTAAGATCACTTATCATTTTTTAAATTTTGTCTCCAGCAGGGTGTATGAAGGAGTGAAAGTGGTTGGAGTTTTAATTTGGTGTGCTTATAATCAAATTGATTTTCTTTGTTTTCCAGGTCGGTGCAACCTTGCACGATATATGATTTTCTTTGTTTGTTACTATGTTATGAAAAATTATGTTGATTTGTATAATAAACTTATTTAATGTTCACTGGATCAGCTTCTTCACTGTATAGTCCTTAACTGTTGTCTGTACAGTGGTGTCTGTAGTATTAGTTTACCCTTATCTCCTTTAGATTGTTAACGGTTGTCAGAGGGCGGTGAGTTTATAGCAATTCTTGAAGTCACGATTTGGCGAGGAAGATTTAATTTCGGTTATCATTCTCGAGCCAATAGACTCACCTTACTACATTCACTATCATTTCTCAAGTAAATCTATTATCTTAGTCTTTTTTCACACTAGGGTCTTGTCCTACACTTGGGCATGACTCTAACTTAAATCCAACTCGTGACAGAGACTGATGCCGAAAAGAGATAAAATAATATTTCTCGGAAGTTTTCTGCATTTTGGTAGAGACCAGTTTTATAGTGAAACAATACTGCTGTCTTTCAGGGAAGCCAGTCACAAATAAATGCATGCTGATGTCGGTTGTACAAGGCACACAACATAGGGCAACGCAAATCGCCTTAAGATAACAGATACAAATATTACTCAACGAGATGGTGATCTACCCAAGCAGACCAGCCAGGTAGGAGAGTGCCGGACTCTTTATCTCGATGGGGTCCACCCAAAGATACTAGTGAAGGTAAAAGGAATGTAAAGGATCCCGTTACACGCCCATTGAGGCATATTGGGAATATGGTGTTAGGCCCATATTTTCTTGACCATCGACACATTAGGGATGATGTGGTCAGCATCACGCCGGCCGACTTAACCTTTCCAGAATTGCTCTTGTACCCAATTCATGAGGCTGGGTCGATCCCGGAGCCGTTTAAAAAAAAAAGGTGAAGGATCCCGTTACACGCCCATTGAGGCATATTGGGAATACGGTGTTAGGCCCGCATTTTTTTTGACCATCGGCACACTAGGGGTGATGTGGTCAACTTCACGCCGGCCGCCTTAACCTTCCCAGAAGTTGTTCTGGTACCCAATTCATGAGGCTGGGTCGACCCCGGAGCCGTTTGCGGTCTAAAAAAATCCCACCTCAACTGGGGATCGAACCACAAAGTTACTAGTATGACAACAATTTACTTCTCTCAAGGAAATACTGCTTGGAGATGTCAGAAACCTTCAGCTGACTACTGCCTTTATTAGAGCCATTAATGTAGAAGTCTGAGGGCGAACGAGAAAGAAGAACTCCCATACATTGGTGGGTGATGATAACTCAACTTATTATTTATAAATTTTATTTGTGAAATTCTTTCGTGGTGTCGCGGCACACCAGGCAGACACTCGCGGTACACCAGTGCGCCGCGGCACACCGGTTGCGGAGCACTGTGCTAGGGGACTACCTTTGACTTTTTTTCAGACTGATGCTTGATGCGACCTGGTTTTGAACCAGGTCCTCTTGCATCGAGAACAAGCATTCTAACCACTTTGGCTCTCGCACGCGTAGTTCTCAAAATGATATATAAATCAAACTTCAATCAACAATCAAATCAACTTTCAGTAAAATACTGGTGAAAGTTGATATTAGTTAGTTGAGTGCTTGATTTATCAAATTGTTTGCGAGGTCTTGTGATGGTAGCAGGTAGTATATTTACCACAACCAGGTCTGAATAAGAAGACACAGTATCGGTGCTCGAAGTAGTGGTGTAAACAGCCCAGGCGGATAACACTACTAGCAAGAGTGTATTTAGGACCTAGCTATTACGGTATGCGATTGTATAGATTCACCAGAGGGTGAAATATTTCGATGACCACATATGTTCAGCTGCTGTGGAATTTGTAAGGGTGGTCATGGTCCCCTGGAGAGCTGGTAATCTTGGTGGAGAAGATCAAATGGACATGATGTACAAAAGTCACTGATTATCCGCAGGAAGCTGAGAACGCCGGTGATGCTAAGTTATCCGCAAGTTATGTTAAAGGTCTATTCTCTAGGCTAGGTGTTCGAAAAGCAATGAAGCTTCCAGGAGATAACAGCCCAATGTTATATCTTGCCAGGGGATATCTCCCAGCTCATCCATGACATTTTGGGGCGTATTATGATGATGCATTGTTCAGGTCAAGTGGAGCTCCAGAGATCTTGTTGAAGACCTACACTGTGCACCTGCGGCAGGCATCGCAGGATCTATTTTAGAAACACAGAACTCTCTAAAAATCTATCTTGATAAAATCATGTCTGTTTTCAGGTTTCAGAGTAATTGAAATTTCTTCTTCTTCACCGTTCGCCCTCAAATAATCACATCTATGTCTCTTATAAAGCTGGCAGTCCGCCTCAGGCTTCTCTAGTCACAATACAGTGTCCCTCAACTGGGTTGGGGAAGGCCATACCGCCACCCTGCTCCTTTCATGGAATCAACAGTTGAGGAGGACATGTCATACTGTTTGTTTTTCTTCCCCACATTGACACACACCTGTCTGTCCTTCCCACATGGACACATACCTGTCTGTCCTCCCCACATGGACACACACCTGTCTGTCCGATTTTAACTTTGTTGAACAGATGATATCTGAGTCTGCAATGGCCGGTTCTCAGTCTGAAAATTATCAATTGATCTCTTCTTGGTAATGTAAAGTATGGTGCTGCAGTATCGGACTCTCTGTTCCTTATGTTATTTATCGTCAAAGGGCAGAATGTCAGACCGGCCTGCGTGCAAAATTCTCAACCCTTTTAAAATAAAGTTCGTTCGTTTGTTTTCTATAGTTACTTCTTATTAATGCTTTTATTTCTTCATACGTAGCCCTGTCTTTTGTTTGGAATTACTTCCTCCTTCGTTGTCACGTTTATCTGAAATTGAGAATAAGAGCAGCCTATATGTAACTATTATTTCTGCTGGACGAGCTGCTTCTTGCAATTTGTGACGGTATTGCCTCCCTGCTCCGCAGTAGTAGTCCAACAATGGCCAAACTTAGAGTATAAGGATGAGGGTCTTCAAAGGTATCAATCTTCTCTCAAGATTACTCTTGATAGAGATTAAAAATAGAATAATCATGCTTCTATTTAAGGGAGACTCACAGGATTTTTAAGAAAAGCATGCATAACAACTGAGATCTTATAAGCTGTCATGAACGTATTATTCTCCCGCCCCTTCTGTGGGGTTATATATTTTTGCTCTTATTTTTGAGACCCCAGCTGAAGTTGATTCAGCAAAATCTTAATCTAAAAGCTCTATCTGGTTAGGTATTTAAAACAGTATTAGTCATACGGGTGCAGACATTCACTTCACTCAATAGTGAGTAAACCAACTATAGCTTTACAGTTACAGATAAATATGTTTAATAATCACTCATAGTTTAGCAATGCAAAATAAATAAAGTTGCTAATAAAAAAGAAGCAATTATATTTATTATCATCGGCTGATTTAAACTGTGGTGGAACATTCTGAAAATTTTGAAATGTTCTTTGGCTGTGCTGTTTTGGTACTTAGCTTCCGTTGTGGGGTCGGTTGGCAACTGCTTTAGCCGCTGTTGGTTCCCACATGTGCCTTGGACTGTACTTTTCTGCAACAATCAAGTCTGGTGACTGTAGCACGTCTCATGCATCAAGGTTGAGGTAACTACACGGGTTGTCAAGCGTCTTCAAGACCCGCCCGATGCTAGCAACTTGTACCACAGTCTTGTACCACAAACTGGAAGGAGACAACTGTCTCTGCTAAGTATTGGATCTCCTGATCTCCAGTTCCATCCACCACTTAATCTTCCTCAGAAAGTTTTACCCTCTCTGAGCGTTACTTTTAACCCCATTTTAACTTTCAGATGAAAGTGCTTTCTATATATATATATATATATATATACAAAAACACATTCAAAGCAAACAACAACGCTTATTAATTGACGTAAAAAAACGTTAGTGATTGTGCAAGGAAAGAGATTTTACATTAATAAGAACAAATTCAAACAAACATATAATATTTAAGTACTAGTATATCCGAGCATCTGCTGCAGTCCTGCCCAACAGACAGCAATGAAAGGAGCATATCGCAACAATCTATTTCTCTCCACGGAAAACTGTTTGGAGACGTCAGGAACCTTGAGCTGACTAACGCCTTTATTAGAGTCATTAATGTGAAAGTCTGAAGGCGAACGAGGAAGAGGAAGATGAAGAAGATGAAGAAGTACAGGTATTACAAAGATTTTTAAACACATACGTAATATAATAATGATTTTGCACTGCATTGCCTCAGCTAAGTCCGGAAATTTCGGTATGAAGAATATTATACCTTTTACAAACAAAAGATGCTATTAAATAATTATTAAAAAATGAACAACTTATTTTGTATCAGGACCTGACAAATCTCAGCGGTCCACCGTTGGACTACGATCGATGTTTTACCCACACCTAGTGTAAAACACGGGTCGGTGGATTAGATTTACTCGTATCAGATTAGCCACCAGGTGTGCGGGACGAGTAAGGGAACTCGTCATACTTGTAATAAGAATAGATTATTACATTACTGTTTTCAAAGCAGTAGTGAAAGTGATGTAATCAGGAAGCTTGCACCAAGCATTCACACGCTCTTGCTGTGATGGTTTATCTAGCTATTCGTTTTACCTAATGAGCATGGCAGCAAAACGCACAACTTCATATTAGTCTCCAGGGTCTAATCTTTAGACCGTTTGAACCTATTTGATCCAATGGGGCCCTGCGCTCAAAGGGTCCCCGTACTGAGGTTAGCACCTCCAGCTTTAAAAATAATTAAGAACGCCTTAAGAACATGTTTAACGCGAAGATCCTACTCAAGATTATGCACCTAGGTCACATGGATAAATTTTACATCGTCCTTTCTTAGTCTTTATTTGCTCGTCTTTTAAGAGACAGCTCAAGAGACAGCTCAAGAGACTGTTCAAGAGACAGCTCAAGAGACAGCTCAAGAGACTGTTCAAGAGACAGCTCAAGAGACAGCTCAAGAGACAGCTCAAGAGACTGTTCAAGAGACAGCTCAAGAGACTGTTCAAGAGACAGCTCAAGAGACAGCTCAAGAGACAGCTCAAGAGACAGCTCAAGAGACAGCTCAAGAGACAGCTCAAGAGACTGTTCAAGAGACAGCTCAAGAGACAGCTCAAGAGACAGCTCAAGAGACAGCTCAAGAGACTGTTCAAGAGATAGCTCAAGAGACAGCTCAAGAGAAAGCTCAAGAGACTGTTCAAGAGACTGTTCAAGAGACAGCTCAAGAGACAGCTCAAGAGACTGTTTAAGAGACAGCTCAAGAGACAGCTCAAGAGACTGTTCAAGAGACAGCTCAAGAGACTGTTCAAGAGACAGCTCAAGAGACAGCTCAAGAGACTGTTCAAGAGACAGCTCAAGAGACAGCTCAAAAGACAGCTCAAGAGACTGTTCAAAAGACAGCTCAAGAGACAGCTCAAGAGACAGCTCAAGAGACTGTTCAAGAGACAGCTCAAGAGACAGCTCAAGAGACAGCTCAAGAGACAGCTCAAGAGACTGTTCAAGAGACAGCTCAAGAGACAGCTCAAGAGACAGCTCAAGAGACAGCTCAAGAGACTGTTCAAGAGACAGCTCAAGAGACAGCTCAAGAGACTGTTTAAGAGACAGCTCAAGAGACAGCTCAAGAGACTGTTCAAGAGACAGCTCAAGAGACTGTTCAAGAGACTGTTCAAGAGACAGCTCAAGAGACAGCTCGAGAGACAGCTCAAGAGACAGCTCAAGAGACAGCTCAAGAGACAGCTCAAGAGACTGTTCAAGAGACAGCTCAAGAGACAGCTCAAGAGACTGTTCAAGAGACAGCTCAAGAGACAGCTCAAGAGACTGTTCAAGAGACAGCTCAAGAGACAGCACAAGAGACAGCGCAAGAGACAGCGCAAGAGACAGCACAAGAGACAGCTCAAGAGACAGCTCAAGAGACAGCACAAGAGACAGCACAAGAGACAGCACAAGAGACAGCACAAGAGACAGCTCAAGAGACAGCTCAAGAGACAGCACAAGAGACAGCACAAGAGACAGCACAAGAGACAGCTCAAGAGACTGTTCAAGAGACAGCACAAGAGACTGCTCAAGACGTCCAACAACAGATGACGAATTGGCAGCTGAAAATCTGAGTTCAGCGTCCAAGTATTCAGCTCCTGAATTCTGAATCTGTATTTTTATTTGATTAAGTCCAATGATCTCCCGTTAGTCAAGCCCGAAATGGAACGGAACACTACATGTCAGTATTAATCCAGACCACAGGTGTTTTTAAATATTTGGACATGCGCACTAATATAACCGACGCTGTGTCTATGTTGAAACGAGTCAAAACTCCTATTGAAAAAAAGAAGGAAACACTATTAACACTGTATGTTACTATGCATGTTACAAGAGGTGGTTAAGGAGGGCTGGGTATAAGACGTACAACTCCATATTATAATAAAAAATATAAACAAAATATTTTAAACACACGCTTTTAATGCACTAAAAACCCAAAAATAATTTTTCAAGGGGTTTATAGCTTGCAGTCACAAAATGTAACATCAAATTGTCAAAAAGCGTGGGGCGCTTAAGCGCTTATCATATATTTTATCCATAAGTGTCTAATGAATACGGCTGCGAGACATGGACACTCAATAAAACAGTTGCAAAACAGATTACATCATTCGAAATGAAATGCTACAGAAGGATGTTGAGAATACCCTGGACAGAAAAAAAGACCAACAGAGAAGTACTGCACTCACTAAATGTAGAGGAAAATTGGCTCCTAAATACCATCACAAAAAGGAAGCTGACATTTTTCGGTCATATAAAAAGACATAATAGTTTGGAAAAGTTAGTAATGGAAGGCATGGTCCCTGGAAAAAGGGGAAGGGGAAGAGGACGACCTAGACGACGGTGGATCCAGGATATCACAGAGAGTCTGAATTTGTCTTTGGCTGATACAGGTCGACTTGCCCAGAATCGTGATGCGTTCAGAGCAGCTGTTATGGAGACAACGTTCTGGAGAGAATACGTCACTTGATGATGATGTCAAATGAAGTATAAAGCAGAAGTTAATTTCATGCAGAATAACGGGCCCCACGCTTTTTGTCAATTAAATGTTACATTTTTTTACTGCAAGCTATAAACTCCTTGAACAATTATTCTTGGGTTTTTAGTACATTAAAAGCGTGTGTTTAAAATATTTTATTTTTTATTTTCTTCTTTTTAGTGTTAGAAAGATTATGACATACTAAAACATAAACAATATTTTTACATATTGTAAATCTGGTCTACCAACGGGCTGATCACCCGTTTGCCAGTCACTTCGATTACGGAAACAACAGCAAATGGATTGATTTGCCGTTGCCCTAAAGACGCCAATAGGCGTGATGGGAAACAATGGCAAAGAAAACCTATCTGCTGTTGCCCTAAGACGCCACTAGGCGTAATGGCCACTGACTGCTTTGACGGTCGGTGGCTAAGGACGGAAGAAGAAGAAGAAGAAATCTGGTCTAAAATTTCTTAAGCGATCCATTTCTTTTAGAGCGTCAATATTACATGGATTTGTGCCTGTTAATTTGGTGCAATCAATTTCTTCAATTTGAAGACCATCTAGAGATCGAACTCGACTTTCCCTTGATTCATAATTTTATAATTTGGATTGTTTTCCTTGATTTAGCTAGACACATGTTTGAGTACTGCCCTGTTTTACGCATAGGGGAAAAAAAAGCACACCACGTACTCTTGAATTTTTAATTAACTTGATTATGGCCCCTGATTTGTTTACATGTTATTACGAAAAACTGTAATTACTCATAATGTCATAATTACAATATTAAATTATTAAATAATTGACTGATTATTGTATTGTCATTGGGAATACACAACTATGCCAAGTTTCAGAGCTATTGCTCATCTGGAACTGATTGAAAAATCGATTGCAAGATTTGAAAGTGACATGAAAGTGACATACAAGTGAACTTAAATAAAAGCGTGTAAAAAAAACATAAAGCCATAGCAACTTCAATCAGTAACATGAAGTCATGCAACATTTAGTCCTTGGTCGGGTATCCCCTAGGTAAAAGGTAGAGAGGTAGATCAAGACACGTGATGAAGAGAAACGGAATCACGACAAGGATCAAAGATAGAACTTGCGAGAACATTAACGAAACAGGAGAAAAGGGTAGGGGTAAAGGATCCGTTCCACACCCATTGAGGGAGGCATACTGGGAATATGGTGTTAGGCCCATATTTTCTAGACCATACGGCACACTAGGGGTGATGTGCGCAGCATCACGCCGGCCGCCTTAACCTTCCCAGAGTTGCTCTGGTACACAATTCATGAGGCTGGAACGGCCACGGAGCCGTTTGCGGTCTAAAAAATCCTACTTCAACGGGGGATCGAACCAAGGACCATCGAACTTGGAAGCCTGTGTACTAACCACTGCGCCACCGCAGGAGAGCTTGGCGTAAACTGATTGAAGGACAGGGCTCAGTAAAGAGAGTTTAAGAGTAGTAATGATGACGAAACCAATTGATGACAACTTTGGACCAAGCTGAACACAACACTGATAACATCTTACAAATGTCAGATGTCAAAATGTGTGAGTTTTGATCTTTGGAGAATGTCACATGATGATGATAATGGTGGGAGCAGTTATGGGTTGAGGACAGGGAAGTCACATGGTTAAATGGTATACTTTTATTCTGCATCATCATCATAATTATTATCATCATCATCATCACCATTTTCCTTTGCATTTCTATAGTAGCTGGTGTGGATTTACTATCCTGGTCATGCAGGGGTACGCGGTAATGAGAGAGCTGACTATTTCACATCTTCCAATAAAAACAAACGATTGGATGAAAAAAGCATTCCGTGGAGACTGAAAATAAACTACCTGTTAATGAAGATTAACTTCTTGTGATTTTTCGTTGAAGATTATATTGTCTTCAGTGGCTTTGTTAGACATTTGTCAACATGCGCAGCCTTTGTACCCTAATATTTCCACAAGGGCAATAAAATATTTGATGCCTTTTGCTGCATCACAGCTTGTGAGTCTACATTTTCATCTCTTAAAAAATAAATACAGGAACAGACTTAAAATGCAGCCAGACCTGCGGCTTAAAATATTATCACTGGAGAGATTGACTTTCTGAGACTTACTGCTACCACACAACATCAATCACCTCATGGAACTATTAACTTTTCCAGTTTGATTACTGATTAACTTTAAAAACGTAAGTTAAAAACATTATTATTAAGTCACAATTTTATAGAGCCATGTGACCAATTTACAGCTGAGTAGACCGGAGCATGACGCTTCAAGGTTTAAAAATCGATAACTTTGCGTCAAGAAGTAAGCGCTCTAGCCCCTCTGCAACTAGACATTCACTTTCGGTACAACTGAAGTTTAAAGAGAGAAAATTAAGATAAATGGCACAGACCCTCAGCAACTAACAAACCAGTTTAATCAGGCATGCACATAACTTGGATCGAAAACAAAGGAAGCAGAGTGGGAAGGCCTAAGAGAACTTGGAGAAGAGCAACGGAAGGGGAAGCTAAGGCAACAAGGCTAGTATGAGTGGAGTTACCTAATGATTGCAAAGGAACTTTTCACCACGGCTGTAAGAACGATTCCGCCGCATGTGTCTATTGGCGTCGTGGTTTGCCGGCTGCACAGCAGCATAGACGTTTCTATTGGAAGGGAAATAATTCATGTTGGTTGCATTTTAGGGACATAACAGTTCCTGCCCTTTTTACTAACCGGGATCAGACATTAAAATATTATCAAAGCTATACATGGCGGAAAGGTATTAATTAAATTGGTGGCTTGATTGATTAACATTGAATATTCTACGTATCTCGTGTGGAGTCATGTGGCCTATAATGTGACAAAGAAAGAATAGAACAGCTGATAAATTAATCATAACGTACCAGGCGATTAAATGTGTTTCTGCATCGGACTGGCAACCACATCATGTAAATAGCATTTCTACAGAAACCAACCCTGCAAGAGCACGTATTGCTTTGGAGCAAGCGTCCCGGCAAGAGATCACTGTCTCTATATTTTTTATCAGCGTTTTCTCCTCATCTCTTGTTCCACTATCAATTATCTGGTTCTTGTCATCAGGTCCACCTTGGTAATCTTGTCAAAGGATTTCAGTCTTTACTATTCTTTGCAAGAACTCATTTATGAAAAATGATCTTCCTGACAGCTTATGTTACAACTATGATACTATCTTACTTATTTAGTCGTTCCTCTTTTACCGTAGGGTGTAGAGGTTTGGGAGAGAGAGAGCGCCATACTATCCTGTCGGTTGTCTTTCTCCTAGCCTGGTTCCTTTCTAGTCCTCGGTCATCCAAAGATTGTCTAATGATGTCCTCCCAGCGGACTCTGGGTCGTCCTGGTGGTCTGGACCCCTGGTTCTTTGTTTCCCATGCTTATCGTGGTAGCCGATCTTCTCCCATTCTGCAGACATGGCCAAACCATCTTAGTTGGGACTGTTCTACTTGGGTCTGCAGGGGGTGGGATTTTAGGCCTTGACGTATCGTCTGGTTGCGGACCATGTTTCTTCTCGCTACTTCAACCACCTTCCTCGGGTACCTCATTTCTAAGGTTTAAATGTGGTACTATCTACATATCCCAGATACATGGATCTGGTTCACAAATACCGAGGCAACAGAGCCGTGGTCGTTGTCGTCGGGTTTCACCCTCCTTAGTGGTAAACGTCTGTTCTCTTTTACGTTCTCAAACACTTCTGTTTAACATGCATGCCAGTTGCCCTATGTAGCTCCTTGGAATCTATGAAGAGGTTAGGAAAGAATAAGACTGCGGGCACACTATTGCATGTCGTACCAGGCGATTAATATGAGGTTGTGCTTGGGGCCGGCAACCTCCTCATGTAAAACAAGAGTATTTATCAGTAATTATCATCAGACCACAAGGTTCTTTATGTTTGGACGCGCCCTAATATAACCAAAGGACCTCGTGTCTAGGCTGAACGGCGCCTTGCCAAAAACGAGGGGAAAAAAAGAGTATGTAATTATAAAAGGGTGTCTCCATGATATATAAGCAGCACAAAGCAAAATGATGATACATGATATATGATGATATATAATGATATATAATGATACATGATGATATATGATGATGATACATGATGATATATGATGATATATAATGATATATAATGACACATGATGATATATGATGATATATAATGATATATAATGATATATAATGATATATGATGATTCATGATAATATATGATGATATACGATGATACATGATGATATATGATATAGGATGATACATGATGATAAATTATGATAATGATGATACATGATGATACATGACTATATATGATGATAATGATGATATATGATGAAACACGATGATACATGCTGATAATGATGATATATGATGATACATGATGATAAATTATGATAATGATGATACATGATGATACATGACTAAATGTTGATGATAATGATGATATATGATGAAACACGATGATACATGCTGATAATGATGATATATGATGATTTATGATGATAGATTATGATTATGATGATACATGATGATACATAATGATACATGATAATAGTGATGATATACGATGATACACGATGACACATGATGATATACGATGATACACGATGATACACGGTGATATATGATGATACTTGATGATACACGATGACACATGATGAAACACGATGATACATGATGATAATTGATGATGTAGATGATGCATGATGATACATTATGATATTTGATGATGTACGATGATACACGATGATACACGATGATATATGATGATAATGATGATACATGATGATACAGGACACTTGAGCAGGCAAGTACAGAGATTAAAAACTCTTTGAATGGCGTCAAACTTTACCACACCTGCGCACTTTACTGAATCAACACCTGTGAGTTTTTCCTGCGCTTCGTGAAAAGGGTGCAATTAAAATTTTGCAGCGCCCCGTTTTGGATTTCCTGATTTGTGTTGTACTTAGTGAAAAAGGTGACATGACATTTCTTCCTGCACTTACGTGGAATCCCTGATTGGTAGTTGAAGGTGTAATATTAAATTTCGCGTCCCGTGTTTGGAAACCTTTGATCCTGTACATCTTCCCGTTGGAGATAAGAGGGCGCTATCTTTACCGCGGCTGTGTTCAAATCTCTTAAGAAGATGAAGCGGACTGCAATAAGAAGGGTAGGTTTTTAAAAAAAAAAAACATATTGAAAATGGTATTGCGTCTTACTAGGACAAAAGACTAAGAAAACTGCCAACGTTGCGACCACAAGGTCTTCGTCAGAGAAAGGAAAGAAAGGGAGAGCTAAGTAAGAGACACGAGAAAATAAATAAAAAGTATATCATCTGGTCGAAACAGGCCACCGTATGTTGATATGTAGATTGTTTCCCTTTCCTGGTATAAGAAAGTAAATACTACATCATCATGTGACGTATTCTTTCCAGAACGTTGTCTCCATTACAGCTGCTCTGAACGCATCGCGATTCTGGGCAAGTCGACCTGCATCAGCCAAAGACAAGTTCAGACTCTCTGTGATGTCCTGGGTCCACCGTCGTCTAGGTCGACCCCTTCCCCTTTTTCCAGGGACCATGCCTTCCATCACTGTTTTTTCCAGGCTATTATGTCTTTTTATATGACCGAAAAATTTCAGCTTCCTTATTGCGATGGTATTTAGGAGCCAATGTTCCTGTACGTTTAGTGAGTGCAGTACTTCTCTGTTGGTCTTTTTTTCTGTCCAGGGTATTCTCAACATCCTTCTGTAGCATTTCATTTCAAATGATGTAATCTTTTTTGCAACTGTTTTATTGAGTGTCAAAGTCTCGCAGCCGTATGTTGCCACTGGGAATATACATGCTCTGATCAGTTGTAACTTTGTTTCTTTGCTTGTGCCTTGCCATAGGTTTTTCATAGGGACTGTAATGGTAAGCGGCCAGAACCATCCAGAAAGCAATGGCAAACTACTGGATGTACAATGCCAAGAAATCCATAATGGCTAATCTGAAATACTACATAGGAAATAGAAAAAAGGAAAGTTTTTAAAATTGATTTCCCCCCCCCCCCCCCCCCCCCCCCCCCAACCCCCCGAGCTCTTGAAGATGTCGAATTACTGTTTGATGCTTATCACTGGACGTTACTGACCAATGTAAGTTATGTGGTTATACTGGTCAACTTCCCAACCTTACACAGCGTTGAATCTACAGGTCATGTTGACATAGAGTGAAGGTGTAAAGTGTCAGTTACGCGAATGATGGACTGTTCGGTGAAGTTGACAACTTAGTAATGGTACATTCATACACTCGTATGCAAGTCAATGATGTTTGAACTGCTGTTGACCATTTCATATGTTTAATAAGGTGACACACATTCCGACAGCACGGATACAGTCATAGGTACATGTTGACACAGTAAATCATTAGGTACTTGAATAGTAGGTGACAACATCAGACATATTTCATGTAGCATATAAATACAATGGGCGATATAAGTCAAGCATTCACTGTACTGGTGGGCTATCGCCTCATACTTCAGCTGACTGAACGCGTCAGTGAAAATGAATATGTAAACATCAATAATGGTTCACTGATCGAACCTTTTCTTGGCTAAGTTTTCTTAAGTTGTACATTCATCGAAAGTTAATAGCAACCATGTTCAAACACAGTAATGGGTTTTCCATAATAGGAACGTAACAAATGATAAATGACATAGACCTAGCATTCATACGCTAGATCGATATTCAAGAGAGATCACCCATACAACAAAAGTATAAATTAATCATGGGTAGTCTAACTTTGACCGAGAGAGCAATTCTTTTCATATCAAATAGTCATACTGTTTCCTACGTTCCTACCTACAGTAATCCGTGCGTCGCATAATTCCATACAAAAGAATATGTGCGCAACAGCTCTCTCTCTCTCTCTCTCTCTCTCTCTCTCTCTCTCTCTCTCTCTCTTATTATGATCATCAATTATAATAAATCTCATGTTTTTTGTTTGTTTGTTGCTTTTTTGTTTCTTTTACCTACTTAGTATTTATTCTCTGTTTCCAGTTTGCATGTCAACGTGTGGTGTGTTCTCCCTCTATCCCCCTTATTATTGCAATTCCAGTATAAGAACTGTCTTGTATTGCTATAATCAGGTTTCCGCAATGCGTGTCCTGACCAAGGCCAGCGTCTTCTTCTCATCTCTTATTACACTGGAGAGCTTGTCATTATTCCTACCTCTGTGATCTTACATACGTGCCACTTTCAATCTTTCTATTCTACACAAGCACCCATTTATGAAAGTCCATAACTTCTTGGTTGTACTTTATGTTGTTCTCCAGGTTTCAGCATCACCCGTGTGTTACCGCAGCCCGAAACCTTCTTTCTTCTAGGAAAACCTCCAGATTTCGCACCTGGAATGTTATAACATTGAACGAACACGGAAAGACGGTACAGATGGCAGCAGAAATGTGGTGCTACAAGATGGAGAATTGGAGACAAAAGTGAAAATAATAAGGAAAACGTGAAACGAACGTGAGCTGATGGCATGTGACAGGAGGACTTGGCATGTGTTTGTTGAAGGCCATGCTCTTTGATGAGCTGAAGAGTATTGATTGATTGATTCATATTTCAGAGCAGTACAATAAGACTACCTTGATATTTGAGGCAAAGATTGTTATTTCTACGCTGGATTGGATTCCTTTTGATATTCGTACATTTCCCAATATAATGAAAACTGGATCTTGATTTAGACATATTTCATTTTAGTTATTTGGGTGGCAGCATGGTGCAACAAGACCATACCAAAGGATTGGGAGATTGCCATCATAACACCAATTTTTAAAAAGGGTGACAATCGACAATGTGGAAACCATAGAGGCATATCCCTTCTCAGTGTCCCTGGTAAAATCTACTCTAGAATCCTAGAGCAGAGACTCCGACGCCTAGCTGAGCCACAATTGGATGAGGTCCAGTGCGGATTCCGAGCAAACCGAAGTACTCAAGACCTAATCTTCACACTCAAACAGCTGAGTGAAAAGGCCCTTGAGTATAAGAGTGAGATCCATCTTTGTTTCATAGATCTGGAAAAGGCGTTTGACAGAGTCCCCTGGAGCAAACTTTGGGACTGTTTGGCAAGGAAGAATATTCCAGCACCTCTGATTCATGCTATACAGAGCTTCTACAAGTCTTGCAGAAATTATGTGAGGACAGCAAACCATAAGTCAGAAGAGTTCAGGACCACCACTGGTGTAAGACAAGGTGATATCCTGTCACCTTATCTTTTCATACTCCTCATGGACGATGTCATCAAGGCATGTAAGGAGAGAACAAGAAAGTATTCAGTGGGGTACTGGAAGATGAGACAGGTCTATATTTCGGAGCTGGCATTTGCTGATGATGTTGCCCTGATTGCTAAATCAGAGGCACATCTCCAATCCAACCTGCAAGTCTGGAAGGAAGAGCTGGAGAAGAGAGGGATGGTCATAAGCAGCTCTAAAACAAAATCCATGGTGATATCACGAGAAGAAAGAAAACATCAGATTAAGTTGGGAGAACAGGTCCTGGAGCAGGTCGACCACTTTAAATATCTCGGAGCTATTATAGACCGAAAGGGAGGCATCAAAGAAGAGTTGGCCACTCGAAAAGCAGCGGCTGGGAGACTTTTTCAGGCCATAAATCGTGGATTCCTCAGCAAGAAAGAGGTTGGTAAGAAAACGAAGATGGCTGTATACCGCTCCACCTATGTCCCAGTTTTGACATATGGATGCGAGTCGTGGGCAATGACTACAACCCACAAAAGCCAGATCCAAACCTCAGAAATGAGGTATCTGAGGAAAGTGGTTGAAGTAACAAGAAGAGACATGGTCCGCAACCAGACGATACGTCAAGGCCTGAAATCCCATCCGCTGCAGACCCAAATAGAACAGTCCCAACTAAGATGGTTTGGCCATGTCTGCAGAATGGGAGAAGATCGGCTACCACGACAAGCATGGGAAACAAAGAGCCAGGGATCCAGACCTCCAGGACGACCCAGAGTTCGCTGGGAGGACAACATTAGACAATCTTTGAAGGACCGAGGACTAGAATGGAACCAGGCCAGGAAGAAGACAGCTGATAGAATGGTCTGGCGCTCTCTCTTCCAAACCTCTACACCTCACGGTAGAAGGGGAACGACTAAGTAAGTAAGTAAGTAAGTATTTGGGTGGGCCTTGCTATAATGTTCCGTTTTTGCCTCATCGTCATCTTCGTCATCATCACGCCTTTGCGTTCGCCGTGGAATTGTAGTCTGCAAGTCACCGATTTCTATTTAGGAACGTCTTTTAGCTCTTCCCCTGAAGCCCAGTTTGCTTTGGCGTCATTGTCCGCGTTCCTTTTTTTTTCAGGCCATCACGTTTAGACCCATCTGTCTATGCATTTAAATGGATTATTATTATAAATTTTTCAACGATATGACGACTTATTGATTAACTGATAAATGCCCAGCCACTTTATGTATATGCAATAGAATGTATGAAATATTTGTTTTCTGTTTTCTAATGTATTTGTAAACAATAATAAAAATGGATATGGCCGGATAACTAACACGAGTTGTTTCCTGTACTTATTGCATGATTGTCAGTCATGATCGAATATTTTCAGCTAAGTCTACTGAAATTCAGCTTTGGCAAAAACTTACTTTGATAAGTTTAAACACCTATTGTGAATCTCACAAGAAAGCCAGGGCTGTGTTTAAAACAAAAGAACAAAGAGGGAAAACCCGAGGCCCCTAAACAGTAAATAAGTAATACAATTAAAATGTATGTTTCAGGAACTCGTGAGAAATAAAGAAGTAGAAAACTAGACAACAGAAAAACAACAGAAGTGAAAGGCTTCCCGGGGACTCGAAGCCAAGACCTGCTGAACGGCAACCACCGCCTAACTACGTGAGCGAATCGTGACTATCCTCTCTGCCAACTAGGCACCACAAAAACAGTGCTTCGTGTACAGGGGGCCATTCGCTTGCTTTCCCCATGTAACACCGGATATGAACCTAGGAACGATCCAGTATAATTAATGACGCAATCTCTTCAGTAGCCCACCTATTATACAGTATAGGCCATTTTACAGAAGACAAAGACCTTAATTCTGTGCCTAGTAAATGATAGACAAATTAGAACAGTACAGGACAGAGGGAAGGTTTGTATTGTGTACACATTTTAATAAATAAAGAAGGCAACTCGAGGCCTGTTAATATTAGATAAATAATACAGATAAAGGTATCTTTACAACACAAGATTTAATGATCTAACTGTTTGAAAAAAAAACAATGCCATTGAATCAGTATATCACTATTCATCATCCGACGCCCGCCCCTTCAAATACAAAACAGAATATATATATATATATTCGTAATTAATTATTTCCCTTAGCTTAAATCCCGTACTTAAATGGAGGTATTTCCATCTTATTTTACATTGTTATAATTGTAACAGGTAGTGTGACATTCGGTTAGAAACATTTTTATGAGGAAAATTAACGAACTTGTAAATTAATAATCTAAGGGCAATAATCCATAATACACTGAAGTAGGGGATCAGAGTAGTGTTTTAAGTCCCTTGAGGAAAAGGGCTGAGTTACGTTTTTTGTTGTTTTATTTTTGCTAAACTAAATGTGCGGTGAACTCGTGCGGTGAATGAAATAGTGAGTTGGTTGCGAGACAGTTCATCTAGAAAGTTCGGAAATAGTTATCGTTGTAAATCGTTGTACAAAATTAAGTCAGTCAGATCCGAGTACGCGTTAGGATAGGTTCAGTTTTGGGCTCTCTCCCAAGTGTGTGTAAAGATAGTATTTTTAGAAGTGGCTTGCGCTATTGAGGGTTATCATCGGACGATAAGCCAAAGTCATATTGGTTGATTTATGCGGTAACAGAAATAATGCACTATCGAATAGACCCTCAATCGCAAATCTATGTCAAAATCATGCATGACAGTTTTGTGAGTTATTCTGAGGACAAGAAGACAGTGTTGCTATTTCAAGAAAATGTGTGGGTTTTTCGAAACGAACCAGGTATGTTGAACATTTAAGAATCTATTTCTGGTAGTACAAAATATTGGACAAGATGACAGACTAACGAATAGTATAGAAACTTGGGAAGTCGTCAACACTGGCGGTAGGCCAGTAATTCTCTAAGATACACCAAGTACGACTACAGTAATTAAACTGAAACAGAAGAAACATATAAGAACAGTTTGAAAAGACAATGTTTACGTATGGGCAATTTTGATGGCAGCAAAAATAGTATCAACAGTGGTTCTCAAGCTATGACCACCATGATCACTAGAGACAGTTAGAGATACGGAGACGAGAGTGAGAGAGAGAGGGTGTCAAATTAAAATTATTACCTACTGATATTTTGCTGTACAAGACTGCCAACCTTAGTGGAAGGTTAGACATATAATTTTTTCATCTCTTTGATTCTCTCATGTAAATAAAGTTCAACGTTATTTGCTACTGCTGTCCGAGTGGAGTCAATCATCGATATCTGAGATCATCCATCACTTGTCAGTTGTGAACTGTTGTCGTTATATTGAGAAAGAAGTCACCCTAACACCATCAAACATAAATGAGCTGCCTACTGTTGAGGGTAGAGATACGAATCCACTATACGATCAAAACGAGGTAGAAGTATGGTATAGTAGACAACCATCACCAACGGCCACATAATCATTATATAAAATTGACTGG
This sequence comes from Oreohelix idahoensis, assembly GCA_024509875.1. Taxonomy (NCBI): domain Eukaryota; kingdom Metazoa; phylum Mollusca; class Gastropoda; order Stylommatophora; family Oreohelicidae; genus Oreohelix; species Oreohelix idahoensis. Next base: position 163,283 of record JAMPIV010003502.1, read on the forward strand.
GTCAATGCAGGTCAAAAGGGCGAGGAAGAATATTTCATAAGTGTAGCGTGTCTGCTTGTCTGTCTATTATTTGTTAATCTGTCTGTCTATCAATATGTATCTACGTCTCCATCATATGCCGACCTACAGACAAACAGGAAGTAAGACTACAAAAGATACAACAAGTGGAAATAACATATGCTGTGACAAGATCCTCCTGTTGTATGCACGTTGCGTAACTTAAGCAAGTCGACCAATCAGCGCACTAACCAGTTCAAACAAGCCTCTTAAGTCTCCCAGACACAAATAGCAATGTTTCAAATATCAATGTTGCAGTTCGTAAGAACAGAATTCATGATTGTATCACGCTATTATAAAACCACCACTACGCAATATGGCACGTTTTTCATACATTCCTAGCCTGTTTTTATTCCTAAGTCGGCAGATGATGTGCTAAGGAAAAATAAAAATGATTGAATCAGTGTTACACTTGAACGACACGCTAAAAACAAGGGACGTTTCGGGGTTCACACTTCGTCACCCACAGATACAAAGAGAAGAGAAAGATATGAAGTACTGACAAGTTACGAGAAAAACACAAAGCAAACTGCAAACAATGGGGAAAAGTGACAATATAAAGGCAGGTAAAACCACAGACCAAAACAGAAAGAGATATCACTTTTAATAAAAAAAAAAAAAAAATACTTACTTGGCCGTTCCATTCTAGTCCTCGGTCCTTCAAAAATTGTCTAATGTTGTCCTCCCAGCGGTCTTGATCCCTAGCTCTTAGTTTCCCATGCTTGTCGTGGTAGCCGATCTTCTCCCATTCTGCAGACATGGCCAAACCATATTAGTTGGGACTGTTCTACTTGGGTCTGCAGGGGGTGGGATTTTAGACCTTGACGTATCGTCTGGTTGCGGACCATGTCTCTTCTTGTTACTTCAACCACCTTCCTCAGATACCTCATTTCTGAGGCTTGGATCTGGCTTTTGTGGGTTGTAGTCATTGCTCATGACTCGCATCCATACGTCAAGACTGGGACATAGATGTAGCGGTATACAGCCATCTTCGTTTTCTTACCAACTTCTCTCTTGCCGAGGAATCCTCGATTTATGGCCTGAAAAAGTCTCCCAGACTTATTTTTAAAAATATATTTCCACGTCCTCTCCCAAGATAGCACTCGGCGAGTCCGCACCTTTCATACCGCCCAAGAGCTGTCCTGCATACAATGACACCCATTTTTCCCACACAAAACTGAGGCACGTCTCAGGCTTATCTCACGCTGTCAGTCTGTTTCTAATGTGGAGACGGCATTTTTGAAGGACATGTTCTACAGCTGGCTTGTCTTCCCCACAAGGACACAGCCTGTCTGCCCAATTTTTAATTTGTTGAACAGATGGAAATTTTGTTTTGCAGTGATCGGTTCTCAGTCTGAACGTTACTACGTGATCTGAACATTCTGAATATGATTAGTGCTCCATAGCTCAGCCCGGGTGATAAGCAGGACACGTCCACTATGAAGAGCACAAGATTTTAACCAAGTAAATAAAAACGCAAGTGTTAGATATCCACATTTCTTACTGTTACCACATCCACACAAAAAATGTAACGCGATTATTGCTCCGAACTCGGAATTGCAACAAAGCTATAACAACGTTCTCAATTATTGTGTACAACGTCATCAAGTTCTATGTTCCTTTCACAGCTGTCATTTTGTAAAATTTCTTTGATTTTTGTCGGCTTTAATGTTCGCATGCTAGACCTCGGACAGATTACTCCATCTTCCTTCAAATTTTGTACGTAGACAGAGGGTTGAATGCAAAATGTCAGCAGCTCCCTAGGCCGCCTGAAACGTAGTTAAACAAGGGCCTAACTATTTGAAACATCTAACAATGCTCATGTAAAATGAAATAAAGGTGTTTAAAAGTGATTAAAAGTATACCAGAGGTGATTACACACACACAAAAGTATACCAGAGTTGATTACACACACACAAAAGTATGCTAGAGTTGATTACACACACACAAAAGTATTTCAGAGTTGATTACACACACAAAAGTATACCAGAGGTGATTACACACACACACAAAAGTATACCAGAGTTAATTACACACACACAAAATAATACCAGAGGTGATTACACACACACAAAAGTATACCAGAGTTGATTACATACACCAAAAGTATACCAGAGTTGATATTACAAACACACACACACACACAAGTATACTAGAATTGATTACACACACACAAAAGTATACCAGAGGTGACTACACACACAAAAGTATACCTAAGTTGATTACACGCACACAAAAGTATACCAGAGTTGATATACACACACAAAATTATACCAGAGTTGATTACACACACATAAAAGTATACCAGAGTTGATTACACACACAGCCGTGTCACATCACATCTTAACGCAAAGATTGTCGTCACATGACAGCGAGTAAGGAAAATTGTATGTAGTCAAAATTACCTTTCATAACCCCATAAATTGCATATAAAGAATATAAAGGTAAGCTAGTCCCATAGCAGATACTGACGTAGGAGAGTGAAATGTTAGAGACTTCACCATACTAGGTATAGCATCGAGAGGTGGGGTGACCATTTCCCTTCCTCGCTGCCTATTCCTTCCCTAACTCAAAGAGAAGAGTCAGGTACCCATTTACAGCTGGGTAGACTACAGCGTGTCGGTACCGTGATTCGAACCCGGCACCTTTGCCACGAGAGACCAGTGCTCTAACCACTCTGCCAATCGGACGCTAACAAAGAATATAACTAACGTAAGAAAGGAAAGGTAATCAAATAGAAGACGCGGTCGTAGAGCAATGAAGTGTTAGAGACCATCATACTAGGTCCAGATAACTGAGGTGTGGTGATCAGCTTGCTGCATTGGCCTTCCCTAACTCAAGAGCAGAGTCAGGTATCCATTTTCAGCTGGTTAGACTTGAGTGTAACGCTACCAAGATAAGGAAGTTTGTTAAGGGCTGTGTTAACAAAATGAAATTTGGAAGTCATGGTCGCCAAATCAGAGTACATAAACCATGAACTAAGTATATTTCATTTGATTATTTCCCCTGAATTGTTGAAAATCTTATTGGCCACCCCTGCCCAAGCTATGCGATTTCCCCCCCCCCCCCCCCCTCCCCCGCATTCTACAACGGGAGCTAAGCTGGGGACCCACAAGGGTCGATATCAACATCCACGGGATCGATAAACGTCATAGGTTTGAAAGAGGGTCGATTAACCTTTTGGGGTTGAAAGTTGACAGGTATATAAGAAATAGAAATACCTGCTATGACTCAATTTTACATCTGGAAATACTGCTACAAAATACCTCAAGCTTTGTGTAGCAGTTGAGCCGTTCCTACTTAGTTCCTACGCTCGTACATGGCTGAAGCTGGTTTTAGCCACGCAAATGCAGTTTTATTAAGCACAGGAACACACTGAACCCGAAAGAGCGTGGTGACTTACGTAATTGACTAAAACTCGCCGATCTCCAACCAGATATCACATTCCCTCGTTGATGCTCATCAGCCATATCCTTCTCATTAATGAATTTACCAGTTCAATAAAAAGATAATGTTTATTTAATATGCCTCAATAATCCCTTCCTTATTTCATTTATTTATTCTTTGGGGTCGATTACGGATCAAGGATTCCAAGGAGGGGTCGGGGCTCGAACACGTTTGGGACCTTGCGTTAGGGGAAATAGTGTAAGCTACGAGTTTATATGAGATTTATATGCTCTTTTACACAGTTCGTAAAGGATAGTAATGATGATGGTGAGTAATGATGATGGTGTGGAATGTATGCGCTTAGTTTGCAATGAAAATTGACAAACACAGCAGACATGTGAAACCACATGGTCAAAAAGTATAATATCTGAATATTAAAACATAGGTATGTGTCACGGCATATTTTCTGGTAGCAGAAAAATAGATTGGTGACATCGTTATCAGCGAGTTTTGACAACGCTGATGACTTTTGAAAAACCGGTTAGTCAGGGCGACACCGGAAGGGGTAAAAAGAAAGGCGCAAGAGAGTAGTTGATGCTGGGCCTTTGTCCGAGAGTGACGGACATTTTGTGGTTCCCTTTTCATTGAATGTGGAATACAGTCCATAATGATTTAGTATAGTGGACATAATTATAATTCTGGAGTGGTTTAGTGTCCAGTGATATTATTGTCAGGTCATCGAGTATAATTTGCCAGTGGATTGGTTTTTCCATTGTGTAGTTTCCAGTTCGCCATAGTGAGCGATTGTTCAGTGCTAGGTTTGTATAGTACTGTTATTTGTTAAGAGTATTTTGATATATATATATATATTAATTCGAGAAGTGTCTCGGGCAGTGTTTTATGTATTCCATACTGTTTTCAGCCGTGTGTGGCTATACTGTGTGTAGTGTTGATTAAAAAGGGAATTCCTATAGAAAGTGTTATCTTTCTATATCACCCATTTCATGTTGAGGTCATATTCTTAGATAATGAGCCAAGTATTAAATTAGCGTCAGTGTTAAATCCACAGCAGAAATAAAGAGTTGACAGCTGGGTGGTTCGTCCTATTCTTTAACAGGCCACGGGGCCTAAATGTTCATTATAAAGCCAGAGCTTAAGATGCACACAGAGTGTTAGAAGGTTGTAGTCACAGTGCGTTGACACCTTCATGTTTACTAAACCACGATAGGGAGTATTTTCGATTGTCCAGCTTCAGGTCAGTGTGTTTGTCAGTCAGTAGCTGTGAACTGTGGTCGGTCAAGTGTAACGCGTAGCGGTATGTGACCTAGTTTTTCTCTTTGTCAGGTCACAGTGTAGGTTGTCATTCTGGTGTTAGATCAGAAAATAATTGGACATTGTTATTGTGTTTGACACGGCGTTCCAATGTTATTTCGATGCTAGTTTGGCAAGCATTGCTAGAATATGTGTCAAGTGTGTTGACATAGAGGTGCAGTGAAGTTAGGCTTTTAATTTATATATAGCAAGGTAGCTTCACGATTTCTTGGTAACATTCGGGGCTCCCTGTGGAGTAAAGTTACGTGTTCAACAGGGCTGGGAGACGACTTCGGTTGTTGCGATATCCTGCTTGATACATTGTGACTTTGAGTGTTATCTTAGAAGGGTTAGGAGTTGTTGTAGAGTACCTTTGTGAACTTTTCACTTTACGTAGGTCTACGAGTGTGTTAGGGTGTTTTGGCTGTATGCAAGTTGTCCTGTTCTTGCCACATGAAGTAGCTATTCAGCCGAACTCTTCCTGCTACCTTCCTGAGTGTGTTCCTGTGCAGTAGACTGTGACGGAAGGTGTCCATAGTTTGCTGCCAACCTGCGCTGTAGGTGTATGACTCTGGATATTTGCTGCAGTACTGTGCCAAAGGACATATTTGTATTATCTGGCACCCAGGTTTACGGAAAAGTCTGGTGATCTGACGAGTATACTGGTCGAGTAGCGGAACATTCGTGGAAACATTCAGTCGCGATACTGGACATAATTGTATTATTACCCTATTGTGGACAGTGCTGTGTTAGCACCGTGTTAGCTGTGTAGTCGCCTTGATAGAGTGTACTGTACCGATCGAGGCTGAGGAGTTAGGTGATCAAGTATCGCTGGAACGCCAGTTAAGTTTTTTGTTGTTTGTAAAATGTGTTATATTTATGCTTTTTTGTTTTTCCTCAAAATTGTAAATTTTCTTTTCTGTCTATCCACCTGATTCTATTTATCGTACACTCCGATCGTTTAGAGTAGGATAGTTCTATTTCTTCATCTGTTTCTTGAAGCTTGCTTAGTGGTTTGTTGTTGTTTTCCTCTCCTTTTGTTCTGTTCCTTTTCTCTACTTTCTTTGAAGAACTTAGTCTGGATGTTGATATGGGATTAGTTAGTTAGGTGGGATGTTTCACTCTATTTCCTATTACTTGGGGACATTGGTATTATTTCTGTTATTATTAGTCATATGTTAGTTAGTTTCTTTTGACTGGAGTGAGTGGATAGTGGATAGTGAAGGAGATAGCTCTAAGCACTTCATTGTTAAGTGTAGTTGTTGTTTAGTCGATTGTGTAATATTATATTTGTGTGTTCAAGGGTGGACGGGTGGCGAGTTTAATTCATTCTGGGCCTACTTTCGGGAAAAGATTGAATTAGACTGATTTCTTTCTAGGGGGTGGCTGTGTATGTTTAGTGGTGGAGTAAGGCAGACGGTTTTCCTGCGACTGCCCTACTTAACATTCCAAGCCCTGTCGGTGTTAGGTGTACTGGTGTAGTTTGTATTTACATTGTCTTGCACATTCAGCATTCTTTTGTCGTGCTTAAGTGGTGTGTTCTCTCGTTCCATCTTACTATCTTGTAAATACGTTTACAGGGATCCATTGTTTTCGTTCGTGTGCAGTCACGCATTGTATATATTAATCTACCTCTGCTCTACTTTGTCTATCATCTTATTCCTCGTGACTGTGATTTTTGTTTTCGTAGTGTTTAGAGCGTGTCTTTTCATCTGTGTAGTGCTCATTTTGCCTATAGAAACATTTATATAAGACAGATTAGTAAGAATTAAAAGTATTATCTGAGCATAGCACCAGTGTGGGTGCCAGTGACAGACTTTGGAGTATAAGCTGATTTATTGTCAATGTGGTATAGTGGTGTCATAGCACCAGGAAGTATCATCAGCTGTTGTTGTACAATTGTCGACTATAATAAGGGTCTTTGAGTGTATCAGAGAGACTAAGTGGTCGGAAAGAAGACCAAATTTTCAGAGTAAGGAGACAGTAGCCAAGTGGCAAAGTAAGATTATATTTATACAATAAGAGGTAAAGGTGGATGATGTGTATACAGTAAGAGGTGAGGTGTTATATATTTACATACATGTATATGTGTAAATTGGAGAAGTGATATCGATATCTACTATCATTACTGCATACCTTGTGAGCAGAGAGTTAGCTGGTGATATAAGTGAAGTACATGAGAGTGAGTAATTGCATAGTAAAAAATCTATAGCAAGAGATAATAGTGAGTATTCTGAGTGTACACCATGGACCTACAGGCTTTCATTAAGATAGGCAAGGAATGTGTGTACACACAGAAAGAACTAATGGATTTTGCTGAAGCAAAATTTTATTCAGTGGAGAATCAAAAAGCCTTGGAGAAGGAAAAGAAAGAGAAGAGAGAGAAGGAGAAGAAGGATATTGTCTGCAACGTGTGCGGCGGTAGAGGCCACATAGCCAGGACGTGCTCCACGGACCCGATTGCAGATTTAATCGTCGGCAATGTACGGGGAGGGCATAGTGCCGTGGGTGTGGTTGGAGCAGAGGCTCCGCAACACCAAAGGTCCGAGACGGATGATCAGGTGGTCGACGTAGCACCACCTAACAAGAAGGTACATCGCAGACGTGTTCGCGGCAAGTACCAAATGACATGATTGGGAGCAGTAGGAACTTATACGGGGGTCCGATAGCTGGTGATCGCACAGTTTGGGTGCGTAACGTTCCCCTAAGTGCTGGTTGGCGCACACTGAGACGAGTGTTTGATGAGGTCGCGCCGGTTAGATTTGTGGAGGTATTGTCGTTGCGCGACAATACCAAAATGGCACGAGTGACTTTCGCGAATAGGTGGGTTGCGCGTGATGCAGTAAGGTTGAAGCATATGTCGTTGCTTCTCAACCACCTGCTGATAGTTCAGCAATAGTAGGGTTAGGTCTCGAGTTCGTGGTCAGTGGGGTGTTTTGGTTGACGCGAATCGAACCTTGGAGTCTGACCCACGCCCCCAGTTCTATTCTGATAGGAATATAAGGGTTGTGTAAACTTGTAAATATCATGTGATGCCGTGCAATGCATGTTTATGCTGTACTATGGTACGCTTTACAATGTACGTATTTTGGTGCCATAAAGGCAATCTGCACTAGAATCGAATATAATGTATATTTATAGCATGTACAAATGATTGTCTATACTATGAGATTGCTTACTGTTGTGGATGTCTATATGAAAATAACTATGAGCGTACGATATATTGTGTTTTGTTAGACCAGGTTTTGACAGTCGTTGTTATTTTTCACGACTACCAGTACCTTCTTCTTTTTTGATCCATAACCACCAACCGTCAAAGCAGTCAGCGGCCATCACGCCTGATGGCGTCTTGTAGGGCAGCAACAAATTGATTCCACTTTGCTCGGTCGGCGGACATCCTTCGTACAGTGCCCCAACTGTGGTTCATTCTTACCAGTACCTGGGGTGGCTTATTTCATGCCCATATTGTGTTTGGTGGATAGGTTGAGTAGGTATGAACGACAATGGTGGTGGAGAACTATGGTACTCTCTAGGCAATGAGGAGATTCTGGCATGGCATAGGTTCGTCCCAACTCCGTACGGGGACGGGCGAGGACTCCTCCGAGGGAAGAAAACTACGTTTTTTTTAAGGGGGAGGGGGGTGGTGGATGTCACGGCATATTTTCTGTGGCAGAAAAATAGATTGGTGACATCGTTATCAGCGAGTTTTGGCAACGCTGATGACTTTTGAAAAACCGGTTAGTCAGGGCGACACCGGAAGGGGTAAAAAGAAAGGCGCAAGAGAGTAGTTGATGCTGGGCCTTTGTCCGAGAGTGACGGACATTTTGTGGTTCCCTTTTCATTGAATGTGGAATACAGTCCATAATGATTTAGTATAGTGGACATAATTATAATTCTGGAGTGGTTTAGTGTCCAGTGATATTATTGTCAGGCCATCGAGTATAATTTGCCAGTGGATTGGTTTTTCCATTGTGTAGTTTCCAGTTCGCCATAGTGAGCGATTGTTCAGTGCTAGGTTTGTATAGTACTGTTATACTGTTATTTGTTAAGAGTATTTTGATATATATATATTAATTCGAGAAGTTTCTCGGGCAGTGTTTTATGTATTCCATACTGTTTTTCAGCCGTGTGTGGCTACACTGTGTGTAGCGTTGATTAAAAAGGGAATTCCTATAGAAAGTGTTATCTTTCTGTATCACCCATTTCATGTTGTGGTCATATTCTTAGATAATGAGCCAAGTATTAAATTAGCGTCAGTGTTAAATCCACAGCAGAAATAAGGAGTTGACAGTATAAGATTAGCAGTTCCTGGGAATTTCTAAGAGTTTAACAAAGAACGTGACTACGGCTTCCTAGAGCACGTTGTAAGAGTCAACTAAGTTCATGTTGTAAGAGTCAACTAAGTTCATGTTGTACAAAGTCAACTAAGTTCATGTTGTACACAGTCAACAAAGTTCATGTTGTACACAGTCAACTAAGTTCATGTTGTACACAGTCTACTAAGTTCATGTTGTAAGAGTCAACTAAGTTCATGTTTTACACAGTCAACTAAGTTTATGTTGTAAGAGTCAACTAAGTTCATGCTGTACACAGTCAACTAAGTTCATGTTGTACACAGTCAACTAAGTTCATGTTGTACACAGTCAACTAAGTTCATATTGTACACAGTCAACTAAGTTCATGTTGTAAGAGTCAACTAAGTTCATGTTGTAAGAGTCAACTAAGTTCATGTCGTAAAAGTCAACTAAGTTCATGTTGTACACAGTCAACTAAGTTCATGTTGTAAGAGTCAACTAAGTTCATGTTGTAAGTCTCCACTAAGTTCATGTTGTAAGAGTCAACTAAGTTCATGTTGTAAGGGTCAACTAAGTTCATGTTGTACACAGTCAACTAGGTTCATGTTGTAAGAGTCAACTAAGTACATGTTGTACACAGTCAACGAAGTTTATGTTGTAAGAGTCAACTAAGTTCATGTTGTACACAGTCAACTAAGTTCATGTTGCACAGTCAACTAAGTTCATGTTGTACACAGTCAACTAAGTTCATGTTATACACAGTCAACTAAGTTCATTTTGTACACAGTCAACTAAGTTCATGTTGTAAGTCTCCACTAAGTTCATGTTGTAAGAGTCAACTAAGTTCACGTTGTAAGGGTCAACTAAGTTCATGTTGTACACAGTCAACTAAGTTCATGTTGTACACAGTCAACTAAAATCATGTTTTACATAGTCAACTAAGTTCATGCTGTAAGAGTCAACTAAGTTCATGCTGTAAGAGTCAACTAAGTTCATGTTGTAAGAGTCAACTAAGTTCATGTTGCACAGTCAACTGTCGTATTTTGGTCTGTCTCACAACACGGTCATATTTACAGCGCTCACTATAGGATAAACTGACCGATAAAATAGCCAATCAGGACGCTCCTTTTTGTAATATGTATACAGAAACCTGTTTATGCTTGACAGAAAGGCTTATTTTGTGTAAACGATAGGAAGGAGTTATTTTATTTCTTAAAGAATAAAGATACATAAAAGGAAAGACATATCTATTATAACAACGGGGATATTACTTAATAAGTAGGTGCAAAGAAGGCCTCATAATAGTAATTCATTTAAAGAGAAAAATTAGTTTTAGTGATATTTCTACATCAGGGTAGTTCCCGATTTAGTTAATTACAGGCCGCATAGATTTAAATTCCATGTAATAAATAAACAACAAAGAGATAGAAAGATAGAGGTAAATTTGCAGTTTAATTATCACTTTAAATAATTAAAATTGGTCCATAAATAAGTTAGATACAGAATATTTAAACTTAGGCACATTGTACGGGAAGGCTGAAAAACGTTTAGGTTTTAGATTCTTAAACACAGATTTGGACCGTGTCTCCGATTGGGCGGACAGGTCGCTATATATAGACCTTGAACTTAGGGGAGTTCCGCCACGATTTTTAAATAAACCCAAGCTGAATGAGACGAGCGCCAACTGTATACTGTCAATACATTTGCCTCTGTAATATAGCAGCAGACCTAGATTTCCATTGAAAACCTGTATCAGCCTGTGTATTATTGCCTGAGGGTTTTGTCTTGGTATTACCAAGTTTACGAGACATCCACTGTAGAGGGATTCTGTTGGTGCATACAGTTCTTTATAAACCTAGAACTAGACCAAAGTTTCCCAGCCTGGAGTTGTAGTTTGTGTAATCCTGGCCTGATGGATGCATATCACCATCTTTAAAGCTAAGTGGAATCTTGGTTCCACTGTTCAGCAGATCCAGTCACAAAAAGTTATAATAAAGAAACATTCAAACATTTTAATGATGATTTATGAAGGACAATATTTAATTAATCTGAATTCTACAGCCCAGTGAAAGTGATAATAGTAATAGGAAAGAAAGAAATTGACACTATATCTATAACTTTACCATATTAATTATTATGGAGAAAAACATTCCATATTATTTATTTAATTGTGTAAATACCATTTGACTACCTTTTAATTTTCCTGACCGAAAAGAGAAAGCGGTATAGGTCAAATAAATTGTAAATACTTTCATTCAGTCTTACTTAATTGTTCTGGGGGTGTTGGGAAGTCAAGTATTGGTAGTACCTCTGGTGAAGGAGCTGTCATGCCCTTTTCAGGGCAGCTCAGCCACCTTTGGTCCAAACCTGGCATCCAGCTCTCACCTGTGGCTCCTCGTAGCTGTCAGCATGCGACAGCGGCCACCCCCGGACAACGGCTTTGACAGGCCGGCTAAACTAGGTGAGGGTAGCCGAATGGTTATAAACCTTCGGTGAGTTAGAGTCTGCCTACCCATGCATGCGAAGACTGGATTCGATAGACTGCGCGGAAGAAACCACCTGTTGGTTCAACGGGCATGACGGCGATTACCAGCAACGCGCTGTGGAGCGTAAGGAGCACGGCGAGGCACGTAGAAAGCCCTGGTCATCCACTGCACCTGACTTCATCTCCAGTCGTCTTGACTTGTCTTGCCACTGGATTGAGATGGACCCAGGCGAGAGAGTGAGGTCGACGAATTGCGCAACTCTTCCTCACTTTAATCCAAATCACCGCGCAAGTCACTCTTTCATCCATTCATCCATCCACTCACAACAAGTCCTGTGGCGATGGGCGAGCGACGAAGCGGCAGGCGTGGGTACGCTGGCAGTCGTAGTCGCAGACCTACACACAGGCGGCTCAGGCCATATGGTCGTCTTCTACTGATCGGAGCAGCAGTGGGATTCGGCAGCCCCCTGAGTGTCTGAGCAGCCCTCTTTAGGAAAGCACTGCTCACCTCCATGGCATGAGGAAGGGTCTAGAAAAGGTGCCCTAAACATTGCCTGCTTCACCATTACCTAACCAGCTTACCGCGGTTGGTGGGTACCCTACTTCGGCGGTCGACATATAAGAAAAAGAAAGGACAGATTTTTCCCCCTCATTCTAGGCGCATGGAATGTGCGCACTCTACTTGACAAAGACTTTAACGCAAACAGACCTGAGAGACGAACTGCCCTGATTGGGAGAGAACTGGCCAGGTACAACATTGACATAGCAGCACTGAGTGAAACTCGACTTGCAGGCGAGGGCCAACTTTGCGAAAAGGGTGCAGGTTATACATTCTTTTGGAGCGGAAGAGGAACTGAAGAAAGACGAGAAGCAGGGGTTGGATTTGCAATCAAAACAGCAATTGTCAGCAAGTTAGCGGGGCCCCCAAAGGGAATAAATGACCGACTCATGACGGTCAAGATCCCTCTGTTCTATGGAAGAAAACATGCCACCATCATTAGCGCGTATGCACCAACTATGACAAACCAGGATGATGTCAAGGATAAGTTTTACGAAGAACTACATGCAGTCATTGCATCAGTTCCTAAAGCAGATAAGCTCATCATTCTTGGTGACTTTAATGCAAGAGTAGGCTCAGATAACATCTCCTGGAATGGCACTATTGGTAGGTACGGCGTGGGTCGCTGTAACAGTAATGGACTTCGTCTCCTCCAGACTTGCACAGAACATGACCTCCTTGTCACCAACACCATTTTTCGACTTCCTACCCGCAACAGGACCTCCTGGATGCACCCTCGCTCAAAGCATTGGCACCTAATTGACTATGTAATTGTTAGGAAGAAGGACAGGCAAGATGTCCGGGTGACCAAGTCCATGTGTGGTGCCGAATGCTGGACTGATCATCGCCTCATTGTATCTAAACTTAAAATTCGTATCCAACCAGCCAGGCGCCCTCAGGGGAAGAAAACTCAAAAGAGGCTGGATGTCACCAAACTAAAGAAGACAAAAATCAAACAGTCATTTACTGACACCTTAGAAGACCGTCTCAAATCTATCTCGCTAGACGGCCAAAGTGTGGAAACAAATTGGGCAGCCCTAAGTGAGCAGATCTACAACACTGCTACGGAGGTCCTGGGTCCTTCAATCAAGAAACAAAATGACTGGTTTGATGAGAACTCAGATGATATAAAGCAGATGTTGGCTGAGAAACACCATCTCCATAAAGCATATTTAAATGATCCAAAATCTACATGCAAGAAAGACGCTTTCAACAACATGCGTAGAATCGTCCAACATAAACTACGCCAGATGCGGGATTCATGGCTGAGTAATAAAGCAGATGAGCTCCAAGGCTTTGCTGACAGCCATGACTTGAAAAACTTTTACCTTGCACTCAAAGCGGTCTATGGTCCAACATCATCAGGATCATTTCCCCTCCTTAATGCAGATGGAAAAACACTAATTACAGACAAGGAAAAAATGCTCCAACGCTGGGCTGAACATTTTAATAATATCTTGAACCAGCCATCATCTATTAACGACAAAGCCATCATCCGCCTGCCCCAAATTCCTATAAATGAAGCATTAGATGATGTACCAACTCTGGAGGAAACTAAAAAAGCGATTCGTCAACTGTCTAGTGGAAAGGCCCCTGGCTCCGATTCGATTCCTGTTGAGGTTTATAAAGATGGCGGTGCAGTTCTGATAGAGAAACTTCATATGATCTTCCAGCAAATGTGGCAGAGTGAAACCATCCCACACGATCTCAAAGATGCCTCAATTATACATCTATATAAACGTAAAGGTAATCGCCAAGACTGCAACAATCATCGAGGCATCTCTCTTTTATCAATCGCTGGGAAGATATTCGCCAGAATCCTTTTGAATCGCCTTACGGCTCATCTTGACAAAGGTCTTTTACCTGAAAGTCAGTGTGGATTCCGGAAAGAACGTTAACCACAGATATGGTGTTCGCTGCAAGACAGCTACAAGAAAAATGCCAAGAACAGCACTGTGACCTGTACACAGCTTTCATCGACTTGACAAAGGCGTTCGACACGGTCAGTACAGAGGGTCTATGGAAGATCATGGCAAAATACGGCTGCCCAAAGAAATTTATCACAATAGTGCAGCAACTGCATGATGGAATGCAGGCGAGAGTTCAGGAAAACGGTGAGCTATCAGAGCCTTTCCCCGTCTCAAATGGAGTTAAACAAGGGTGCGTACTTGCACCGACTCTGTTCAGTATCATGTTTTCTGCTATGCTGACTGATGCTTTTAGAGACGGGGACACAGGAATCGACATTAGTTATCGTATTGATGGAAAATTGTTTAACCTTAGGAGGCTTCAAGCAAAAACCAAGGTCAAATCACACACCATCAGAGATCTTCTGTTTGCTGATGATTGTGCCCTCAATGCTGGCTCAGAGGCTGATCTGCAGCATAGTGTGGATAGATTCTCCGAAGCCTGCGCCAACTTTGGGCTTACCATCAACACGAAGAAAACAGAAATCATGTACCAACCAGCTCCTGGCACAGTTTATACTGAGCCAGTCATCAAGGTTAATGGTGAGAAACTGAATGTTGTGAACAGATTCACATACCTTGGTAGCACACACTATCCCAGAACATTGTCATTGATGATGAGGTGAACACCAGGATCTCCAAAGCCAGCAGCACATTTGGCAGACTATACACCAACGTTTGGCATCGAAGTGGCATAAGTCTACAGACAAAGCTGAAGGTGTACAGAGCTGCGGTGCTTCCAGTGCTGCTATATGCATGTGAAACATGGACTGTATACAGGCGCCACGTAAAGAAGCTAAACCACTTCCATACAGTCTGTCTCAGGAAGATAATGAACATCAAATGGCAAGACAAGATCCCGGATACCGCAATTCTTGACAGAGCTGGTATCCCTAGTATTGATACTATTCTGATGCAGTCACAAATTCGCTGGGCAGGTCATGTAGTCCGCATGCCAGACCATCGACTGCCAAAGATACTCTTTTATGGTGAGATGCAGAAGGGTAAACGCTCCCATGGTGGCCAAAAGAAGCGCTTCAAAGACACGTTAAAGACGTCATTGAAAACCTTTGACATAAACCCAGACACATGGGAAGCTGCTGCGCAAGACCGAACTGCTTGACGCACATCTCTTCGTAAAGGTGCAGCAGCATGCGAATCATCCAGAAGAGCAGCAGCGGAACAGCGGAGACAAGCTAGAAAGGACCGTGAAATAAAACCTTCACATGAAGCAAACATTCCCTGCCCACACTGTCCAAGATCTTTCCAGGCCCGCATCGGGCTCTTCAGTCACCTTCGTACCCATAGACTAACCTAACATATTCTTAAATAATTGGATGAACAGAGTGGTCTTCATCACCCGTGATGGACGAACAACCACTTAATTGTTCTAATTAAGTTAATGTTCGGTTTGATAGTTATTACATATAAATAATTTAATTTTCCCCTAGATAACTAGCCATTAAAACAAAGATATATCCATTAATCAAAGTGGGATCTAGAGAGGTAGCAGTTAGACCTTCAGTACCCAACACTAGCATCATACTGGAAGGTTTACATAGCTTGACCCCACTTTTGATGTCGATACACCCTTGCTCTTTTTAGAGAAGGGCGTATTTCTTATAAGACCAGTCTCTTATCTGGCACTATCCTGGTATCATCTGATAAACCTTTGTGTCCAGGAAAGCCTTTATTTTAATAACATATGAACCTCTCGTGACATCAACGGCAGTTGGAAATCGCAACGACCCTGCCAATGAAATGTTTATAACGATGACAAGATAGTACGAATGAGGTAACGCATGAGTTCCAGATGACTGTGATCTAAAGTAATGTTTCAGTGAGAGAAGAAAGAAGTTTCATTCTGCAAAACAAAGTGAATGGTTTGGAAGTGGTGAATGAGATGTGAATAGTTCGCAGAGAGACAATCGTGCAAGAATTGCAATGTCGAAAAGATGTGTCTGGTCATGTAAACAGAAGGTTAGAGGTGTTCAGGTCGGTAAATATACATTCAGTATCTACCCAAGCTTTTAAAGCGAACGCTGCTTGCAAGAGTGTGTGGCCTCTTTTGAAGACACAATTTCTAGGCACGTGTTTTTGATGCAGAAATATCTTGTTAAGTGTGAAGTCTCACAAATACATTTGTAAGGGCTTCTTCACTGATGTTATGTATATGAGTTTTGGTTTGGTTTAGTTTTAAGGACCATCTTCATCGCACACAGACAACTCCATCAGTGCTCTGGTCTCCACCCTTAGATCACACAAGGAGGATCTCAGCGCAGTGCATGATCTCCGTAGCACCGGCGAGGAGTCCAGTGTGTTTATATACAGAAATCACACATTTTATAAAAATGTTTGCCGTGGGTAGGCTTCCTAATTTTTAAATTTTGCCACGGCCGCGGCCGTATGACCTACTCTTGACGATTTCCAACTGCCGAGGGATTTTTAAAGTGCGCAGCTTGCACATGGGACCTCCTATTGTTTTCGCAATTATCCGAGAAGGTTAGGCATCCGATCTCACAGCCCAGGAGATCAGGGGCGACTATGACATCATTAGGAACGACTAGTTCTGACAAAAAAATTACTATCTATTATATTCCCTGTGCTGGGAGCGAACCCAGTATCTTCCTCTGAGCCACTCCGACTCCCGTTATTCAGGTTAAAAGACTAAGTAGTATGATCTGTGTCATCATTTCATTTATTTTATAAAATAAAATTTTGCCTCGTTATGGCGAGGTGCGTCCCGTTCAACCTAGTCGGTTATATTAGGGCGCATGTCCAAATATAAAAGACCTTCAGGGCTGACCTATGTAATATCTCCTTTGTTCACTCCTTATGGAGAATGGCGACACCACGGGAGATGACACCCTTGAGGAAGTCCACACCAAAGCTTGAACTCTTGCAGATGTAGTTCCTGTAACAATTTATTATACGTACATCATCAGGTTGCCACCCACATGCACAACCTCATTTTCGTCGCCTTGTGCGACATGCCTGCGGGAGTAATTCTATTCTATTTTTGTCTCCGCCCAAGACTATTCTGGGAACTACAAGAGGTAGCATGTTCAATTCTTAAAGTATAAGCAAGGTAACCTTCTCCCAGTACTGGCATTTATGAGTAATAGAAAAGACAGTTGTAATTCATTTGTCCACTTGGCATCAAGAACTGATGTAAAATAATTATTTTATGAATGGACGAAGTCTCACGTGCTTTTAGTGCAAGGAACCTTTATTAAACCTCGATGTAGGAAGAAAGTTGTCAATATGTCCTATGCCAGCGGTAGGCAAGCCAGGAGTTGTAGCGATCTACTTTAGAAACATCGAAATCTCTCAAGATCTGCCTTGATAAAATCATGTCGGTTTTTAAGTTTCATAGCGTTAGGAATTAGGAATAAATACATCCTATATATAATTTTAGGCCCCATGTAGTTTCCGGGGTTCTCTGGCGAGACAAAGAAATACTGCACCCTCAAGCATGTCGTACAAGCCAACGTGAGATTGGGCATAAGGCTGGCAACGTCATCATGTAAGACAAATTACCATATAAACCACTGCTGTAAAAGCATGTGACTGCTTAGTTCAGGTTTCTTGCAAGGTTACCAGTTGTAGTGGTCGATCAATGTACTGTAAGGTGCGCAATTCAAAATGATGATGCTGATGATAGTGATATGTGATTTTTGTTTCTGCCAGACGATCTACTTCCTGTAATTCGACCAAAAGAGCGATGGAAAATGCCAAATAAATAATTTGTTACGGAATTTAAACTTGACTCAAAGAAAAGATCGCTTTCCAATGGTATGTAATTTACGAATAAAGTAATTTTAGTAAGATAGCGAGTGGGCTTTCGTTTGGAAACATTCTGTTTTACTCCCTCCCCTGCACATACAAATCTACCTAATCATCCCCTGGGATTTACCAGTAGATGGGATCGACCGGTTCCAGACCGCTGTCCTATCTGATACCACCTTCTCTGGTAATCTGCTTGGTATGTCCACAAGTAACGATGCAGCGAACTGTGACAGAATGGAGCGGCCCATATCGATCTTTGGTTCACTCCGGCAGTATCGGTACATTTGTGGTACTGATTTTTATTATGTGCTCTCAATTATCGCACTTTTCTTTCTTTCTTTCTATCTTTCTGTCTTTCTTTCTTTCTTCGTTATTTTTCTGCTAAGCAGCAGATATTTGAGTATTGTCGAATTGCGTGACACTCCCTGTAGGTGAAAATAATCACATTTGCTTGACGCTACCTAGATTTGCTGAGATAATTACTCGCAGTCGCAAGGGAGTGGCACATCTTGGCTAAGATTAGCACAAGATCTCGTGTACGCGGCGGAGACTTGTGACATAAGCGTTTCCTGTCCTACTTTTTATGACAAGAGTACTTTCTGATATAGTAATGATGGATACATTTTGAATACGCTGTTTTATGAGTTTACCGATCTGTCTGTAAGCTTGTACACATGGGCATCGGACATCTTATTATCATATATGGGAGAGTTGACCTCAGCCTTACGTTCAAAATTATCCGATGTCGGAATATTTTAAATTACCCCATAACCCGCCTGTTTGAATATGACTGGAGTTTTTTGATAGCCCATTACAAACGAAGGCGTGGGAAGGCAGGGAATATAATCTGATCATGTTCTCAAGCTATTTCACTTGAGAAATCGCTCGCCAAGACACCAGACTGCTACAGTGAAGAATTAGAATTTAGAATTCCTTCTTAAAATACTGGACACCTTTTAGTGGAGTATTATATAGCCCAGGAAATCTCTTAACACTTTAAATAAGGAAACTGGGACTGAGGAAACCGAAGGACCACACACGAAGTCAGAGAGGGGACTTAACAAATTAACGACACCCCAGACGCGTGTAAGAGGCCGATTCAAGTCTCTTTTATTCATCTGAGCAAAACGTATGTGAGCCAGGGTTGGCGTAAGTTGTGATTTACCTTTCATATTTTATTACTAACATGTAAACTTAAAAAAAAAAAAAAAAAAAAAAAAAAAAAAAAAAATAAGTTTATCAAGCTTTAAATCAGTGTAAAACACAAATGAAAACATATTTAATTGATATTGTGAACACTTTTCAATCAGTGGAGATGTATATGTAAACAGACTATCTGTATTATTAACATTTTCATTTAAATATAAAGTAACTATTGTATTTAAATGTAAAGAAAGTTTTATCTCGAGGGATTAAATTTAATTCTCATCGAGGGTAAAGTAATTGGGATGGTGGTATGGGAAGATAGGAACCCATAACTATGGGGTGGAAAATGCCATACTCACAAGAGCGTTTCGTTCTATTCTTTTACCATAGTTATTGGTGGTACCAGCAGAAAGTACTATCTCTGGAACAAGAAGGGAACAGTGGCCTAAGCTTTAAGACAAAGGACCCACGTGGTAGACTCTCCTTGACATTTCTGGGAAACGAGCTACCCCCGACAACCTTGATCAGGGACGAGCGTGAGCAGAATGAAAAAAACCAACCCATAAGAAGGAGCAGAACCGTCATTGGCAGCTAAGTTCAAATATATGCTGCCACTTGAACTTCTTGTAACACTTCACGATCCTTAAAGACCATGATGATAACTTGTCTTGATCCATAACTATTCACATTATTTTCAAACTGTTAAAACCTAAAGTGATTATTAAATTTTGTTATTTGTAATGTTACAAATCTAACTTCGATTTAATCATTTTAAAGTTACTGCATGTTTGTCTCAGTCAATTTACTACACACACTCTCATCAGAGCTATACTAGAATAATAGAAATCCACTGAGTAAATCAGGGGTGGGGGCTTAAACGAGCTGAAAGTAATAAGAGCTTAAATCTTTCACAAAAGTGCGGCAGAATTACAGAGTGAACATGCTCAGCCAAAGCAGTATTGTTCTCGCTTATTCTGAATATCTTGTGAATACTCCTTGGAGATAGAAGCGTGTTGTTTCTTCTATTTACATATCTGCCAAGAGTAATCTTGTGCGAAGATAGACACCTTTGAAGCCCATATTAGATACTCTTGAGTTTTGGCCAATGTTGGAACACTACTGCAAATCAGGGGAGGCAATACCGTCCCACGAACACACCGTTGTCAATCAGTAAATAGTTAAGATTAAACAAGTTGCAAATACCAAGGCGGGTCAGTGGTTTCCTTGTTATAGCGTTTGCGTGGAAGGCGTTCAAATTCCAGCACAGATTTTTATTACTGTAGTCACCAGTATTCATAAGTGTTTTTGTTAATTATAAGTCCCATTGATCTGTGTGTGTTGAAGGGATTACGTGCTCGGTGGAAGGTGAAAGGTGGCAGAAAATGGTAAGGCAGACACTGAATACAGGAGAATTGGTGATATTCTCAGAGTGTGAGATATTCTCCGAGTGTGAGATATTCTCAGAGTGTGAGATATTCTCAGAGTGTGAGATATTCTCAGAGTGTGATATATTCTCAGAGTGTGAGATAGAGTGTGAGATATTCTCAGAGTGTGAGATATTCTCAGAGTGTGAGATATTCTCGGAGTGTGAGATATTCTCAAAGTGTGAGATATTCTCAGAGTGTGAGATAGAGTGTGAGATATTCTCAGAGTATGAGATAGAGTTTGAGATATTCTCAGAGTATGAGATATTCTCAGAGTGTGAGATATTCTCAGAGAGTGAGATAGAGTGTGAGATATTCTCAGAGTGTGAGATAGAGTGTGAGATATTCTCAGAGTGTGAGATAGAGTGTGAGATTTTCTCAGAGTGTGAGATATTCTCAGAGGGTGAGATATTCTCAGAGAGTGAGATAGAGTGTGAGATATTCTCAGAGTGTGAGATAGAGTGTGAGATATTCTCAGAGTGTGAGATATTCTCAGAGTGTGAGATAGAGTGTGAGATATTCTCAGAGTGTGTTAAAGAAGATTATAGTGTATTTTACATGTCGACCACACTTAGTTTTGTTAGCAGTTTAATCTACGCGGTAACAATTCTATCTGGTACCAACAAGATGTATTTTGCACCATTTTTTATTATAAATGAACGCGATATAAGGTTTACGTCACTAGGTGATGATGACGTAATAGGTTATGCACTAATGTATGCAGACCGTTAGTTCGGGGCCTTTCGCTGTAATAATCCGTCAGAGTAAGACGTTGATGCTATTGCTTCCAAGTTATTTGAAGTTTAACAGTTCTGGGGGAAGGATGGAGTGGACTCTTGTTTGATTTTTCTTTTTGTTATAATGATGTATCGACCTGAGCTAAAATTGTGCCTCTGTTGATAGTGGTAGCCGTTCCTGAGATATGTAGGATCATAATTGTGAAATCTCTAGCTGTTGACACTTCAGCTATACCTTCCTTTATTATTATCAAAGGGTCATCATTAATTGCTTCGTCCAGTAGTGGTTTTATTTGGACAGTTTGACCGGGCACAATATAAGATGATCTCTTAACCCGTCCTTTTCCTATCAGCAGAGAATTTGGTGCTATCGTGACAGGGGCGGTGAGGCGTACTAGAGACGCAATGTGCATATCATCTTGTAACTCGATGTATTCATTATGAACTCTGATTTTACGTAGATCAAAATAAATCCTATCCTGGTGTTTGCCACGAAAATCTCGCCCTAGGATCAGGTTTCGGGACATTCCTTTGGTAATAATGAAGGGATGCGTAATTTCCTGGTTTCCTAGTGTTAAAGTAATCCATGAAGTGCCAGTGGATTTTAATTCCTGTCCCGTAACCGACGCCATATAAGTTTTAGAATGTTGGAACTTGACGAGATGTTGAATCTTTCGAAACAGCTGATAGCGAATTAGGCTAACCAACGCTCCTGTGTCAATCAGTGCACGATAATTGTTATTGTGAATGTTTAATAGGCAAGAACTAGGGTCCGGATGTATGTTAATATTAGTGTTGAAAATGTCCTCCTGTTTGGCATGGGTTGGGTACATATTGTTGATGCTGTGTTGTCTTCCCTCTTGTATAAAAGACCTATTATCAGAACTATAGTGTGTCCTGATGATGTTGTGACCACCACTAGCGGTCTTGCCTAGCGTGTGCCGCGTCCGTTTCCCTGACGAACAAAGGGTTGTGGTTCTCTCCTGGCGTAACTACTATACTGAGGTTGTGAGGGGTATCTTCTGAGTGGTGTACTATAGCTTGTTTGAGGTATGGCCCGCTGATGCTGGTTATAGCCATCACTATTCATTGTTCTATTGGCAGGGTTTGCTCTACAACTCCTAAAATTATGTCCTGCCCTATCACAACAGTAACAATTTCCAGGGTTGACATTTGACACATTTTGTGGCCTCTGTGCAGCAGAGTGATGAGTACGACTGTTATGTCCCCCATACGTGACGGAACTTCTTCTTCTTCCTCGTTCGCCCTGAAAAGGACGGTGGTTGCGTTGTGTCTGTTTACGCCTAAGCTGTGATATCTGCACCTTTCGGTCGACACATCCGACTTCTGCACGGCATTTTTTAGGACCGAGTTTGCCTTTCCATTGCGATCCACACTCGCTCAGCCAGACTGCACTGCTGCAGACTGTTTCCAGGACCACCACATGGAGGTGGAGTGCGGTCTTGACCAACTCTGATTCGCTGGTCCTGACGCAGGCAGTCAAGCTATGAGTCGCTGACTGCGTTCTCTATTGCTGCGTCTTTGGTCGGAACGATTCCATCTCTGTCTGGAGTGACCAATCTTCATAGGTTCATGTTCGAATGTGTGTCTCTGCTCCACCCGTGGTTCTCGTCCAACTCTTTGGTGAAAGCGTTTCCTAACATTTTCCTCCATCACTGCCGCCTGTATAGTGTCAGTGATAGTTTGTGTGTCCTTGCGTATCAGATGAAGTTTCAAGTGATCCGCGTACAGTCCATCTACGAAGATATCTACAAGGTGTCTTTCTAGTTCTGGGGTATCTGTGGAACTGTCTAAAAATTCCTCTTCAGCTAAATTAAGGAGCCTATCACCATAAAATTGTAGAGGCTCGTCTTTCTCCTGTCTGATCTTTCTTAACAAAGACCAAGCGTGCTGGTCATCTACATTGTCGCAATACCTTTGAATCATTTCCTTCTTCAGAGAGTCATAGGTCTCATGTGGGTATAATTGTCCCCTGCGTCGTAAAAAACATGTGACTAATGAATCAGAGCTTAAAAAAGCAATCCTCTTTTTATCTGTGTCATTAACGGCATCAACAATGGAGGCAAATTTGTCGATGTCGGACAGCCATCTCCTAAATTGCTGTGTATCACCGCTAAAGGCGGAATAATGGACCTGATTTGGGTGAATTTAGCATTGTGGTCTACATTATGTAACGTGGCGGTTATTTGTTGCAGCGCCATCATTGTGGGGTCCGCGCTGGGCGGTAACAGTGCCAATGCTGCAGGCTGTGTTTGGTTGAACTGCATATTTTGCTGCTGCATTTGTTGCTGTTGGTCCATATTATCTTATTATTTATGCAATTTCTGTCAGTGGTTCTCAGTGATCCTACTTTGTCCGTTCTCCTCAAGAGGACTGGTCACCTGGCACAAATTAATCTGTCTGGGTTGCATATCTCTTTTGATTAGGTTACCACCTGTAGTTTTCCTTTTTTAAAATAGCTTTGCAGTTTTGGGATTTCTTTCAGGAATCCTT
This sequence comes from Oreohelix idahoensis, assembly GCA_024509875.1. Lineage (NCBI taxonomy): Eukaryota > Metazoa > Mollusca > Gastropoda > Stylommatophora > Oreohelicidae > Oreohelix > Oreohelix idahoensis. Next base: position 186,954 of record JAMPIV010003502.1, read on the forward strand.
CAATTCTTCGTTAATTGCATCATTGCGACCTTTTATAAAAAATATCAGACGAGCTGGCCTGAAACTTAAAAAGGCGATACAAGACTTTGGTCTACTTACATGAAGAAATCAGCAAGATAACATTTGCTTGAACCAATGTTCAAGACTCACTCACAAAACACGTCTGTATGCTATGCCTGACTTTGCCAACACTGCCGCTCGAATCTAGCCGGCAGCTGACCTCTGTAGTGCGTGCTTAGCTAGCTACTTCTATTGGTTGGCGATTATTCTATTCAATTTATTATTGGTTATTCCTTCACGTGGTCTTACTAAGTTTGGGGCTGTTCCTATTTACGTCATACTCTCCATGACGACTGCCGCCTAAATTAGCGTGACGACTGCCGCCTAAAATTAGCTTGTGCGAATGGTAGTTTTATATTTTATTATTATGACTAGACTCTAGCACGAATAAATGCTCAGGTAGTCGGTCATACGGCCACACTACGTCTAAATAAACATGCTGTTATCTGTGGACCCATTCACCAAGTCGTTTGGAGGTCGCTTTATGATTGATAGTTCTTGCACACACCCACGTCATTCCACAAGATCTCATCAGTATGACGTTCAACATAGAGGTCAGTTATGAACCAAGAATCTTGATCAACCACACACTCTGTAATAACAAAAACCCATTCGTAACAGAGTGTGAGATATTCTCAGAGTGTGAGATATTCTCAGAGTGTGAGATATTCTCAGAGTGTGAGATAGAGTATGAGATATCAATCATCATCGTCATTACACTTCAGTTCCCTAAGGAACATAGGCCTTCAAAAAACTTATGCCCAGACTTCATGTCACGTGCCATCATCTCAATGTCTTTCCATGTCTTCTTCATGCCCTTCATGTCTGTTTCCAGTTCTCTTCTGCACGTGCACCTTGGTCTCCAGCTACCACTCTAACCTTGGGTATTCTAGAATAAGGATTGCCTGATAATGCTATCAGTACGTTTCCTCAGCGTGTATTATCCATCTCCTGCGTCTTCTTCTCACCTCTTGTTTCTCTGGTAATTGCCTGGTTCTTGTCATCAGTTACACATTACCACGTCAGTCTTTCTATCCTAGCAAGCATCCATTTATGAAACTCTGTAACTTGTGTGGTTGTTGTGTTAGCTGTTCTCCATGTTTCACAGGCACACAATAGGACTGACTTGCCATTTGAACAGAAGATTCTGATTTTTGTGTTGGACCTGATGTAGCGAAAGGTTTTTATGAGAGTAGTAGTCAGTAGTAGTTACCGAAAGAACTGAAGAAGAATTCTGTCTGATAAGAATATAGTCCCAGTGTCCTAGAAGAGCACTGGTATCACAGGATAGTCATGGCTGTGGAGGTCTCTGCTTCAGATAGTATTCAGATTAAAGATGCCACCTTCGCTATGTAACTAACCTATGATAATCAACAATTCATCAAAACTTAAAAATGCAACATTATAAATGTGACAAGTCAGAGAATTACAATTAATGAATCATTTATTATTTACATCTATCTTTTGTATCTTTCCTGATCAATTATGAATAATGAAAAATGATGAAATTTGAATGAATAAGATTTAATTACAAAATTTACTTGATAGTTGAGTTTCACTCAGTAACTAATTAAGAAGTTCTCCCTGGAATCTTCAAAAAAACATAAAATGTTCATTCAAATGTTTCTTTATTAATAAAGTTATCTCTTGTCTAGTCTACTAGTTCAGAACTGTTTCTCGTCACTATACACTAGTAACTTTACTTTGACCTCTCACAATGGTTGCAGGAATTTGGTCACATCACATACTTAACATTAAAGATCTGTGACTGTCCTTTCTTAATATACACAGCAATATCAATTTCAGGTCTTGCACTAGACCACCAAGCACTGATGGGGTATAGGACTGAAATCTAGATGACAATATCTGAGGCTCCTGTGTTGGTTCAGGAAGGCACTTATTGATCTAGGATTCTAGACTTCTGATGTAGAATGACACAGATGAACCTGGGGACAATATGGGACAAGTGGCTCACAAACCTATGTATCCATGAATGATAGTGTTCAGATGTTTGCATGTATGTGAATGATACATGGAGCATTTCTGAATAGAATAGCGAGACAAGACAGGATTCTAACTGCATAAATCATTCTAATATAATACAGGAATAAATATAATACACTTTTATACATAATTATGATCTTACCGTTGCCTTTTACATTTTGGAGTGCCAAGTCCATTATTCCAGTATACTAATTTGTATTGAACACTTCTACTGACATTTCTGGTAAACGTTGGTAAACATCGAATTCCTTTATATTCACAACTCAAATACAGTTCAGTCCTCTGGCCTGATCCTGATACAATTCTATTTAAATAAACTACAATAAAACATTTGATTATTCATAAATTTACATACCCTCTAGAATCAATGTAAAGCACAGAATAGACTTATTTTGGTGATGGAAGAACTGTACGGCAACAGATTGTAAAGTGTTAGCCCTCACAAGCGTCTTCCTCAGTCCGTCTATATGTCTTCTGCTGCGTGTGTGTAATTTGAAAATTCCGCTGCCTGCCCTTTTATAGGGGGTGGGCGGGGGTACCAGAGAGCAATGCGGTGTCACAGTTTGGAGACTGTGTACTTTATGCAGACTCGAACGAGTTTCTGTTAATTGTGTCCTGAAATCTTCTTCATGCTTCTCAACCCTGTTATCCATGACTTTTATTTATATCTCCTTTTACTTTCCATAACTTTTGCTTTCCTTTTATATAAAGTTTTCCATGACTGGGTCCGACTTCGATTCATCTCAAATTTTTAAAGACAATCGACACAGCAGTTTTCATCGTGCTGACACCTTTACCTTCAATTATCTCCAAAACGAAATAACGTAGCAACTTTTCCTTTGAGATGTTTATAGTTGGCCTTCCTTTTCGACAAACGAGACTAATATAGTTGTAGATAGAAGGATAATGATGCCACTGGGCAAAGTATAGATCATCAAGCTGTTGAGTCCAATGGATTTCATTTGTATTGAGAGTTCGTGCACTGTGCTGAGATGCTCCATGTGTGGTCTAAGGGAGGAGATGGAACCAAAAACCACTTGTGTTGGCTGAAGTTGATATTTTCATAACCCATTCTTTAGCCAATGAGAGGAGGAATAATAACTACAGACATCCATATCGCACACCAGTTCTTATCTTGTACTATCTTGTCATCATTATAAACACTTAATTGGCAGTGTCTGCTGGAAACGGCAACTTCTATGAACAATTACGATTTTTAGCAACATCAATTTAAAACAAATATACTTATTCAATAAAAATATTATATCCACTTTCGGTGAATTGAGTTTGTCAGAGATCGATCGATATTAAAGGGACATAAATGATCCTCTGTTTCTTTGTCGCTCCCCACGTGGCATAAAGCCACCACCTCAGCTTGTATGAAGTTAGCGCTCAAGCAATAATGTGTTTCTATTTTGGTTGTTTCTGTATCAATTCGCTTTACATTATGTAGGGTGATCATACATTTTTGTTTTTGAAGGAGGAAATTCCCTATTTAAACGGTTATGTAAGATGTTCTTTGTGAAGAACTCTGTATGTTATGTCTTCATACATTTTCTATGTGTCATATTCCTATTATTCTTATTCAGCGTCCTGTCTTGTTTGAATGTGTTTTTCTCTAGTTATTTCCAACAGTTTCAAGCTGATACACTGTATCAGTTCCTTGTTATTCTTGTGCAAGCACCAATACATGAAACTTTTTGTAACTTCTTAACTGGTTCCTTATTGTTTTGTTTTCCATTTTCGGAGCAATACTTTGGACTGCTTTGATACAAAATGCAGGTATACAGTATTTTCGTGTTTGTCGTGATATCGCTTAATGTTGGGGTTGGAGTGGCTAAAGAGGTCTCGAATTCTAGAGGTACCAGGTTCCATTCCCAGTTGAGGGAATATAATTTATTGAAATTTTTTTTTCATAACCAGTGGTCCTAAATATGTCAGACTCCCCCCTGGTCTCCTGGGTAGTAAGATCGCATGACTAGCCTTCTCGGATAAGGGCGAAAAAATAGGAGGCCACATGTGCAAGTTGCGCACGTTAAAAATCCCACGGCAGTTGGAAATCGTAAAGAGTAGGCTGTAAGGCCGCTGCCCTGGCAATATTTAAAAATGAGAAACCTACCCACCACAAAAATATTTATAGAATGTGTGATTCCTATATACACACATTGGGATTCTCGCCGGTGCTACGGAGTTCGTGCACTGTGCTGAGATCCTCCTTATGTGATCTAAGGGAGGAGATCGGAGCACTGATGGAGTTGTCCGTGTGTAATGAAGATAGTCCTTAAAACCAAACCAAACCAAACGTTTAATGTTCATATTTTTCCCAATGAAGTGAATGCTCTCATGTTTTTACATTCTGGTTTGATATTACTGTCTGTCGCCCAGTCTTTGTTATGTTGCTGCCAAGACAATATGTATGAATCCACATCCTATAGGCAGTGGCGTACTACGGGGGGTGCGAGGGGGCGGTCCGCCCAGGGTGACAGGCAGGAGAGGGTGCCATAGGACACTATTATAATAATACTGACTGCTAAAAATGTACTTGCAAGTGTATTTCTTTAATGGGGGAGGGCGTGCCAAAGTAGGGATGTTTCTCGAACTGCTATCTGGACATCATTTCCTGCATTTTTTCTTATTATTTGTATCTATTCTCTGTGTATTTTCAGACGTAATTGCCTCAGATCTCATAAAATATTCTCATGCTATCTTGCATCTGGTTACGGTTATCTACTGGGTGGCAACAAAGTTCCTTTACCCCATATATAATTATAATAACATTAGCTACTTCAGTCATAACTGACTATAGGAATGCGCGCCTGAGGTGACAGCCCTCAGCTGCTTATTTTCCTAGTACAGTATTCTTTTCGGCGGTTTCTCCTATGTTCTGCTTGCTGCGAGACCTTCTTTTCGCCTAATCTGAGGTGGCGCCGTATATAATTAGCCGCTATCAAATATATCATATAATGGGAAAAATACTGATTCATTGAATTATTAAAGCTTTTGTTTTGTCTGGCTGACTTTGGATTTTTCTCTTGTATTATTGTAAAAATAGTTTGTCTCAAGAGTGCCAATTGATTTATATCTACCAGTTTCAAATGGGGTCACGGGACTTTGTACAATATTGAAAGATCAGCCATATAGAAGGTTGCAATTAAAATGGCTTGGCCATCTCGTTAGAATGTTTCCCAAGCAGCAACCATCACAAGCCTTCAACATCAGAATGCCTGGTTTCAGGCTAGGGGCTGTTAGAGAGAATGGTGGTTAGACGGTATTAACCAATCCCGAAGATCCATGGTCAGTCTGACTTTAGCCACGGTACCACATCATGTATAATAGAGAAATATCAATTCCTGAAGATTTTGGTGGAAAAGAAGGAAGAAGGAACAACATAAACAATCTAACAAACACTTTTCGGGCAGAAAAAACGAGAACAGGCCAACGTGTAAAGTTACCTGAACACCTAGAAACCCTAGTTCAGACTGAAACTGTCGGTTACTGTTCGTTATATTTTACCACAGATCACGTGCGCGCAAGAGATCTCATACGCAGAAAACGAACAATACTCAGCCACGAACGAGTTAGCACAGCGCGTGAGCTGTGTGCCGTATATGGAATCCACCTTTCACCTACTCACCTTCTGCAGAGCAAGAAGGTGATCTGTGTTCTCTATTACAAGATATTTGGCACGTCTTGCCATCAACCCTGTTCCACCCACTAAGCCAAGCATATTTTTTTAACACCTACCTAGTTTTTTTTAACACTTAGGAAGCATGTTCGCAGTTTCTGTGTCCTACATTTTGATGTCTATTTTCAGTACTTTAATCTTTGTAGCACATGCACGCGCGAGCACACATTGCTTTTGTGGTAGTTATGCCATCTCCCCTGTAGCCCCAACGTTCTAAGAAGCCGTCTCAATTTTAACGATAATCTTCTAAGACGCCGCCTTGTTTTTTAACGACGATGTTCTAAGAAGCCATTTCGGTGTTAACGATCATGTCCTAAGACACCCGTCTCTTTATTAACAGTGTTCTAAGAAGCAATCTTAATTTTAACTACTGTGTTCTAAGACGCATTTTCTTTTTTAACAAACTTGTTCTAAGAAGTCGTCTCAATTTTAACGATAACCTTTTGAGACGAGATATTTTTCTTTTTTAAACTAGAATGTTCCAAGGAGTCGTCTTGATTTTAAAGAACATGTTCTAAGAGGCAGTCTTTATTTTAACAAACATGTTTTAAGAAGTCATCTAAATTTTGACGGTTATCTTCTGAGACGCCGTATTTTTTAATTTTATTTTTTTAAACAGCGTGTCAATTTTAACAATACTCTTCGTAGACGACGTTTTTTTTTTTTTTTTTTTTTTTAAATAACTCGATCTTTATGAGAAGCCGTCTCGATTTTAACTACTATGTTCTAAGACGCAGTCTCTATTTTAACAAAGATGTTCTAAGAAGTCGTCTCTATTTTAACTGTAATATTCTAAAACGGTGTCTGTTTTAAAACAGTGTTCTAAGAAAGTTGGCGTCTGTGGCCTAATGGATATGAACGCAGTTTCATAATCCAGATATACCAGGTTCGAAACCTGCTGCAGGCGGTTTGGTAGCAGATCGCTTTGTGTGGATTTTTAACAATGGTATAAGCGCCGTACCGTTCAGAAAGCAATGGCAAACTACTGAATGAAAAAAATTGCCTAGAAAAATCACAAACAGCCAATAAAAGCTGGGGTTGATTGCCACGTCCTGTAAAGGATAAGCAACTAACAACTCTAAGAAAGTCTTGATTTTAACGACCCTGTTCTAAAACACAGTCTCTGTTTTAACAAACATATTCTAAGACAGTGTCTCTTTTCTACCAACTGTGTTCTAAGAAGTCGCCTCGATTTTATTGACCTTTATCTAAGACGTATTCTCTATTTTAACAAACATGTTCTAAGAATTCGTCTCTTTTAACCACACTCTTCTAAGACGCCGTCCTTTTTTTTAAACAACGTTCTATTTTATCATACATGCTCTAATAAGTCGTCTAAATCTGGGCTATAATCTGCTAAGACGGTGTCTCTTTTTTAACAACAGTGTTCTAATAGCCGTTTTCGATTTTAACGACTGTGTTCTAAGACGCAGTCAATTTTAACAAGCATGTTATTTGATGCCGTCTCTATATTAACGACCATTTTCTAACAAGCCGTTTCTATATCAGCGACCATGTTCTATGAAGCCGTCTCTATTTTAACAACAATATTCTAAGCTGTAAACAGTCTTAACTGCAAACATTTATTATTTATTTATTATTCTCTTTGTTAAAATATAGCAATGTAATCCTCCATGACAATAATCTAGTTCAGTTTATTTGTTACCTACCAATCTTCTTCATGGATGTACGCTGTGGATCGTATTCCTTTATTTACGTTTCACTTGTTGTGTCTTTATTCTTCTCTTATGCTCTTTCTGTCCGCCATAAGTAGTAATTAGAACAAATCTTGTGCAAACAAAATTTCTTCCCATTACCATCTCGGCTAAGATGTCACACTAGTCTTACCAGCGATAATCAACCTTTGCTGGCCGTTTTCCGTGTGAAACAGGCGCCCAACTTCTGGTATACAAGAATGTCTGCCAACGGATTGTCGGTTAAGGTTGCATCATCCGCCTACTCTTAATAAGATCAAGCGGGCAAACAAACATGATACCTATTACTGATAAGGTGATATGAAAATACCAAATATATGCTTGATAGCAGAGAAAGAAATGTGCCGACCACGGAAATTTTACGTAATCGGTTCGCACAACAAATGTAAGTGAATACGGCCGGTGAGGACAAGAGATCAACCCAAAAATTATGTGACAGAAATATTATGAAGAAGGTCTCTAGAAATTGGCTCATTAATAAGAAAGAAAGAGACCCATTCGAGATAAGGACAAGAAAAAGAGAATGCGAATGCTTTCCACTGGGTAGAGTTTTCTAGTAAATTATGGAAAGTGTTCTATTTCCCACGACCTTAGCTTCTGTCCTCAGATCCCGTAAAAGAAAAAGCCCCCAATCTCATCTAAATGTAGAATTTTCCCTATATGTAAATATAGATAATAATCAAACTGTTATTGGGTTTATTAATTAAATATCTACACATATATGGTTAGTAGTAATTTCAACGTGATGATGGTGACGACAATTCACACAAAACACACAGATGAGATATAAATAATGTAGTTAGTTAAATAGGAGAATGAACCTATATGAAGCGAAATGATGATGTGATATGATACTTGTTACCAAACTGATGTCTAATTTAAACTTCTCATGTGCGTCTTATGTCATATATAATTACTAGAGAATTGAACTCATCATTAGTGAGGAGTACTATAAAAGAAAGTTCACCATTGATATTAAGTGTGAAAACTTACGAAGACTTTTGTGTGTCTTCAGTCCAACATAAGTCTGAGTCTACACATTACGTGTTTGGCGTCTACCAGAAAGAAACTAGCAAAGTCTGGATAGGACAGCAGAATTAGCAATTTAGGATATCCTTCACTTCCTCAATTAAAAAGGAAGATTTCTCGCCCACGTTTTACACTGAGATTGCGCAGCATTTTATTCACCTCCTTATCAAGTGCTCACAAGTTGATTATATATTCAAATGTCAAGTTCAACTCACACGAAAGCTTACCACATGAGTCAAACTAAAGCACGCGCAAATTGACTCTCATATTTATAGCAAGTTCAACACACTCAGAAGAGCGCATTTTAAGAATCAAGATTCCATATTTACAAGCTGATTCACATACACAGCTAACAAACTTACCTTACTCCAAAGCATAATTTATGAATCACGAGTACATACTCAAATTGTTGCGTCTTCATACCAAGATCATTTCGTGTAAGTTTATAAATTAATAAAACGGTGTTGAATCAGTTTTACAAATAACAGTTCACATGAGACAAGGGACGTTTCGGGTATTACCCTTCGTCAGCCACAAACAGGTGACAAAGACAAGAATTACATATAGTAATAGGTATTATAAAATCATACGATGATAAGAAACAATACAAAATGAGCGATACAAGCAGATGGAAAAAGTACAATGATAATACTAGAAAATCGAAAAACCTTACATTTCGTGTAAGAGCACCAGTCTAGCCAGTGCCTTTTAGAGATTAGACAGCAGTTATTTTCTTAAGACAACAGTCAACGATTTTTCAGCGCTACAGAGATAGTGCCAAACATTGAAGAACTGTGTATCGTCAAAGTTCTCATTTCACAAAAGCTTTCATCAGTACGTCCTTGTCTTGGAGATAAACCACACAACATACTGTGGCGAGAGGACAGACATAATGATGGTGATATTATCCTGGACAAATAGATGTATCAGATGATAACAGGATAGTGCCAGATAAGAGACTGGTCTTACAAGAAATACCCCATTCTCTGAAAAGAGTACTGATGTATCGACATCAAAGGTATATTGAAGCTGTATAGGTTCCTAGATGAGATGGTACTGTACTATCTAGATTCCTACGGGCTCCTCTCCAGATTAACCTTAGATAATAACTCTGCTAGGGGTAATTAAATACACAACAAGACCTTTAAACCAAATTTAAACAATTAACTGAAGACTCTGGGTACAATTTATAATTTATTTATGTACAAGATCTTTTCTTCTTTGTTAATTTTTCAAATAAAATTCAATTGATTACAAAATAAAATTATGGGTCACTTTCAAATATTTATATAAAACACATGTACAGTTAATTTCTTAAACTAATATAGTTCAATTTCACTGTTTTCTTGCTTCCTGATGGAATATGTCTCTATTGTTGTGCTCTCTTGAATAGATGATTATTAATGTTACTTTATGATTGTTATGTCAGTCAAATTTCTTCTATATACACCACAGTTTTCATCATTATATAGTCTATTCGTAGGTGGGTTAATTTGGTTGTGTTTGAAAATTGAAGAGTAGCCCAACTGTCGTGAAACATTCTAAATCCACATATATAAATTAAAAGGTAAATGTAAAGCCTAACACATAAATTCAATAAAAGGAAAGAGAAATGGTAAAAGTACAGTGCTGTCACAATGGCGTACAAAAATCCCCCTTGTTTTATGCTTCGTCTGCATATTTTCACGCTTTCACGTTGATAGTAAAGCCTACTGCATCACTACACGCTTTCTACAATAAAACGTGTACTGCATTTCTAAGAAAACCTTGAGCTAGGCACACCGCGTAATGACCTAAATTAATACTTCCATTAATTTCATTTTATACACGGCGTGATGAAAAGACAGATGAACTTAGGATAGAGAGAAGGGAGGGCTGAAAGCAGGAACGCATGCAACCCTAACACGCGTCTCGCGATATACAATTAATGCCACCCTCCCCAAGCGAAAGGCCAGAAGCAATACTTTTTTCAGATGGACAGTGATAAAAAACACTACCCATACGAGAGTTAGGTATAAAAACCTGAAAAATGCTTATTGGGAAACATGACATTATACTGGTTTACGTTTGAAAGCCTGACAGTACCCAGACACCACATCGTATCGAAGTGAACAGGAGGTAGAAGAAAATGCACATTTTGAACGCAGCCACCTAGCTCCCTTAAATTTATATAATTGGGTTCCTTAGGACTTGCTGACAAAGAATATGTTAAACGTTACGCAAATAGTCTAGGAATTAACAAATTATAGCCAAAATAAAATGGTGGTGCTGTCAGACAACACCAAAATTAGAATTGCACAGTGGCATGTTTTGAAACCACCATTTTACGGGAAATGGGCCACCATGTAAAATCCTATTTGATTGGATAGAAGTAAATGTAAGGCTAAACACGATTAGTCGGGCTACAAATACTAATTCTTTGTTGTTAGGGAAACGTGAGTAGGAGTACTTTTTTTGAAAAGCTGTGTAAACATGGCCCGATTGGTTAGACCCGCCAATATAGGCAATTAAGAGCGTCAGTTCAGTGCCACATGTTAAAATAAACTTACTAAGAAACAGTGCGTTGAGAGCCAGATCATATTTTTCTAAATAAAAGTCTGGGACAGAGGCAGATCGGAATTTGTGCCATTATTCATCGCCAGTCAACGTATCTGTGTATTATTTCCATGAATTGTGGTAAGCTTGATATATTCGATATCTTTTTAATGAAAATTGAATGTAAATTGATAATTTATGCCTGTATATGTGTGTGGTTCAGTGGCAAATATGAGGCAAGGCCTAAATATTGCTCCAACCTGAACAGGAGGTGTCGGAGAAAAGTAAAACTGCATGGAATTGCCAAACAGTACACTGACACCTATCTTATTGACTAGAAGGAACTAAGGCTGGAATTGCAGAGGCGTAGTAACCATTTAGGAGGAGAATACTGGTGTAAATTGTTTCAGATGAAGATAGCAGTTGGCCTACCGCTCTGAACTCAGTGTTTGTTCTGTATTGTGTTCAGTGTAGAAATAGATTATAAATTAGATCTGAAGTAGGAGGTACAACCTTCTTGTTTCAGGGACTGTGGTCCTAGTTATTGAAGCAGCATCTGGTCTGGGTTTTGCTGAATCCAGAGGCTGACAGCATACTCCTGGGTCCAGATAGCGACCAGTGAGGTGTCTCCAGAACAAAGGAAGCAATCGAGCAGAGGAGTCTTTTCCTGCCGCCATCACGAAAGATAAGCTTCTGTGGCCAGAGTAGCTCAACATTATGTGCCCCTCAAAAATTGACATTTTGTTAACTACAGAGGGACAATGAATTGGTTCAAATGACAGGAACTGTGAAAGTTTCCCAATACTATTTCCCCGATAATCAAACACTTGAAGTCATGATGAAAAACAACAACCAGGCTTGAACAAAACCAGTATTACCTCATATTACTACTGCACAAATTACACACATAGAATAATAATAATAAACTATGTCAATACAAAGTTCATATATATAAACTGTGTAAATAATACTTGTAATTACATTTGATTGTGATTCCTGGTTCACTGTGTAGTTGAATCAGGATATCCATTATTGACAAGAATTAATACATATATTTTTAAACTTAAACACTTGACTCATTTAAGATAGTCTTATAGAGTGTTATATGTGTGTGAGTGTCACAGTGTTGTAAAGTGTTGTGGAATAAATTAAATTGTTTATCTGTCTGTTGTTGTTGTGACTTACACTTCATCATTTTCATAACCCTAGACATTTAACGTAGTCATCACAATATTCCAGAATAATTCTGACTGAGGCATAAATGTGGTAGCAAGTAAGGTCATCTGTAATACACCACACTTATTAGATACAGATACCTTCACAGCTGATCTCAGTCAGTACACTAAGTCCCCTATAAATATTTATAACATACCACTTTACCACACCAACACTGAGCTACTTGTCTGAAACAAAGTCCTTCCAAGGCCTCGTACAGCAGTATGATTGGCTAGAACCCCACCATTGCGGGTCCTCCACTCGTCAAGATGACACAGTTAATACTGGCAAAGGCTCTGACAAACTTGAGCATCTAATTGCTGACTTGGTCACTAGAGATTGTGTATGACACTCAGGGCAGGATATAACCTGAAACAATATATACAACCTACGTAGTATCGCTCACTGTCTCCTTAGCCAGACAGGAGGTAATATGAGACAGTTCAGACAAGCTGTGGTTAATTACAAGAGACATACTAAGTCATGAATAACACAATTCGTTTAAGTACTAGCACAATAGTTCAGTAATTCCCTTGTTACAGTTCTGTCCATGATTTGCTTCAAAAAAATCATATAGGCCTTATGGTAATCATTGTGTCATATATCAAATAATACAGAAAATCAACCTGTTATAGTCACCCCTTCCTCCAGTTTGGATAGTCCTTTCCAGCAAGCATAATATCTTTAAAACGCTTTCCACAACCAACTTGTTCAATCCATTCGTACTACAGTAGAACTCCATTTATCCGAACCCCTTGGGACCGAGCATCGTTCGGATAATCAAATGTTCGGATAATTGGATTACATAATGTATCGAGAACATGTACACATACGCTCGTATTTCTAAAAGTAATTAACCATCACAAGGAAAATACACAATAAAACATATTTACTTGTACTGTAATAATAATATCCACACTGTATTAGATCACCGTATCACCAAAATCTTTTATTTTTTAAGAAAGAGAATTGTTTTCAAAATAACATTACAAACGATTCAAAACCAGGCGCAACTTACGTATACATGTACTTGCACAGATGTAGCCCACTATTTAAAATAATGAGGAATACCCTTTTGCACCAAACTGGATAGTCTCCTTTTGGCTGCTAAGTCCTGCATTCTCTTCAACAGCAGAAGCTGTGTAGAACAGCTGTCATCTTCTTGCTCGTACCAAGTCATCACTGTTTCTAGTGCTATAAAGGCCTCTTCAGGACTTGGTCGACGTTTTGGGTTTTCTTCATAATCTACAAGTACATCATGTACTTCTGAGTAGTCTTCATCATCGGTCACTACATGTATTTGGTTTTCTTCTTGCACAAAAGACAAAATTTCTTCGTCATTCAAAAAATGAAAACCAGAATCATTATCATCTTCTAGCCACATGTGTGCATCATCTTTGTCACAGTCCGAAAATCCGGGCATTGCTTGAAACAGTTCCACAACTTCATTTATGCAATCATCATTTGTGTCCACGGCAGTAGTTTCATTTCCTCCTTTTTTCCCAAGCAATCTATTCCAAGCCTTGTTGAGATTATCTTGTGACAGGGTGGTCCAAGCATCAGCTAACATATAGCAGCAGTCTTTGAGATTAAGCTTTTTGGAAAACGCCACCACACTTTCTTCATCTTCAGCCAACAATAAACGACGCAGGACTTCCTTCTTGTACATCTTTTTAAGCTTTGCTATAACACCCTGATCCATTGGTTGAATCAGTGCTGTTACATTGGGAGGCAGAAAAATTACTTTAAAATTTGCATCAACTGCATTCAATGTATCCGTCTCAGGATGAGATGGTGCATTGTCCAGTTGAAGAATTACTTTCCCAGTTTTCTTTTCGTGTTCTCTCAACCTCTTCACATTTGGGATGAACTGATTTGTATACCAATCAAGAAATATTTCACTATTCATCCAAGCACTCTTCTGTGCTTTGTAGCACAATGGGAGACATGTCACATTCTTTAATCAACGTGGTTTTTTGACTTTGCCGATCGTTAGCAACGGTAAACGATGACTTCCACTGGCATTCGCGGCTACCAAAATTGTTACTCTCTCTTTGCACTTTTTAAACACAGGGGCAGCTGCTTCGCGCTGAGATGCAAGTGATTTTTGAGGCATTGATTTCCAGTATAAGCCAGTCTCATAGGCATTATACGCATCATCGAGTGAATAACCTTCTTCTTCCAAAAAAGCCAAGAGTGTTTCTGTAAAATTTTCAGCGGCAGTTGCATCGCTAGATAAAGATTCCCCTTGAGTCTCCAATTCTCATATGCCATGACGAGATTTAAAGTTTCTTAACCATTCCTGGCTAGTCTTAAAGTCAGGAGGACCGTCAAGTTGATTGTTGAACTGAAGTGCCTTTTCACACAATAGAGAGCCAGAGATAGGTTCCCCTTTGCTTCTTCTTTGCACAACCCATATATACAAAGCCTCTTCCAGTTTCAAATCTTTCGCATTTCTCATGGTTTTACGTTTCTTCGACCCATTTTCACTTTCCAATTTCGATACAAAACTCATAATTTTATCCTTGTTACTTTTGATGTCAGAGACGGTAGCTTTCCCAACATTGAAAATCCTCGCAAGTGAAGACGCAGTTTCACCTTTTCCTAGTCTCTTGATAATTTCTGTTTTCGTTTCAATTGACAAAACATTGCGGTTCCTTTTATATGCTTTAGGCTTACTGGAAGATGCCATATCGCACAGAGAAATACTTGTACACCAAAATTTTTCTGCTTTTGTAGCAGAGACAATTATTTTAAGTTGAAGTGTCTGTTTAGCCAGTGTTCTGCCTAGAACGCACACGTACACTGGATTGGTAAACCAGATATTAATTGACTTTATGATATAATGATCTAACTGACTTCCTGTATGTAAGCGACCGACCTTAAGCCCATCCCATCCTCTACAAATTGTTCGCACACATTTGAAGCTTGCCGCATCAAAAGATTCAGAAATGTAGTCTAACGTGACTGGTGACGCCTGGTTTTTTTTTTCTGGACAAAGTGTTCGGATAATTGGATGTTCGGATAATTGGGGTTCGGATAAATGGAGTTCTACTGTACTTGATTATTACACAATTAAACTAAACCTACACACTTCGGGTTTTCCTCCAGAAATAGCACAATGATTGTACACCTGCCAATATTTATTTAACACACATTGATTATATATATATATATATATATATATATATATATATATATATATATATATATATATATATATATATATATATATATATATATATATATGTATATATATATATGTATATATATATGTGTGTATATATATGTGTGTGTATATATATATATATATATATATATATATATATATATATATATATATATATATATATATATAAATATATAAATATATATATATATATATATAATTAACATCTCGTTTACCCTCAATCACAGACAGGCTTTTAATGATTACAGAGTCTGCTCACACTTCTTCAGATGACAACGGAGTTGATATAACTGCTTGTGCTCTGTGTCTGTAGTTTGAATTAGGCGGCGAGTGTGTCTGTGTCATGCGTTCTCCCCCCTTTTATAATGGCCTTGCGGATGTACGAAGTGACAACTGGACCAAGGTACGTTTGCATGCATCCAAAATCGTGTAGGCAAGGCAAGATGTGCTAAGAT
This sequence comes from Oreohelix idahoensis, assembly GCA_024509875.1. Lineage (NCBI taxonomy): Eukaryota > Metazoa > Mollusca > Gastropoda > Stylommatophora > Oreohelicidae > Oreohelix > Oreohelix idahoensis. The sequence goes on from JAMPIV010003502.1 coordinate 202,842, forward strand.
TGTAATATAAATAATTATGGAATCCTTATTTCTGCACCGATTTCCTCCATCTTAGGCTTATTTTACTCTTATGAATGAGCTCAATCACTATGGATATCCATTTTATCCTATATTTTATTCGACCATTCACTGGAGCAGCTGAAACAGGGAAAAACACAACATGGTTCATTGTTCCACTGTCTTCTATTCATAATAACTTCGTCTCTACAACACATCCAGTGAATCTATTGCTATCTGCCTAAAACTAATGATCCCTATTATCGAATTGGGTCCTTCTTTATCTAGGTATTCCATGATTAGTTCCACACTGCCTTCTGAAATTTTCTTAACATCTACACTTTCGTTTCCTAAATGTGTAGCGTACCTTCCGACACTATTTATACCAAGCTGGTTTTTCATTGGTCAGTTACATCCACGGGGTTTGTACGGTGATAATTTTTTAATGATGCCGAGATATGAATCAGACTTCATTACACATACCATTCACCTACCTGGGACAGTCTATGCATACATGTGTGTCATCATACACAGAAAAAGTATTAAGAGACGCATGGACAGTAAGATTAGACAGCAGGTTGGTAACAAGTATCATATCACTTCATCATTTCGCTCCACATAGCTTCATTATCCTATTTAACTAACTACATTATTTATATCTCATCTGTGTGTTTTGTGTGAATTGTCTTCACCATCATCACGTTGTAATTACTACTAACCCTTTATGTGCAGATATTTAATTAATAAACCCAATAACCATTTGATCATTATCTAGTTCGTTAATGTATCACTCGTGCTGTCGGTGTTATATACTCGTATTTACATATAGGGAAAATTCTACATTTAGATGAGATTGGGGGCTCTTTCTTTTACGGAATCTGAGGACAGAAGCTAAGGTCGTGGGGAAATAGAACACTTTCATAATTTACTGGAAAACTCTATCCAGTGGAAAGCATTCGCATTCTCTTCTTCCTGTCCTTAGCCCGAATAGGTCTCTTTCTTTCTTAACGAACCAATTTCTGGAGACCTTTTGCATAATATTTCATAGGCCATCCCTAGCGACAACTACTGTTGTAGCTACACTAATATCAACTTACAACAATGAGGTAGGTTGAATATTTCCCTTCATCGCTGCCTGTGTCTTTACTAACTCAAGAACAGAGTCAGGTACCCATTTTTTTCAGCTGCGTAGACTGGAGAGTGGCGCGCGACCTGGTTTCGAACCTGGTTACTTTACCTCGTGATAAACGCGCTCTATTCAATCTACCATTCGGACGCTTAAAATGTTGAGGTAGTATATCAGATATTGCCGTAGGTGAGTGAAGGGTTAGAAAATTGACCCATGTAAGGATTTAACTTTTATGAAGTAGGGTGACGAGTTCATTTCCTCTTTGCCTTTGCCTTCCATAACTCAAGAACAGATTGAGGTATCCATTTGTATAGAAAAAAAACACACACATAGAAAACAAGAAAGAAGTAATAAAAGAACATATTTTCAACATAGATCAAATTAGTTCATCTGCAGTTTGATTCTATGCGTTCGGCTCAAGGACGCGTCAAAATGTAACTTTAGTGAAAATATGCACAAAAAACTGTTCGCTAGTCTGTATTGAACAATACGGTCTTTCGTCAATATCTTCCGTGTTATCTGTCCGTCTGTGTAATTAAAAGTATATTATTTCTCTGCTCAAGATGGGCTATCAAACTAGCTAGTTTTTATTTTCATAAACTTATTATTAAGAAAAAAACTACTTTTCTCAAGGTTAGTTTTGAAATTTGTTTTTGAACCTTCGTGTACGGCGTTTGCCGCTATATTCAAATTAAACGACCAATTACGGTAAAACGTCTAAGATACGTCTGTTTCGAATAAGAGCTAAGGTCTTTTTTTGTCCATTTCCTTACATTGTGTCAACTAGTGGCGTAATTTTTTCCTTTAAACTACAAATTGCGTCTTTTTGCATTTAGATTCAAACACGTGTTCAGACCGTCATAATTTTTTTCTTTTATCTCCGTTTCTACCCCGTCTAAAAGGATATGTCGTTTGTCTGAATGTTCCAACTAGTTAGTTTCAATGGCGCTAGAAAGCGCTGGCGTAGGTGAAGAAGCCTCGGCATATCTTGCCTATATTTTTATCCCGACCCATACAGATAGATTTGGAACTTTTTTATTTCCCAGATTAACGCTAAACATTCTTTTTCGCTTGTGGAATATCCTTGTTCCGCTTTGTTTAACTTGCGGCTTGCATAAGCGACTGGGTTCAGTTCCCCATTGGGTGAAGATGACCTTTGCAACAGAGCCGCCCCCAAGCCTACATTGCTTGCATCTGTTCTCACCACAAAGTCCTCAGTCAAATTAGGCAATTTGAGAATAGGCTTGCTAGTGAGTTTTTCCTTTAACTCTTGAAATGCCAATTCACATTGCGCGGACCAAATAATTTTATCTGGATTTCCCTTGCGAGTCAGATCAGTCAGAGGAGCACATATAGAGTTTAAATTTTTGATATATTTTTGGTAAAACCCACATAACGACACGAATGATCGCACGTCTTTTTTTTGTTTGTGGTGTAGGTGCTCTCTGCAGTTTTTCTAAGTTCTTGGGGTCAGGGGTCATGTTACCTTGATATACAGTATGTCCCAAGAATTCCAACTCTTTGCATCCAATACAACATTTTGTTGGTCTAGCAGTTAAGTTCGCTTCTCTGAGCCTATCAAATAACATATTCAGAGAGTTAATGTGTTCTTCAAATGTTTCTGTGGCGACAAGAATATCATCCATGAAATTTGTGATACATGGATTATTCAGGGGATCCAACAATTTGCGCATCATCCTAGAAAATACACTCGGAGCATTTTTCAATCCGAATGGTAGCATGTTGAATTCATAATGTCCTTCCGATGTGCTAAAAGCTAAATAAGGTCTAACTTCAGGCTTCACTGGAATCTGGTAATAGCCTTTGCTAAGATCCACCTTCGAAAAGTATTTTGCCTTGTTCAATCTGGCAAACAACTGTTTTGTGTCTGGTAATGGATCCACTTGTCCTTCTGTGACAGCATTCAGTTTCCTGTAATCTATGCACAGTCTATGTTCCCCAGACGGTTTCCTCAACAAAACTACACTGAAGCTAAAAGAAGATTCACTGTGTGAAATAATCCCTTCTTTCAACGAGTAATCTATTTCCTCTTTCAATGCCTTCTCCTTAGCGAACGGAACAGAATAGGCTCTCATACAGATTGGGTTTGAGTCTACGAGCTTCATGTCATACTGTAGCAAATTTGTATGTCCTGGTTTATCTGTTAATACATCTGTATGTTCCTCCAGAACCTGTTGAACTCTCTCCCTCTGATTTTTAGTCAGGTGCTTACTGACTTTTACCTGTGCGGCTGTCTCACAGGGATGTAATGGGTATTCATGTGAGGTGAGTTGTTCCTTTTTCATTTTAGTAGCGATAGCCAAGGTCAGTAAGGGGGTGCTTTCCTGGAGTGGTCTGTCCAGATACTTCTTTAAAAAGTTTACATGATATACCTTCACCTTCCCCTTTTTGTCCATTTTATAGTTTGTTCTAGACACCTTCTCTAGAACCGTATATGGACCTTGCCATCCAATTTGTAACTTATTCTGGCTGCCGGGTAGTAGAAAAAGTACCTTCTCTCCCACAGCTAATTCTCTGTCCTTTGCTTTCCTATTAAAATACGCTGCATGTTTCTTCCTGGCTTGTCTCAAATTATCATTTGCCAGTTTCCATCCAGCTTTCAGACGAGTGGTCAGCTCGTTCACATATTGATATGATGAGGTAACAGTCTCTTCTGCTTTCTCATCTGTCCAGGTCCTTAATAAGGCTTCTAATGGACCTTTTATTGGCCTCCCAAATAGCAGGGTTGCGGGAGCCATCCCGGTTGAACTATGTGGTACCTCCCGATACGCAAACAACGCGGCGGGCAGAAATTGATCCCACATATCCGGTTTTTCATGTGCCAGCTTCCTCAGGATAGAAATGAGAGTCCCATTGAACCTCTCTACCTGGCCGTTCCCTTGTGGATGGTACGGACTACAATGAAAGTGTCTGGCTTGAAATAGCTTAAAAACTTCTTCCGTTAGTTTCCCCTTGAACTGTGAGCCATTATCAGTCAAGATTTGATGCGGGAATCCTAATCTTGTGAATATTGTAAGTAGTGCCTCTGCTACATGTTTCGAATCAATTGACGGCAGGGCTACCGCCTCTCCCCACATAGAACAAGTGTCCACCAGAGTAAGGATGTAACTGTTCCTCCTCTTGGTCCGAGTGAGAGGTCCCACAATATCCACTGCAACCCTCTCAAAAGGTGTTCCCACTATGGGCATTTCCCCAAGAGTTGCAGGAGCAGTCCAATGCTTTGGAGCTACCCTTTGACATTCTGGACAGGATTTGACATATCTTTTTATATCCTCCGTTATCCCTGGCCAGAAGTAATGACAAGCTATACGCTGTCCTGTGGCGCTGATCCCCATGTGACCACTGAAGGGAATCGCATGCCCTAGTTCCATCACTTTATCCCTATATGAAGTGGGAAGAACCAGCTGGTTGTGACCATTTGTTCCAGTTCCGGCCTTCCTGTATATCAATTTGTTCTTCATAAAGTACTCTCCCTTGCTTGGAGGTGTGTGGCATTTGGGCAATTTCTTAAAACATGGCTTGAGTGTCCTATCCTCAGCCTGCGCCTTCCTCATCTCCTCTGGATGAGCATTTATAGGTTCACCTTCTTCCTCCTTTGACTGTGACCTGGTCTGCACTGTCGCCAGGATCACAGGTCTCTCGGGATTCCCCAAGAAGACGTATCTACACCCCAATATCAGAGGGTAGATTGGTTCATCTATCACTGCTGCTCTGATTTCTCCTTCCACATAGCGAGTTTTCACCGTTATCCTTGCGATGGGAAGTGTCATGAGTGGTATGTCCTTAGTCGCCCCTTGTATTTCCACTGTTTCTGTGGTATACTGACTTGGGTCCACTAGGCTAGACTTCACAACTGAATCATAATCCAAACCTGTATCATATAGGCACCTGATGGTGACCCCATTACAAATAACATCCTCACAAACTGGGGGGTGATAAGGTTCCTGCTGTCCATTAGGATTAACCTTTAATCTTTGGTTCCCCGATTTCATTGCAGCAATGTTTGAAGGTTTCCTTTTACAAAATTCGGTGTTATGGTTGTCTTTCTTACACCATTTGCACCATCTCTTTCCTTGGTTAAACGGTTTTCTTTCATTATATTTTTGGTCACTGAACTGTGAGTTTCTGTCACGATAATCATTTCTTGGCCTATCAAAATTTGTCCTGCCTTTATTACCTTGTTCTCTGGTATCAAATTTACTAAATTGCTGTGGAGCTTTAAAATTTTCTATGTGCTTCTTTTTAGTGCCACTTACCTCTGCCTGGGCTGCCTGATACCTCTCAGCGACATTCAAAACCTCCCCCAACCTCTCTGCACCTTGTTCCATGAGAAATTTTCTCAGGTCTGGAGCCATGGACTCTCTTAATTGCTCTATCATGATCATCTCTTTGAGATCTTGGGTCTTCCCCAGAGCAGTCCATTTCTCCAAATAGGTTTCCAGTCTGGCAGAGAATTGGTGGTATGTCTCCCCAGACAACAGTTTGGCATTTCTAAACTTCTTACGATAAAATTCACCATTCTTTTCATATCTCAATAACAAAGCCTGCTTTAGCATGTCATAATTGTCTTGGTCGTCTCTATGCATCTTAGCAAAAACTTCATAAGAAGTACCTCTAAGCCCTTGGGATAACTTAAGACTCCACATCTCTCTCACTAACCCATACGTAGTAGCTAATAGTTCTAATCTACTGAGGTACCCCTCGATGTCATCGTCTTTCTCAACAAAATGGTCTAAATGAAACCCCATAGCTGAGGTTGAGGCTCCCTGACTAGGCGTGGCATCTGAGGGAAAGGGGCTGGCGCCATTTTCAGGAGCATGGCCTTGTAATTCCAGCTCCCTTAGTCGTAATTCGTGCTCCCTTTGCAATCTTCTATCTTCTGCTTCCCTTTCGGCAGTCAATCTCTTATCTTCTGCTTCTGATTGGAGCCTTTTAATCTCCCTATCTGCCTCCAATGTCTTAGCCTCTTTGTCAGCCTCAATCTGCAGCCTCTTAAGTTCTTTATCAGCCTCAATTTGTAACCTCTTCTCTTCAGCTAACTTCATATCATCCCTTCCAATATACTTGTCACATTCTGAAGTTACATACTGAATTAAAACCTGACCATCCATGTTCATTTCCTTCGCCGTTAGCACAGCAGCCGATCTAAATTTTGCTAGATCTGCCATACTAAATCACACAATTTAACAATAACTAAGGTAAACAACAAAGTGTAATTACCAAGGTAATATATTAATTAATTAATCACCACTGGCTGTGAAGATTCATCAACTTTTACTTTCCACTTTTTATTTTAGTGACACTGTTAAATTTATTCCCTTATGCCCCCAATAGTTTAATTCCCGGACCAGGAGACCCTAATATCTTTGATAAACTTAATCCCCGGACAAGACCCCAATATTTGTAGTGGTTTTTTATGTTATTGTATGGTTGTTATGTTACCTAGTGTACTGGATGAGGTCAGCTGTGAAGGCTCCTGAGATAAAAGTTTACGTGAGTTACAGAAAGCCTTTCTGCTACCACTTACGACCTCAAACAGACCTATTCTACTATAATGAATGTTAGCTACGTTAAAAGTCTAGGGTACTGAAATGTAATGTGTAGGTAATAAAATACACAGACACACACATGTAAATAATAAGTCTAATAATAATAATAATACTAATAAGCTCTATGATAAACTGAACTAACACTGGCTTTTAGAATTTAAGTTTGATAGTTTTTTAAATTTATTAGTCCTGAACCAATTGTTTCTTTTGGTCAGAACATATGAAACAATATGTATTTATCAATAAAAAGCATATATATATTGCATAATCAAATGACATTTTTGTACATAGGTATATTGTTACATTGGTTAATATTAATAATATCTACAATGTCTTGGGAAAAACTAGCACTGGATGTTTAGTTGGGGTGGCGTCATCATGCCCAATCTATGGCTATAAAGTTCCTTGTCCTTGACATATGGACTGATATTAGTGTTTATATACAAGATTTTATTTCTTTATTGATGGTGGACACAGTTGATGAATCTACAGCAGGCCAGGTTTGCACTTAACTGGCCTGTGACGATGTAGTACAGAATTCTTGTGGCCCACTCCTCTCAGTAGCTGGAGTAAAATGTTAGGCTGCACAGGCATCCGCTCTTGTACTTCTACAAAAGCATCTGACACAAGCGTAGGGCCAGATCATCATCATCTCAGCCCGTAACCCGTCATGGGTCGTAGGGGTGCCATGGTGGAAGCATCAGCAGACAGGGTCCTCCACTGCTCTCTATTCTCAGCAATGCGTACAAGTGTGGAAAAACCGTGTCCTGCCCATTCTTTGATGTTATCAGCCCAGGATTTTCTCTGCCTTCCTCTTCTCCGTTTACCTTCGATTGTTCCCTGAAGGATCGTTTTCGAAAGGGAGTCATGACGAGTTACATGCCCAAACCAGGCAAGCTTTCGACGTTTCACTATTGACAAAAGTGGTTCTTGGTGGCCTGCATAGGTGTTTATCTTCTCTCTAACGTAGACATTTGTTTTGTGCTCTTTATAGCAAATGCGCAAAATTCTTCTATAACATTTATGCTCGAAAGCCTGAATCCTTCGCTCCGTATCTGCAGTGAGTGTCCAGCCCTCACACCCATACAAGAGAATAGATAATACAAGTGATTTGTATAATTTGATCTTCACAGGAAAACTGATGTTACTTTTCCAGATCACATTCAACCTTGTCATGGCAGCTGAGGCCATCTCAAGTCTTGTCTTGATTTCTTTAATTGATCTTCCATCACTACATATAGTGGACCCGAGATATTTAAAGGTGTTAACTTCTTCTAACGTTTGCCCATTTAACGTAATGTTGGTCGGAACATGTTTCTTATGGCTATTCACCAATATCTTGCTTTTTTCTATATTAATTTCCATCCCATACGTGCCAGATCAGAAACTCTGAAACCAAAATTTGTGCCATGTGTCAACACTCTGTTTACTGCGCCACTCTTACACACAACACAGCAAAACAACATTACACAGATTGGGTCAGATCTCTCTGACCAACTTAGCACATCTCACCCAGTTGTTATCAAATAGTACCAGTTTCCCAAGACTGCATTGCATCCGAAATATGTTCAATAGTTTCCTCTTCCATCCAATAAGGTTTGTGATATGTTCCCACTGATCTCAAATGTAGATCTCTCTTCAATAGTCTTAGATATGTTTTCATATATTATTAGTTTGTCTCTAGGCCCTGGACTGCTGCTGGGGACCTAGAGTAAGCACTCACTTGTCGTAATCATTTTTCATGATATGGCAGTATCAATCACTCAAAATATTAAAATAAACAAGATAAATGCTTTTTCCCTTACCACAATTCAGAATTGAGAACACAGTTACGTAGTACTAGCAAAACTCAGCTGAGCTGCTGGCTAGATTAGGGCGTCCCACTGATTTTTATTTAATAATTCCTGGAAATCACCTCTAGCAGTAACGAACTGTGTCAATGGACAGTCTTCTATAAAATGGCACAAGCGAGCGTCTGTCTTTCAGTACTATAAAAGCTTTTGTCCAATCAACGGACTTCCCCTCTAACTTTTCAAATATTCAAAATATAAATGTCCAATTTCAGTCCAGTCTCAGTCTAGTATGTAGTATTTTTCTGTCGGTCTGTCCGTCTCAACTTGGCTTTTCCAAAATTACACTTGTTTTTGGACGAAACTACAAGAAAAAAACCACACAAATTTTTGTCTCCCCCTACTTCTAAGATCCCATGCTAGTTATTTTTAGCTACTATCCTCCGACTTTGCCCCTAGTTCATCTGCAGTTTGATTCTATGCGTTCGGCTCAAGGACGCGTGAAAATGTAACTTTAGTGAAAATATGCACAAAAAACTGTTCGCTAGTCTGTATTGAACAATACGGTCTTTCGTCAATATCTTCCGTGTTATCTGTCCGTCTGTGTAATTAAAAGTATATTATTTCTCTGCTCAAGATGGGCTATCAAACTAGCTAGTTTTTATTTTCATAAACTTATTATTAAGAAAAAAACTACTTTTCTCAAGGTTAGTTTTGAAATTTGTTTTTGAACCTTCGTGTACGGCGTTTGCCGCTATATTCAAATTAAACGACCAATTACGGTAAAACGTCTAAGATACGTCTGTTTCGAATAAGAGCTAAGGTCTTTTTTTGTCCATTTCCTTACATTGTGTCAACTAGTGGCGTAATTTTTTCCTTTAAACTACAAATTGCGTCTTTTTGCATTTAGATTCAAACACGTGTTCAGACCGTCATAATTTTTTTCTTTTATCTCCGTTTCTACCCCGTCTAAAAGGATATGTCGTTTGTCTGCATGTTCCAACTAGTTAGTTTCAATGGCGCTAGAAAGCGCTGGCGTAGGTGAAGAAGCCTCGGCATATCTTGCCTATATTTTTATCCCGACGTGTTATTTTACCCGTTATCTTTATAATTGGAGATATTTTAACGTTGTATCACTGTATTTTCACCACACAGTTAAACACTTCACTTAGATCTTTTTCTTGCTAGTAAGGTGTAGAAGGCACGAAAATGTATTGTGGCCACCACTGTAAAGGTGTGTGTAGAAGTCAGTGTAGAAGTGTACATATATATATAGTTGCGATAAGTGGTGTCAGATGACAATTGTTAATGTTGTATTCTTGATGACATCAGCAACCGTTGGACATCATCAGAATGGATGTAGATGGGCTATATTATGTGCGCTGTTAGAGGCAAACAGCATAGTCGGGCTTACAGGTGGCCGACATGGTGTGTGGGTGTATAGACCAGTCAATGGACGCGAATGCGTGTAGCCCTAATATATTATAATGATGATCACACACACACCAAAAATATATCTAATATTCAGGAAATGTTGAAACGGCTGTGGTACAGTTGTTTGCGATTTATTACTCCACAGTAACAAGGACATCACTGATACACTGTCAATAGGACACGGTTTAAGCACATCATGTAAATTTAATAGTTCAATACATCCAATAGATCAATGACTCTTCTAAGCAAACTGCCGGCATCGCAGTGCTAATAATATCTCAATGACTCCTCTAAGCAAACTGCAGGTATCGCAATATAATAATATCTCAATGGCTCCTCTAAGCAAACTGCAGGTTTCGCAGTATAATAATATCTCAATGGCTCCTCTAAGCAAACTGCAGGCATCGCAGTATAATCATATAAATGTTCTCTTTACCTTCTTTGATAACAATAGGAATACGCCGATATAAGTCCCTGGCGTCAAATAATATAAATGTTCTATTTACCTTCTCTGATAACATCAGGAATAAGCCACATAAATATAAGCCATCAATCCTCGGATTTAGAAATATATATCAGGGGAAACCTCCAACATTTTAATCTCACAAAATTATCTTCCCGGTACACACAGTCAGCAAAACATGACGGAGCTCCTTCCCGGCCAAAACCCAGGGACGACTGCCACGGGATTACCGTAACTCGGTCCCGCTCAACAATCACGCATGCGCGGATAACCGCGAGACGTGAGTTGAGCTCATACGAGAACCTTCTGGAAAGATATCTGGAACGATATTCGAGAAAAAATCTCGATCAAATAATTTTAAACGCGCAAGTAATAAATCAAGGGAGATAACAACAAAATCTGACCTGACATGCAAAAATATTAATGTTTAAATCCCCTTGCTTAAAAAACTGACTTTAACAGTCTACCACACCCCCCGGGGAGAAAAAATGACAACATCATTTTTTTTAAAACATACATCGAATAGAAATAACATGAGGTCGGTAGCGTACAAATATCTACACTTAAGTATACCCTATATAAAGTCATATAAAAAATGAACAAGAGAGTTATAGGAGTAAGTGTAACGTACAAATGAATACCATTGTAATACAATAGCATACATGATAAATTAAATTCTCTAACAAAAAATAATATCCTGAGCATGATAACCCAGTCAATCATGGCTATTACTGACGCACAATCAAGCGTCGGGTGTGGAAAAGTACCTCACTACCTCAGAAAAATCTTTTCTCAAAGTATCAATATTGTATAAATAGGTGCTCCCACTAGTGCACAATGAAGCGCTGGGCACAAAAACCATTACAATGTCAGAAAAATTTACTTTCTCTCATGACTTCATGTATCTCTTCCCCCCCCCCCCCCCCCCCCCTCCCAAAAAAAAATAAATAAAAATAATTACAATATCGACATGTCTCGCAATGATAAGTTACGTAAAATAATGGTATCGTTACAATATTATATTTTCAACACTGTAAAACACAGCAATATATTACTACTATAGTAAAGAAGTTATACCAATCATAATACAATATCTCCTAATATAATATCCTATATTAATGCACAATGTTGTTAACTATCTCGAACAAGTACAAATCAGAAATGTGTTCCGAAGTCTCAGACCATTCTGTAAGCAATAAGGCACCGAATACATCTAAAGTAGCATCAAATGCCGAAAGAAACGCTGGAACAGTCTTGATAAATCTGGTAAACGGTTGAGACCTTCAAAATAACAGCGCTGACTCTCATGGAACATCATACGCTGTGAAAAAATACAAATGAACATCTCTGTTTGATAACCGTAAGATTTTATAATATATTACAGTTAATGTTAATTTCTTTAGCTATCAAATGTGGCCGTGTAAACGTCCGGCCCCTGTATGGTTATAATCAAACCTTCCTGCGTTACTCTAGAAAAGGTAACAGAGAAAGTAATACAAACTAAACCAGAATCGTGAATTCGACAGGGTCATTAAAGTATCTGAGAAAAATAGCAGCATGTAATTTATGTAAAGAAAAGTCGTGAGTATACTCATGATACTCACGTCAAAAAGCAAATCTAGAGGATGGTAATGACGATTAAGAGCGTCATGATGGCTGACAATCCGAGATTTTTTTCAAGACAGAGTAAATGCAGTTGACAAATGCGTACATCTCCAAAGCTTAAGTGAAGTCATAGCCTGTGTACTGGACAAAGAAAAAAGCCAGAAATATACCATAAAGATGTAAAAGCAGACAGTAGTAAACTTGGACCTACGTCGAAGTTTAAAAGGAAAGCAGAAAGTACGACAAAAAGTCGTAAAAGACGAAGATACAGAGCTAACTGGCCCAGCAAGAAAAGTAATGATACTCATAAGGTATAGATATGTACTAATAATTAAGTTCGTACATGTAGCAAAGAAAACACTAGTCATTGCAGCAAAGAAGTTGCAATCAACGTGACTGGATATAGATTCAGTCGTAGTGATGAAGTTAGTATGTGTGTCAGCCAAAATCGAAAGATCTTCTTCCATAATAGTAGTTAAAGAAGGATCAAAGTTAGAGCGACGACGTACTGAAGAATGTCGCACTGGGCTAAAAGAAGAACTCAAATTAGTATGATGAACAATCGTATCATCAATACTACAAGATTGCACCAAATTAGCAGAATGCATTGCGTTAGCAGAATGTACTTGGTGATAAGATTTTGGCATAGTTCCTAAGGTAGAAGTAATAAGGTTATGTTGCCGTTCCCAAGCAGCAATTTGTACCGGCGTACAAACCTTTACACCATGTATCTGTCCGACAGTAAGGTCGGCGATAGGTACTCTGAGCAAACATGCGTGTATATAACCAGTAAAAAACGGTGTGGCAATGTGGACTATGGCAGAAGGAACATTCTCTACTGTCCCACCGAATGTCACACATTTCACCATATTACCTATTGCACAAGATGGATGGACTAAAGATTGTCTAATTCCAACAGTTGCGCATCCAGAATCAAAGAGAACTGAGACTGGATTATTGTTCACAAACCCCTTATGTAGAGTAAGAGACCCTCTTCCGTCATGCGCCGCTAAAGCAGGAAGAGCGGGTAGAGGATGACCGCAACTCAAGGTAGTTAAAGCTGTAGGTTGGAATAAAGTTGTGCATTCCGGGCATTGAGATGCCCTCTCAAAATCAAAAGCAAAGCAAGCACTAGCATTAGTGACACTATTATTATTGTTACCTTGATTATTAACATCCTGAGGCTCTTGTTGAGCAGAGTTAGCCTGGTGGTACGATCCATTATTTGGAGATCTACCGTTGTATTGCGATGTATCGCGGCTATTATTTCTATCGGAAGTATTATTATTTGCTCTACTGAAATTATTGTTCTGGTTTGAACTCCAGTTAGCGTCGTTGCGATTGTCATTTCCCCTTTGATTAGAATATCTATTAAATGGGTTTTGTTGTCTCCGAGAAAAATTATTATCAGGTTGATAACCTCTATTGTAGTTACCCCTCCCAAAGTTCCTATAATTATGAGGACCAAAATGTTGAGGACTGTTAAATTGTCTCTAATTCCTTGAAGAAGGAGAATCACTATGTGATGGGCCCCCTTGGTTATGTCCAAAATTACGATTATCTCTCCTACCATAATTTCGATCAGCACTTTGAGATCTACGTCGCCAATTAGGATCATATGGTATTGCTGAAGCCACGGGTAAACCTTCTTAGACTTCAGAATTGCTAACAGTTACATTAGGAGGTGCCGTGACATATTGGCGACAGTATTGTTCCATTTCTTTCAAATTAGAAGGCTTTCGCTCATGTAGAAAGGAAAGAAAGGATTTACGCACTGACGACATAACTTTGTCCCGGAGCAATAAGTCCTTAAGGGCTTCATATGTGTGTTCAGTTTTTGAAAGTTCAACCCAACGTGAAAACGTAAGGCTAATATCAGATATAAAATCTGAAAAATCTTTCCCTGTCTCCGGCAATAGAGACTTAAAGCGTAGGCGATAACCTTCTTCATCCAGTTGGTATTTTTTAAATAAGGCAGCTCTGACCACATCACAGTTATTTGCGTCAGGACCTTCTAACATACTTCACCCTTAAATAACTTCCTAAGTTGTTCACAATATTGCGATTTATCTACCTTATGAGATTCGCATGAAAGTTCAAATCTATTTAGATAGAACGAGATATCGTCACAGTCAGAGTTGAAAACAGGCAATTTAATATCATATGATTTAGTATTTACCTTATTAGAAGTTGTTTGATTGTTTGTCTCATTTTGAGCATTACCCATTTTACTACTTTTATTTTGTCCAGCTCCATAACTAAGACTCTCTCGTCGTGTAACATTTTCTGTTTTTCAGCCTCTCTTTCTAATTTTTTATTTTCAGCCTCCATTTGCATCTGTACTTTTTATCTTCAGCCTCTCTTTCTAATTTTTTTATTTTCAGCCTCTCTAATTTTTTATTTTCCATTTTCATTTGGAATTTTCTCTCATCTGCCTGCATCTGCAATCTCCTATCTTCAGCTTCAATTTTTTGGTTTTTCAACTTCTATTTTCTGTCTCTTTTCTTCAGCCTTCTGCGCCTTGGCATATTCCGCAAGTGCAAATTCTTCTAATTTCTCCTCAGTCTTGCCAAGGGGTTTCCCTTGTGCAATGAAATAATCCAAAGTAGACATTATGTCTAATTATATGAGATCAATAACGTGTGTAAATATATTATATGAGAAACTCACTTTATCCCAACTTAGTGGGTGACAAGTCTTTGCCCAAGAACTTGTATAATTACTTCACTTATCAATAATATAATTAATCACCTACATACCTATTGTGCATTATAGTCTTGACAGTGTATGACATAATGAATAATATAAACAAGAAAGACAAAGACAAACTATCAAGAACAAACGACAACGTTCGCGGGAATCAAATAAAGGAAAAAAAGCAGAAATAAAGTGAAAAATATTGCAAAATTTGCAACGACAGCTGCGAATAGAACAATGAGACAATGACGACACAGTGTATAAACGAAAAGTTGTAAAGAAATAAACGATAGGAAGGTGAGGCGGACAAATACAAACAAATTAATGCAAAACTAAATAATAGAGAAAATATAACAAAAACAACAATGAGACATCTTGGCACAACTAAACAATATTATCAAAGACTGAATTTGACGTAAACAGAGTCTGCCCAAGAATATAACAATGGATCTTTTACGCTACGAATTCAGACAACACAGTCCCTATAGAACGCTTTCGTAGGCCCTCGGTGAAGTGGGATGTATCCTACGAAAGTCTCCACCCAACCTGCCCGCTGAAATAGAACATATATGACATAAAAACAAGGAATATAAATGGGCTTATGTATTGAGGAAGGCCTAATTACCAACACAGAGACACAGTTTACAACAACAAACAGCCACTTATCTTAAACTGGCAAAAAATCCTGACCTGCAGAATAGTAGCAATGATGTTCATATAATACAGAGTCCACGGAAAAAAGGATCCACCGCTGAAGGGGTACAGGAACTCTGTGACTCAAGGAACAGGTATATTTAACCACTCAGACCCTTGCCATGTTGAACTTGCTCGCAGAAATTCCGAACTGGCAACACTGCAACTCGACTTGAATAACTTGTGCACAAAATTCCATACTGTGAACACTGTAAGTTCTGTTGGATTTCTGAATAGGAAACAAGGACTGGATTCTACTGTAGTAAGGTCGAGAGACTTCCGGGCAACGCCGGGTATATATATATATATATATATATATATATATATATATATATATATATATATATATATATATATATATATATATATATATATATATATCTTTATATATATATATATATATATATATATATATATATATATATATATATATATATATATATATATTTATATATATATAGTTGCGATAAGTGGTGTCAGATGACAATTGTTAATGTTGTATTCTTGATGACATCAGCAACCGTTGGACATCATCAGAATGGATGTAGATGGGCTATATTATGTGCGCTGTTAGAGGAAAACAGCATAGTCGGGCTTACAGGTGGCCGACATGGTGTGTGGGTGTATAGACCAGTCAATGGACGCGAATGCGTGTACTCCTAATATATTATAATGATGATCACACACTGATGCGTGCTATTATATAATGATGGATGGTATCCGCTGTCTGGTTTTGTGTAGTGTGTAGATGATGTACAGTCAAACAATGATCATGCAAAACAGGGCAATCCACACAAGGACGTCAGTTAACTCACGACGTATAAAGTCAATGATGCTTGTAACAGCTAGTGACGTTTTTCTGTATCATTTATTGTGGACGCCACAGTGACAAAATGTATACGCGAATATGTAGGTACATCAGACAGTCATTATCACAGCAACATAGTCATAACAGCAACGGATGGTAGACAGCATCATAGTAAAGATGATTCACAGGCATGTCAATACATTATAAGGCTGCAATGTAGTCGGGAAAATTCTCCATCCCTTTCTATCTTAGCCAGGAGATAACCAGATGTATGAGATCAGTTCACTCTCCTTAATCTGACTTCAGCAAGACAGACACGTCTTCTGAAGTATAAATAATGTCCTCAAAAAAATCCTCTAGATAACAAAAGGTTTCAAACCTAGTTCATGTAGCGAAGTAGCAAGTAATAGTCCTTGGGACATGCATCAACCCGATGCGGTACAATGTAGCAATATGTGAGCTGAGAAAACATCTCGTGATGAAGACTTTCAAAGACAGGCTACGAATCAAATGTCACTCACGAACAGATATCGATAAAGTTAATGTAAATATAATTTACCTTGCCTTCAGGAAATAACCACAGAAATAATACGCCTCCCGGCGTGTGGAAATACACTAGAGGTATCATCTCGAATAAACGAAATATCCATAAGAAGACTTCACATTCCTGACATAATAAATTAGCAGAGACGCTCTCACAGAGACGTCCCTTCGCTATCGAAATCTTCGCTCACTGACTGGTGGGCGGAAACCGATCGACAAAGACCCAAGACTTAGACATGCGCAGTAAAGCGCGATTTCGAACACAGTTCAGGAAACTTAAGACGTAAGGACCTTTACTGAGAACCAGCTTAAGAATGATTACCTTATAAGGAGAACCAACAGGTTGCCAACCGTTTTCTGAGAAAAGCGGCCTAGCAAGTCCATACATGGACACGATTCAAGAACGCTTAAGAATTTAACAACCATCGACACCAACGCGAGAAGACAACTGCTTACCATGAAAAGTGACTATAAATTCCACATGATTATTTCCCTTTCATTACAAAATATATTGTACATAAAACGATGTTGTGAGAATTTCACACGCAACATATCACCACCACCTCCCGATAAAAAAAAATGTGGAACAAATTTTTTTTTTTTTAAATATCCAAGAGCATGCGATAAGCGGCTCAAAAAGCACGAATTGCCTAACATGAGGCTAAATATAGAGTGTCTGATGAGAATATATCTCAACAGAAAAATAAATATGTCTCAAAAAATTATTCATATCGGGGAGGTGTCACCAACACACATCACGCTAGCATGTAAACACAATATACGTATGCAAGTTACCATAGACATCATTAAATAGCATAATCTAATATTGTCTTAAAAATGGATGTACAAATCTGATAGAAAAATTTAAATAGTACATTATTTGACATGTAATGACCCTAGTACATAGTGAAATTGAAGTACATGACGATGCAGGACACATCCTCTGACGTTCCGAGGGTAAGTACACAATGTAGAACTCGTCATGCTTGATAATAGTAAGGTAAGTCCTCAGCTCATCAATGACATTCTGAGAAAGTACAAGCAATATAACGCTAATTAACAACTAATATGCTTCATAAGGTACAATACATTATTAATAATTGTGGCTGTTTAGTAAACTTACGGCCCTTATATTAACTACTCAGTCTTCCTCTATCATCTTAAAAATGAAACAGAAGAAGATGATAACAAAGCACGATAGTATGTGTACATATAAAGTGAGTACAGATGTGCTAATCTATTGTAGTAATATAGGTGTGTTATGACTCTGTAATATATATAGAAATATAGGACAGAAGTATTAGTTGGAATCATGTGGGCATCTAGACAAAATGTCAGCCATCACATTATCCGCACCACGGATAGCTCGTACCGTGAAGTGAAAAGGTTGAAGAGCAATAGCATATCGAGTGGATCTCGAACTCTTCAAATTCTTAGTCTGAATAGCTGTAAGAGCTTTTTGATCAGTCTCTAGAATGAAATGTGCGCCCAGGAGGAATCTTTGTAGTTTGAGAATTGACCAAACCATAGCTAACAACTCACGGTCTAAAACCGAGTAGTTCCTCTCTGCCGCATTTAGTTTTCTAGAAATGTACATAACAGGATGCAGAGTATTTGCATATTCTTGCATAAGTGCTGCTCCAATCCCAGTGGATGAAGCATCACTCCGAAGAACAAAAGTCCTATCAAGAGTAGGTAATCTTAGGATGGGAGGAGATGAAAATATATTCTTGATCTGGTCTAAGGAAGATTGGCATTCTTGAGACCAACGGACCAGATTAGGCGAACCTTTCTTCAACAATGTTGAGAGAGGTGCCATGATCGAAGATAAATTTGGAATAAATCTCCCATAAAATTGAATTAAACCTAAGAGACTCCTAACTTGTTTCTTCGTTTTAGGAACAGAGATGTTCTGTATTTTGGAAGTATTGTGGTCTTCTGTCTTCAAGAGACCATGACCAACACGATGACCCAGGAAAGAGATTTCACCAAAACCAACAAAAGCTTTAGAAGGTTTTGCTGTCAAATTATTCTCACGTAGAGTGGACAGTAAGTCATATAAACCTAAATAGTGATCTTCCCAGGTATCACTGAAGAGACAGATATCATCTAAGTATGCGATGACATCTGAACGATGTGAAAGAATTCGACGCATCATGCGAACGAAAGTAGCAGGGGCGTTCATAAGACCGAAAGGCATAACATTCCATTGAAATAGACCCCTAGATGTAGAGAAAGCAGTAAGAGGTTTGGCATGCTCTGCTAAAGGCACTTGCCAATAACCTTTAGACAAGTCAAGTTTAGTGAAGAATCTAGAATTAGAAAGTTTAATCAGTAGATCTTCTAACAAAGGCATCGGTTCAGCATCGAACTTTGTGACCTGATTCAACTTGCGATAATCAACGCAAATTCGTATGTTCTTATCTTTCTTCCGGACAATAACCATGGAAGAAGAATATGGTGAAGTTGATGATTCAATTAAATATAATTGAACCATTTCATCCAATTCCTTTTCCACTTGCGACTGAAAGTGTATAGGGATAGGATAAGACCTAACCCTAATAGGATTACTGTCGGTAAGAATTATGTCATGTTCTATGACATCTGTGTGTCCAGGAATGTCAGTGAGAACATCCTGAAATGTTTGTAACATCGACGAGACTTGTCGATGTTCGTCACCAGAAAGATTAGGAGAAACAGAAACGTTTTTCCAAGATTCCGTGGAATGTAGTGGAACCACTGGAAGAGGAAGATTGACATCCGAGAAGGTAGATTCCTCATCCTGTATGACCGACAGAGATGAGTAATGACCATGAGGTGTAGGAGAATCATCCGTTGCCTGGAAAATAGGCAGCAAATAGTCCGGACGTTCGTGAAATTCCGAAAGCATGTTTATGTGGAAAGTTTTATGCTTTCCATCAATATCGACCACATAGTCAACATCGGAAATCCGAGAGACTATTGCATACGGACCTTTCCATGCAATAAGAAGTCTATTTTCCCTACTGGGGAGTAGGACGAATGCTTTGTCACCTGGACAAAGTTGTCGTAGACATCTATTCTTGTTAGCAAACTGCCTTGCCTTCTCTTTAGCAATTTCTGATGAAGCAGTTGCTAGCTTACATGCCTCAATGATCTTTTGTCTAAGAGCAATGACATACTCATATGAGGATTGAGTTTCATCGCTAATATCATCGGCAGTGATGAGATCGTGTAATAAAGACATAGGGCCGCGCGGACGCGCGCCAAAGACAAGTTCGAAGGGAGAAAATCCTGTGTGTTCATTTGGGACTTCTCTATAGGCAAAGAGAGCCGCGGGTAAAACCCTGTCCCAATCTTGAGGATGATCTTCAGTTATCTTACCAAGCAAAGTCTTGAGCGTTCTATTCAGACGCTCAACTAACCCATTAGACATAGGATGATAGATACTACTGAGAGATCGTTTAATATGTAAGGTAGACATTACCTGTGACATAGTGTCAGATATGAGTTGAGTGCCATGGTCTGACAATATTTCTCTGGGGAACCCCAAGCGAGAAAATATCAGCCAAAGAGCATCTGCGATATCTGTAGTAGATATGCTCTTAAGAGGGATAGCCTCTGGCCAACGTGTGCACATATCGACACATGTAAGGATAAATTGATGTCCTCTGGCCGACTTGACCTTAAAAGGGCCAATTATATCTATGGCCATTTTCTGAAACGGTCGAATAGGGATGTCAGCAGCCTGGATAGGCGCAGCATGTCGTG
Source organism: Oreohelix idahoensis (assembly GCA_024509875.1). Taxonomy (NCBI): domain Eukaryota; kingdom Metazoa; phylum Mollusca; class Gastropoda; order Stylommatophora; family Oreohelicidae; genus Oreohelix; species Oreohelix idahoensis. The sequence goes on from JAMPIV010003502.1 coordinate 223,321, forward strand.
GTCCTCTAGATTTGACCTCCTGACATACCTTGCATGATCGGCAGTAAATACGAATGTCCTTGTTGACAAAAGGCCAAAAGAAAGCCGCAAGGACTCTCGACTTCGTACGGGAAAAACCCATATGTCCAGCACATTGCGAGTCATGAGCATGTTGCAATATTTGCACTCTCATGCTCTTGGGAACAAGAATTTGCGAATGTGCCGACGTAGTCGAATCTTGTACCATACGTACAAGTACGCCGTTTCTCATTGCTATCCAAGATTTTCTATTTGTATCCTGATTCGGATCACCTTTCTTCGCAAGAATGAAGAATTTTTTTAGAGAAGGATCTTCTTCTTGCAATTTTATGAAAGAGTCACGAGTGATGACTAAGTGACTATCTTGGCTATCAACTTCATTATCACCATTCAGTGAAGTTTCGGGTGTTTGTAGAGCTTGTGCTCTTGTAACCACTGCATTGGTAGCTTGCATATTTTTATCTTCCCAAGCAGCAATCTGCTGTGGGGTACACTCCCTAACTCCGTGAATACGACCAATAATAAGGTCCGCAATAGGATTAGGTAAGAGACAAGCATGCACATCTCCAGTAAAGAAAGGAGTGGCAATGCGAATTACAGCAGTAGGATATTTTTCTAGAGTGCCGCCAAATGTGACACATTTAATAACCTTTCCTGTAGCACAAGATGGATCTACAAGCGATTGTCTAACACCAATAGTGGTGCATCCGGAATCGAAAGTAGTGAGACCGGAGTATCATTAACAAGACCCTTATGTAGGATTAAAGAACCCCTCCCGTCATGCGCAACAGCAGCAGGAAGAGCGGGAAGAGGGTGACCACAACTCAAAGTAGTTATGGTACTCGGTTCGAATAAAGTACTGCATTGGGGGCATTTGTTTGCTCTCTCAAAGTCAAAAGTAGAACCAGTGACAGCGTCAAAGTTTTTATTATCAACAACCTGATTACAGGCTCCCTGAGTTTCCTGTTGTACAGAATTAGCCTGCTGATATCTCTTTTTTTTTGTGTTGAGATCTACCGCGACTATTATTACCTCTGAAGTTATCAGAGTTATTATTATCTCTGAAGTTATTGTTGTCTCTATTGTAATTGTTATCCTGGTTCGAATTCCAGTTTCCACGATTACTATCATGTCCACATTGATGCGAACATCTATTTGTTTGGTTTTGAGGTCTTCGGGAGGAATAACCTCTATTACCATATCCTCTTTTGAAATGCCTATAATTATTAGGGTGATAGTAACGAGCACTATCAGGTTGTCTCCAATTCTTTGAAGAAGAATCACCATGAAATTGATTTCCATGATTTTGAAAGTAATTACCGTTACTCTTTCTATCAAAATTTTGTTGGGATCTACGAGCAAAGTTTTGACCATACGGTGCTGCCGAAGCAACTGGTAGACCTTCTTTCACCTTAGAGTTACTAATGGTTATGTGTGGGTGCGCAGTTACATACTGGCAACAGAAATCTTCCATTTCTTTTATTGTTTTAGGTTTACGTTCATGAAGGAAAGCAAGGAAAGACTCATTGACAGAAGACATGACTTTGTCTCTAAGTATTAAGTCCATAAGTGCTTCATAAGTTTTTTTCCGTCTTAGATAGTTCAACCCATCGTGAGAAAGTAATGCGTATTCTTGCAATAAACTCGGAGAATTCAACTCCAGTTTCAGGCAACATGTTTTTAAATTGTAGACGATAGCCGTCTTCGTTAAGCTGATATTTCTTTAACAAAGCGGCCCTGACAACCTCATAATTGTTCTTGTCAGGTTCATCCACCATATTTAACATACTTAGAGCTTTACCTGTCAGTATCCCTGATAACTGATAAACATATTTTGCTTTGTCTATGTTATGAGCTTTACATGCTTGTTCAAATCTGTCCAGATAGAACATTATATCATCACTGGAAGGACTAAATGTTGGTAACTTAATCTTAAAAGTATCATTATTAGCCTTATCAGAAGATGAACCCTTGTTTGCATCATTAGCATTACTCATGCTCGTCAATTTCAACTTCTCCAACTCTAAAGCTAAGAGTTTTTCTTCATGTTCCATTTTTGCTTTCCTGTCATCAGACTCTCTCTGTAATCTTCTTTCCTCAGCCTGAGCCTCTAGTCTTTTATTCTCAGCTTCGTTCTCCAGTCTTTTATTCTCAGCCTCTTTTTCAAGTCTTTTATTTTCAGCCTCTTTTTCAAGTCTTTTATTTTCAGCTTCTAGTTGTAGCTGGAGTTTTCTCTCCTCAGCTTCTGATTCCCTTTTCTGTTTTTCCATTTCCATTTGGAATCTTTTTTCATCCACCTGCATCTGCAGTTTCTTTTGTTCAGCTTCCATTGCTTTATCATATTGAGCAGTTGCAAATTCTTCTAACTTATCACCAGTCTTCCCAAGCAATTTACCCTGCTCAATAAAGTACTCAAGTGTAGACATGTTGTCTAACATATGAGTCCACAACCTGAAATAATTAATTATCTTATTTAAAATTTAATCATAACAAGTCTTAAATAAAGCACTTGTTAACTCACAACACTATATTATCATCCCAATCTCTGTGGGAAACAAGTCTTATATCAAAGAACTTGTGTATAGACCTTTTTGAAATATTATCAATCAACTCTTGATCATAGGTGCACTTCTCATTCAATAGTGCACGACACTATTCATCATTCATTTATCATCAGTGTAGTAGTAACCGTGCATTAGCATAGCCCATAACTAATTACTATAACTGTAAACAATGACTATGTAAACACAAGCAGAATGTAAACATTGAAAATGTAAACAATGTAAACAATGTAAACAATAACAATGTAAACAATAACAAAGATCAGCAACAATACAAAAACATTCGTAGAAATCAACAAAAAATAAAGCGAAAATTAAAGAAATATCACAAAAAATGTGATGATATCTACGAGGAGATAATACAAATACATGACACCACAGTGTATAAACAAAAATTTTGTAAAGAACTAAATAATAGGAAAGAGTAGACCTACAAATACAAACAAATCAAAACAAAACTAAAGAATGTGAAGAAAATACCGAAAACAACACTGACCATATCGTCACAACTAACAAAAATAGCAATAAATATTGCTAACAATTTCCAATTAAGGAAATTGCTCCTAACAGAACGCTATCATAAGACCTCTATGACGTGGTATTTCTTATGACAGTCACCTCCCATCCAGACCCCGCGAAATATAAACATATATATTTATACAAATAACATATAAACAAATAACATATAACAATAGACAAAAGAATGAGATGATACACAGAAGACTCAGCAGAAGTATAAGGGCACAGTTTACGTACAAACAGGCCACTTAACTTATAGGCTTCCAATCGTAGAACAGCAGAAAAAACAGATGTCAATCAACGTCCTAAAGAGCGAAGCTCCAACGATGATGGCACATCTGAACTGCTTCCACTGCTAACACGATGGTACTTGAGCTTCTGAAATACTGTATGTTGAGTTGTTTCGGCACTTGACCTTCTAATCCAATAGTAAATTGATGGAAATCGGTACTTGGCCTTCTTCAGAAAACAACCCGTTTCAACCGGCACTTGACCTTCACAAAAAACGACAGCACTGGAACCTTGACAGCAGCAACTTGCTTGACTTGCGTTAAAGACAACAGCAGTCCGTGTTATCCGGCAATATGCAACAACGCCGGGTACTGTCAAATTCCTGTATCAGTCAAAAAATTGCATTTTTGACATTTACCGGGCAACGCCGAGTACTTTGAAAATTTTGAAGATGTTGACTGTCTTGAAGAATGTTGAAGTGTTGACTTGAAGGATGCTGATGAATTCTTGTTGAAAATGAAGTGGGTAAGGGACCCCGTGTTTGCTGGTACCAGAGCAAACCAGCTTATGGCCACCAAATGATGCGTGCTATTATATAATGATGGATGGTACCCGCAGTCTGGTTTTGTGTAGTGTGTAGATGATGTACAGTCAAACAATGATCATGCAAAACAGGGCAATCCACACAAGGACGTCAGTTAACTCACGACGTATAAAGTCAATGATGCTTGTAACAGCTAGTGACGTTTTTCTGTATCATTTATTGTGGACGCCACAGTGACAAAATGTATACGCGAATATGTAGGTACATCAGACAGTCATTATCACAGCAACATAGTCATAACAGCAACGGATGGTAGACAGCATCATAGTAAAGATGATTCACAGGCATGTCAATACATTATAAGGCTGCAATGTAGTCGGGAAAATTCTCCATCCCTTTCTATCTTAGCCAGGAGATAACCAGATGTATGAGATCAGTTCACTCTCCTTAATCTGACTTCAGCAAGACAGACACGTCTTCTGAAGTATAAATAATGTCCTCAAAAAAATCCTCTAGATAACAAAAGGTTTCAAACCTAGTTCATGTAGCGAAGTAGCAAGTAATAGTCCTTGGGACATGCATCAACCCGATGCGGTACAATGTAGCAATATGTGAGCTGAGAAAACATCTCGTGATGAAGACTTTCAAAGACAGGCTACGAATCAAATGTCACTCACGAACAGATATCGATAAAGTTAATGTAAATGTAATTTACCTTGCCTTCAGGAAATAACCACAGAAATAATACGCCTCCCGGCGTGTGGAAATACACTAGAGGTATCATCTCGAATAAACGAAATATCCATAAGAAGACTTCACATTCCTGACAGAATAAATTAGCAGAGACGCTCTCACAGAGACGTCCCTTCGCTATCGAAATCTTCGCTCACTGACTGGTGGGCGGAAACCGATCGACAAAGACCCAAGACTTAGACATGCGCAGTAAAGCGCGATTTCGAACACAGTTCAGAAAACTTAAGACGTAAGGACCTTTACTGAGAACCAGCTTAAGAATGATTACCTTATAAGGAGAACCAACAGGTTGCCAACCGTTTTCTGAGAAAAGCGGCCTAGCAAGTCCATACATGGACACGATTCAAGAACGCTTAACAAATTTAACAACCATCGACACCAACGCGAGAAGACAACTGCTTACCATGAAAAGTGACTATAAATTCCACATGATTATTTCCCTTTCATTACAAAATATATTGTACATAAAACGATGTTGTGAGAATTTCACACGCAACACACACACCAAAAATACATCTAATATTCAGGAAATGTTGAAACGGCTGTGGTACAGTTGTTTGCGATTTATTACTCCACAGTAACAAGGACATCACTGATACACTGTCAGTAGGACACGGTTTAAGCACATCATGTAAATCACAATAGTTCAATACATCCAATAGATCAATGACTCTTCTAAGCAAACTGCCGGCATCGCAGTGCTAATAATATCTCAATGGCTCCTCTAAGCAAACTGCAGGCATCGCAGTATAATAATATCTCAATGGCTCCTCTAAGCAAACTGCAGGCATCGCAGTGCTAATAATATCTCAATGGCTCCTTTAAGCAAACTGCAGGCATCGCAGTATAATAATATCTCAATGGCTCCTCTAAGCAAACTGCAGGCATCGCAGTATAATAATATCTCAATGGCTCCTCTAAGCAAACTGCAGGCATCGCAGTATAATAATATCTCAATGGCTCCTCTAAGCAAACTGCAGGCATCGCAATATAATAATATCTCAATGGCTCCTCTAAGCAAACTGCAGGTATCGCAGTATAATAATATCTCAATGGCTCCTCTAAGCAAACTGCAGGCATCGCAGTATAATCATATAAATGTTCTCTTTACCTTCTTTGATAACAATAGGAATACGCCGATATAAGTCCCTGGCGTCAAATAATATAAATGTTCTATTTACCTTCTCTGATAACATCAGGAATAAGCCACATAAATATAAGCCATCAATCCTCGGCTTTAGAAATATATATCAGGGGAAACCTCCAACATTTTAATCTCACAAAATTATCTTCCCCGTACACACAGTCAGAAAAACATGGCGGAGCTCCTTCCCGGCCAAAACCCAGGGACAACTGCCACGGGATTACCGTAACTCAGTCCCGCTCAACAATCACGCATGCGCGGATAACCGCGAGACGTGAGTTGAGCTCATACGAGAACCTTCTGGAAAGATATCTGGAACGATATTCGAGAAAAAATCTCGATCAAATAATTTTAAACGCGCACGTAATAAATCAAGGGAGATAACAACAAAATCTGACCTGACATGCAAAAATATTAATGTTTAAATCCCCTTGCTTAAAAAACTGACTTTAACATAAGGCAAATAAAATAAAATAACGCGTAGCGATTTCATAACCAGATATTCAATTAAAATGTTAGACCACGTTCCCGACCGCTACCTAGCTGAGACGAGACGGTAATTTGTGTTTACAATGTAAACGGTTAACCAGACCGAACTTAGCGGTGTTAGAACGACTGACAGTCGTATTTTCTATACATTCTCGTGTTTCTGTCAACCTTTACTCTTTACTTAGACTGGGCCCAATAAACCAATTAACCTACCGTACGACATGTACATTCCCCGCGATCCAAGGGGGCTCTCCAAATATGAAGGCCACGTGTAAAGGATGCGCACGATGCAACACAGAGAAAGCCGAAAGGAGTCCATGTTGCTGATTAATTTTCTTTCTTCTAGGAGAATATTCAAATTTGGCGGCTGGAATGTTTGTGAAACTGATGACAAGGGCTAGAGAAGCGCCAGGGGAACAAGAAATGAGAAGAAGAAGCTGGAGATAGATAGGACACTGACTGAGGAAACCTGTTGAAAGCATTAACAAGCAGCCCTTATTCTGGAATCCTTAGTGTAAGAGAGGTAGAGGAAGACCAAAGAATACACGGAGAAGAGAACTGGAGACACTCATGAAGGAGATCAAGACATGGAAATACCTTGAGCTGATGGCACGTGACAGGAAAATTTGACGTGAGTTTGTGGAAGGCTTATGCACCTTGGGAGTTGAAAGGTGATGAATAAATTATCTTTGCTATAAATTTTAAATTCCGATTATTTAGACAGTGAATATCTTCATGCCATCTCTCATGCATCATTTCCTGTTTCTAGCTTGTCATGAACCGCTTATTTCTTCCAGATATGATTCTCGATTGACATTTTGCCTAAAATGCATGCCATACACACGTTCCAGATTGCCTTTGCTCACAGTTTGAGGAATCAGAATCTTCGACTATTATTTTTTTTTTTTAAATAGGAGTTTTGCCTCATTTTGGCAGGGTGCGTCCCGATCAACCTAGACACAAGAACTGTTGGTTATATTAGGGCGCATGTCAAAATATAAACGACTTTGCTGTCTGGTGTATTATATTTCGGCTGTAATGTCTAGGCTCTCCTGTTGTACAACTTTGAGACGTGGGTAACAACAACAAAAGACAGCCAAGAAACTACAGACTTTTCTTAAATGAATGCTTGCGGAGAATAGAATGATTTAAATTGTATGACAAGATTATCAATGTCAGACTGATGACAAGAACCGGACAAGTGACAGGGGAATAAGAATTGAAAAGGAGACGTTGGCATAAGATAGGATACAGTGACGAAACCTGCTGATAGCATTACAGAGCAGCCCTTCTTCTTGAATGCACAGAGTAAGGACATTAGAGAGATATTTTAAAAAACACGCACACGAAGAAGGGAATCAAACACAGATTTGAAGGCGATGAAGGAGACATAGAAAATCCTTGCACGGACAGCACCGGGCATAAAGGCTTTTGCGTGTATTTGTTAAAAACCTCTTCACCACGGACAGCTCAAAGATTAAGATGATGATGAAGATTAATTGCGGCTATAAACAAAGGCCGCTCTCTGTTCCTTGGATAAAAACGATGTACAGCTTCCACCGTCAACGCTACAGAACTTCAGCCGCCTTAAAAACTCTGGCATGGACGTGTTTACCTGCAGAACTGGCTGTTCAGCTTCACGTGCACACGCTGCGTTTAAATCCTTCATCTCCTGGCACACTCCACACCTGCCCCTTTTCCTCTACCTTTCCTTTCTAAACCAGCCATCTTCTTTCCTACGTCCACCCCCACCCTCCGTGGTTTTTTTTTTTTTTTTTAATTATGGAAATCCGGGTGCGGGAGCGGCGGTGTTTCCCGCATACACACGAACATTACCGATCATTCAACGTGACGCTCGGTATGGGATAGCCTCAGCTGAAGAAAGCTTAACACCGGGAATAGTTACTATTGTTTTTTTTTTTTTTAGTTCTTTTTCTTCTTTACACCGGTTTCGACACACAAAGGAAGGAAAAAAACGAAATAAAGAAGAACTAAAATAATAACCAGTGAAGAAATTAAATTTGTAAAACGACACCAAAAAAGTACAACAGTTCGAGGAGAATAACAAAGACACAAAGGTAACGAGACCTGTCCCATCTGAGCGAGGAATATCATTTCGATTTCGAAAAGGTATATGTGTTCCAGCTGTCGTCTTCGTGATTACTGAGTGATAGGAGGTACCGACTGATGACAAGTTGACGAGGAAAACTCAGGTGAAAAGTCACTCATTATTTTGTGAGTTTACGTCAAATACAAGCAGTTGAAGCAAGCCTGTTCCTTTACGAATGAGCAGTAACTACAAGGTAAGCCAAACTCACATCGTAATTAATGTGCACGCTGAGAATTAATTTCTCCTGTACTATAGTATTAATTAAAGCTATTGTGGCATATTTTAATCTTTGATAACAAGAGTTATATTTATACAGTATTTCAAAGTAGGAAAGTAATGTAGCATTGGATTAGAATGAATTGTTTTATTTCTACTGCATTCTTAAACGCTCCAGGAGTATATACGGGGAGAGGATAATTTCCATTCTTGTGAGAAGTGCTTTGTCCGACCAGAGTCTGACCATGCCTGTACTGAAAATTATTAATTCATTTCCAAATAATGCAGCAGATTTTGACAATTAAAGCTCTTCAGAAAGTCATTTCACAGTTGTTAACATCTTTTATTTAACGTTACCTGAGCTTTATATGAAAGTCGTGTGTTTTTCTAATCTTTGGCGCTCAAAATCACTACACTACATTACATTATTCTTATAGAGCTGAAATTGCATACAGCTTCCTTTCTGGGAACACTTCAATCTTCCACTTTTTTTAGCAGCATTCATAAGCCCATTTTATGTAATAACTAAAACAATGTAAAATAAGGTGGAAATACATCCATCGAAGTAAAGGTTTTAAAGTAAGAGAAATAACGAACTACGAGTATAGATTAATTCAGTTCCCGTGTAGCTTATTATGGAGAAGGGGACTCCCGCTGCTGCTCTTTCCTTTGTGCTCCTTGCGGAACGTGGAACCACCAAAGTAGCTTTTCCCCTTGCAGGAAGCCAGCGTCAAGCATCTGCATGCTCCTGCAGCTGTGGTTTATGTGACAATTTGTATTACATGATGAGGTTGCAATCCGCATGTGCCATCTCATATTATTCGCATTGTACGACATGCATTTGGGGGCAGGAGTCATATTCTTTTTTGTTTCTCTACAGAGACCCCTGAGAACTACACGAGATCTAATATAGTCTAAAACAGTGGTTCATCGTGGGCCATTTGCCCTCCCCACATATTTCTAGGGGGCCGCAGTTAGATGATAAAGTACCCTTTTCAGCTAACAGCGACTATTGGGGAGGGACAAAGGTTAATTAGGCTCAGCAGGGGACCATGAGCAAAAATGGTTGAGAACCCCTGGTCTAAAAAACACACACTTCACTTCCCAACGGCAGTATATGCTAGGCGGTGGTGCCGCACGGAAGGTCCTGGGTTCGATTCCCCGGTAAGCCACTCACGTCTGTTGTTTTTCTGTTGTCTAGTTTTCTACTTCTTTATTTCTTACGAGTGCCTGAAAACATACCTTTATGTTTGTGTAATATTTATTTACTGTTTACAGGCCTCGGGTTTCCCTTCTTTATGTGTTTAAACGTTTGTACAATACCAAAACTACCCTCTGTCCTGTACTTACTGTTCTTAGTCTTCTATCATTTACTAGACACATCATTAAGATCTTTGTCTTGTGTAATCTGACCAATACTGTATAACAGGGGAACAACAGAAGTTATTGCGTCATTAATAGGCTGAATTTCCGGCGTTATGTGTTGCTGGTCGCGCTAATAACCACTGTCATCGAAGCACCATTTTTGTGGTGCTTAGATGGCAAGGAGGATAGTGTGATTCGCATCCGTAGCTAGGCGGTGGTGCCGCACGGAAGGTCCTGGGTTCGATTCCCCGGTAAGCCACTCACGTCTGTTGTTTTCTGTTGTCTAGTTTTCTACTTCTTTTTCTTCTCACGAGTACCTGAAAACATACCTGTATGTGTGTGTAATATTTATGTATCTCCTTTGGGACTTCCTTTATCCTTTACAAACTGCTGAAAAATAAACATTTCATCAACTAAAAATGTTCCGATCTTCACGTATGATTGTATTCATACGTACGACTCGAAGTATTTCTTTTGATTAGGTTTTTCCATGTGTACTATGTTGTTTCTTTAGATGCGTTGTTTGTGCTGCTAAGTAGTTATACCGAAACAAATTAGGTCTCCCGTGAGCACACGTGAATTGGACACAGTACCATTTCGTCTTTAAAACAAACAAAAAATATAGTTATTACTTCTGTACAGTTTTAAAACAATGTGTTAAAAAAGACACCCAAGTGCAGAAGCAATACACGATTGCTACTAAACGAGGATTGTGACAAAACGTCTGAACATGCTCTTTTGTGTGATCTCTCACACCTTCAGCCCTCCGGACCAGATAATAAGTTAACAAATTTTCTCAGCCCTTAAGCAGCCTTTTTGTTCTTGACCTTGGAATTTCTTGCGAAGGCTCCCCTAAGGTAGAAACGACATTCATCGTCTATCTACATCTTTGCCAAGAGTAATCTTGCACGCAGATAGATACCTTGGACGACCTACTTTTAGGTACGCTTGCGTTGTGACCATTAGTGGACTACTACTGCAAAGCAAGGGGAGGCAATCCCGTGACAAGGATGTAACTTGCCAAGACGTGACAAGACTATTGTGTGCGCTTTCTACTCCATGTTCTGAGAATGGCACCATTTCTACTGTGTTCAGTTTCTTTTTCCATTTTCTCCATCGTTAACTTGCATCGAGCAAGCAAACCCGTCATTACCAACAGACATTAGGAAATAATAATAATAATAATTTTAAAAGTCGGTTTAAATAGAGCCACCCAATACCGTTTGTTATTTTTTAATTGTTTAACTTTTTTGTCAAAACCAAACGCAGATGACTGAGTACAATTTTTTTGTAAGTTGTCATTCCTCAGCCAGATATGAAACCCCGATCGATTGTTTTTAAAGTAATCATTATAACCAATGAAGCACTCATTGCTGTGTGTTTATTTTAACTTAATTAGTCCATTTTTGTTTACGCAATCGATGATTCCGTAGAGTAGAAGGACAGAGGTGGTCTGACAAAAGCACTAATGAGGAACTAGACAAGCCCCAGTGAAACAAGAGATAAGAAGAAGACGCTAGAGATGGATAGGACACACATTGAAGAGGCTGGTTGATAGCATTACCTGACAGTCTGATAAATGCTTGTTTCTTGCACCAGATTGACATGGACTTTTTGTGTGTGATGTACTTTGGGGTCAGGGAGTTCTGCGCATGCGGAGAGAGAAGAGTGTCTTCCGGGATGATGGAATGCCGGGCAAAAGCCATGTTGAAGAGGAGTCCCCAGTCTGTGGTCTCTATGATTTGTCATGGGGAAGAAGATAATTTCTGATATGTTCATTAAGTCTACTAGTCCCCTGTGTTTATTCTATAACGCCAGGAGAGGGGCGTATGTGTTCTGCTAGTGTTTTTTTCATGCCCAGGTAAAAGAACATTTTACTGAACTTTTTCATCCTAGGCTTAACTGGGCAGACGGCTACATTATGATTATAGATATCCATATGTCGGGATGACATATTACCTAGCAGCACGGTAGACGATTGTATGCAGCAGTTAAGATAAAAGAATATGCTATCCTTGTAGAAACATTTGTGTTTATGAACAAAGCTTCTATTGAAGATTTGCTATACATCTGTATAGTGAGCGATGCTCAAAAGGGAACCAGAAGCCATTTTGGATTCTAACTTTTTGTCGATCATCAATCAGAGAACGGGGATGCTCCTTATTATCAGGTGATGATTAAGAGATCACAGTTATAAAGAAAACCCAATACTGGTGGGTTAACATTATCTTCAGATAGATTTGCTGAACTTTACCTAAAGGAATCTAAAGGAATCTTCGCTAGAAAAGAGGTTCTGTTTAGGAGTCATACTTGAAAACAGTATTTATCTAGGCCTACTGCGATTTATTCTTTGCCTGAATAGACGCTTCAGTATATCTGACATTCCTATGTATCAGCACTAGATTATATGATACTATTCAATTACCTCTATGATAGAAGCTATGAAGAAATGAGGACATTTAACGAATGACCAATTTTGGTCTGTATCCAATAGTGAGTGAAGCTCACGAGAGAAGAACAGCCATGTTGAAATCAGTATACTTTGTATTTATCGAGTGAGAAAAAGGGATGCCTGTACTATCGCTCGATGAACCAAGAGATCACTGCTACATGTGAGAACCCATGTCTGGGATTCCTATATCTTTATGAAAAAAATATATATATTGAACTTTACGTGAAGGGATATTCGCTAGACGAGGTTAAGTCTAGGAGCCTTCCTATATATTGGTTATGGACTGACGTGCCCAGTCAGTAAAGCCAGATGATTTACATGATGGAACTCTGAATGCTTATTTACGAATGCTCCATTATGATATTTGCCAAGCATGAATGCTAACTTAAGATGATATTCCTGTGATCAACATTATGCTGTCTATGTCGACATTTGTTCCTGTAACCATACACGTACTGTCCAAGTGTGCGTCCCATTAAATGTTATAAAAAGACCACCGTAGTTCCAGTACTTCTTGAATTCGAACAGTGTGAGTATGAGTGATGTACTACCAACCTGTCAACTCTATCGAATCATTCTACCATTCGCGTTCTGACATTCATATACACACTCATTGTCTACACTCACATTCTTGTCGGAGCCTCATCACGTTCCAGGACAAGATGACCTGTATGACCAAAACTGTGCTGGGTTTAATGAGTTGACAATCGTTACACTTTACTACACCAGTCCCAACATCTACATTTATCAACTGGTGGACATTCACGGCATTTAACAAAAATAACGTGATTTAACAACTACTGGCCAGTATGATTTAACAACTGGTGGCCAGCTTCCTGGGTCAACCTGCACAGTGACCATATTGAGAAGTAAACTACTGAGACCAGACCGTTCCTTGTGGTCTGTTACGACACACAAATACATCAGCAGTACAACTCTACAGTGATGTCAGCGTGACCTGTCCTGTCGACAGTATGCAGTAACTAGGTCAGCGTTTGTTGACATTTGGTTCGTTGGACATTTGCCATACAACTGACAGTGTTATACAGCAAGTTTGGTTGAAACATAGAACATTACACATCAGGACTGGAGAATATTTGACAGTGTTTGCGAAAGGAAGTGTTATTGAACTGAGAAGTCCTACATCGATTGTTATCATTCACATCAACGATGGAGCTTCTATTTCTGTGTTGAATTTAAAATAATTAGACCAGAAGTATTTGTTTAATAAAGTACCACAGTACTGTACTATTAGGCAGTGTAACTGAGCCTTCTTTACAACACATTCTTTCTGCAACACTCTATTTACATCATATTGCCATACTATTTATGCATTTATGTATTTATGTTTAAATATTTATATGTGATATTTGTTTGTATCCAGCGGGTTGTTGTTTTGGTTGGGCGGTGTCACACAACAGAGTATCCCACGTAATAGAGGGTCTGATGTGTGCGTTTCTATAGGTGCAATTTTCTTGATTGAAAATTTGCTGCGACAGCTGTTGCTATTAGTGTTAGCTGTGAAGACTGTACTCATTGTTGTTTTTGTAATATTCCTCTGTTCTTTAGTTTGTTTTGATTTGTTTGTAATTTGTTGGTCTACCCTATTCTATCTTTCAGTTCTATTCTCAATTTATATTTATATACTGTGGCGTTATTTGTATTTGTTATCCTCTTGCGGTTTATCTTTTATTGTTTTTCCCATTTGATTTATTTCATTTCCGCAAATGTTTTCATGTTCTTCTGTATAACTGTTTTGTTTTGTGCCTGATCGACATACACTATTTAAAATATAGTTGATCATATAAATTGATATACAAGAATCAACTGATAGTTAATTGCTATTACTAAAGGTACACAGTTGATGATATAAAACACTATTTCTGGTGCACTGCACTTATATTATAGAGTGAACCAGCAACTTATAGCTGTTATTATATAAGGATTTATACAAGACCTTTGTAAGGCTTGTTTCCCACAGTGATTGGGATAGTTAAGTACTATTTTCCACAGGTTACAAAGTTATCATACAAGGTCTTTGATTAAGACTAAGAAAGTGAATTTATTTACTTTTGCAAATTACTGATCTTATTAGACAAGATGTCTACATTAGATTATTTTATCACACAAGGCAAAGCTCTTGATAAGACTGGTCAGCAATTAGAAGAATGGGCAGTTGCTCAATATGACAAAGCATTAGCTGCTGAAGAAAGAAAAGCATTGATTGAAGAAAAGAAATTAGAAGCTGAGGAAAAAAAATTACAAAGAGAGGATGAACAAAAGAAATTGCAGATACAGACTGATGAAAAAAGATTCCAGATGGAAATGGAAAAAGAGAAAAGAAAAGATGAAGCTGCTGCAGAAGAGAAAAAATTACAAGCTGCTGCAGAAGAGAAAAAATTACAAGCTGCTGCAGAAGAGAAAAGATTACAAAGAGAAGCTGAAGCTCAAGAGAAAAAAGCAATAAGAGAACATGAACACAAAAAAGAACTTTTAGCATTTGAGTTAGAAAAGTTAAAGTTAACAAACATAAGTAATGTTAATCAAGCATCTAGTGGTAATGGTAAACCCTTTACTTACAAGGTCAAGGTACCAGCGTTCAACCCTTCCAGTGATGACATAACATTCTGGCTAAATAGATTTGAACGCTCTTGTCGAGCCCATAATGTGGACAAATCACAATATGCTAAACAGTTATCAGAAAATCTGAAAGGTGATTCTCTGACTAGTTTAAGTTTGGTTGAAGAGGCTGACAAAGATAACTATGATGTTATTAGGGCAGCCTTATTAAAGAAGTATCAGTTGTCTGAAGAGGGTTATCGGAAGTTGTTTAAGACAATGGTGCCTGAGGCAGGTGTAGAATTCTCAGAATTCATTGCAAGGACACGTCTTACATTTGATCGTTGGATTGAGCTATCCAAAACAGAAAAGACTTATGAAGCCCTTATGGACTTGATACTCAGAGACAAGATTATGTCAAGTATAAATAAACCTTTCCTCGAATTCTTACATGAGCGTAAACCTAAGTCTCTAAAAGAAATGGAACAGTATTGTACCCAATACGTCACTGCACATCCGGACGTAGCTATTAGCAACAGTAAGGTTAAAGAAGGTATGCCAGTTGCTTCTGCAACACCATACAACCCTAATCACTCTCACAAATTCCAAGGACCTCAAAATAGGTTTAATAAAAAAGGTAACTATTACAGTTATCAGAACCAAGGTAACCAATCATTTCAGGGTTCTTCTTCGAATACCTGGAGAAGAGCTGACAGCCCTCGATTCAGGGGTGGTCATAATTACAGGAACTTTCGCAAAGGAAGTCATTCTAGAAACTATCCAAGTTTTCCTTCATGGAGACAACAAGATCATAATTACAGAGATACTCATTATAATGAATATGATGATAGTAACCAAAGGAGCTATGATTCAAACCCGAGTAGGGGTTATAATAGTGGAAACAATGATAAGTACAGAGGCAATAATAACAGAGGTAGAGCACAATTCAAAAAACATAAAGCTCATTACCAGGCGAACTCTGCACAGCAAGAGTCCCACGAAGCCTATAAACAAAATAAAGATAATGATGACTCTAATAATATGGCATGTGCCGCTTTTGATTTTGGGAGAGCATCTCAGTGCCCCCAATGCAAAACATTATTTGAGCCAACCACAGTGTCTACTTTAAGCTGTGGCCATCCTCTTCCCGCTCTTCCTGCGTCAATCGCGCATGATGGGAGAGGTTCTCTTGTCTTACACAAAGGTTTAGTAAATGACAATCCAGTCTCAGTACTTTTTGATTCTGGATGCACAACTATTGGGGTTAGGCAGTCACTCATAGATCCTTCTCATTCTACAGGCAAAGTAGTCAAATGCGTAACATTTGGCGGCACCATAGACAAATACTCTACCGCTATCATTAGGATTGCTACTCCTTTCTTCACAGGAGATGTACACGCATGTCTTTTGCCGAATCCGATCGCTGATCTTATCATCGGTCGCATTCACGGAGTCAAAGAATGCACTCCGGAGCAAATTTCCGTTTGGGAAAATCAAAATATGCAATCTGCTAATGCGGTAGTCACTAGAGCTCAAGCTCTCAATATGCCTGAAACTTCATCTGTTGAAGATAATGAAGTGCATAACCAAGATGATCCCTTGGTAATTTCTCGTGACTCGTTTATAAAACAACAAGAAGAAGATCCGACTCTTAAGAAATTCTTCACTCTTGTAACGAAAGGTGATCCGAATAAAGATTCAAATTGTAAATCTTGGATTACAATGAAGAATGGCGTACTTGTACGTATGGTGCAAGACTCCACTAAGTCAAGTCATTCTCAGATTCTTGTACCCAAGAATTTGAGAGTTAAGATCTTACAACATGCACACGACTCTCAGTGTGCTGGTCACATGGGTTTTTTCCCGTACAAAGTCAAGAGTTCTTGCGGCTTTCTTTTGGCCTTTTGTGAACAAGGACATACGGATCTATTGTCGATCCTGTAAAGTATGTCAAGAAGTCAAATCCAAAGGTCCTCGTCATGCTGCGCCTATTCAGGCTGCAGATATTCCTATTCGTCCATTCCAGAAAATGGCGATAGACATCATTGGTCCATTCAAGATCAAATCTGCTAGAGGACATCAGTTTATCTTAACGTGTGTAGACATGTGCACACGTTGGCCAGAGGCTATCCCTCTAAAGAGCATTACTACCGCTGACATTGCAGATGCTCTTTGGCTTATATTTTCTCGGCTGGGATTCCCCGGAGAAATATTATCAGATCATGGCACCCAACTGATATCGGATACCATGTCTCAAGTAATGTCTACTCTACAGATAGAGAGATCTTTGAGTAGCATCTATCATCCTATGTCCAATGGGATGGTCGAGCGACTAAATAGAACACTTAAGAACTTATTAGGGAAGATAACTGAGGATCATCCTCAAGATTGGGATAGGGTTTTACCCGCGGCCCTCTTCGCGTACAGAGAGGTCCCCAATGAACATACAGGGTTTTCGCCCTTTGAACTTGTCTTTGGCGCG
The DNA here is from genome assembly GCA_024509875.1 of Oreohelix idahoensis. Taxonomy (NCBI): domain Eukaryota; kingdom Metazoa; phylum Mollusca; class Gastropoda; order Stylommatophora; family Oreohelicidae; genus Oreohelix; species Oreohelix idahoensis. The sequence goes on from JAMPIV010003502.1 coordinate 240,764, forward strand.
CGACCGCGCGGCCCAATGTCTTTGCTGCATGATCTTATAACAGCTGACAATATTGACGATGACACAAAATCTTCTTACGAGTATGTCATCGCGCTGAGACAGAAGATTATAGAAGCATGCAAATTGGCAACGTCCTCTTCTGAATTTGCTAAGCAGAAGGCAAGACAATTTGCTAATAAGAAGAGAACTTTACGACAACTTTGTCCTGGTGACAAAGCATTTGTTTTGCTACCTTGTCGTGAAAATAGACTCCTTATTAGTTGGAAAGGTCCGTACGATATAATATCGAAAATTTCAGATGTTGACTACATCGTCGATATTAACGGGAAGCATAAAACCTTCCACATCAATATGCTTACGGAGTTCCATGAACGTCCTGACTATCTACAGCCTATTTTCCAGGCAACGGACGATTCTCATGTCAAACATGGTCATTACTCATCACTGTCTGTAATACAGGATGAGGAAACAAGTTTTTCGGATGTTAATCTCCCGCTTCCAATGATCCCACTTCATTCTAGTGAATCATGGAAAGACGTTACTGTTTCTCCTGATTTGTCTCTAGGAGAACAGCGACAAGTTTCGTCTATGTTACAAACATTTCAGGATGTCCTCACTGACATCCCTGGACAAACTCATGTCATTGAGCATGACATTGTTCTAACTGAACATACTCCAATTAGGGTTAGACCTTATCCTATCCCTATACATTTCCAAACACAGGTTGAAAAGGAGTTAGATGAAATGATAGATTTACAAATAATCGAACCATCCACTTCTGCATATTCTTCGCCGATGGTTATTGTTCGAAAAAAAGACAATAACATACGTCTTTGCGTGACTATCGCAAATTGAATCAAGTTACGAAGTTCGATGCTGAACCTATGCCTTTACTAGAAGAGCTACTTACTCGTCTTTCTAAATCGCATTTTTTCACTAAACTTGATTTGTCTAAAGGATATTGGCAAGTTCCATTATCCGAACGCGCCAAACCTCTTACCGCTTTCTCTACTCCCAGAGGCCTTTTCCAATGGAATTTTATGCCTTTCGGCCTTATGAACGCACCAGCTACATTTGTACGCATGATGCGTCGAATCCTATCGTATCGGTCAGATGTCATTGCTTATCTAGACGACATCTGTCTTTTCAGCGATACTTGGGAAGATCACTATTCAGGGTTAGTTGAATTATTATCAACTCTGCGTGAGTATAACCTGACAGCAAAACCATCTAAAGCTTGCATTGGCTTTAGCGAAATTGCTTTCTTAGGCCATCGAGTAGGTCACGGTTTCTTGAAGACAGAAGACCATAATATCACTAAGATACTTAACATCTCTATCCCTAGGACTAAAAAGCAAGTGCGAAGTCTTTTAGGTCTCATACAATTTTATGGACGTTTCATTCCGAATCTGTCCTCTATCATGGCACCTCTCTCTACACTATTAAAGAAAGGGTCGCCTAACATGGTTCACTGGTCTCATGAATGCCAATCTTCACTAGAGAAGATCAAAACTATGTTTTCATCACCACCTATTTTAGTGTTACCTACAACAGATAAGACATTTGTTCTTCGTAGTGACGCTTCATCCACTGGGATTGGAGCGGCACTAATGCAAGAGTACTCTGGAACTCTGCATCCTGTAATGTATATATCCAGAAAACTTAATGCTGCAGAAAGGAATTACTCGGTTTTAGACCGTGAATTATTGGCAATGGTTTGGTCAATTCTCAAACTCCAAAGATTCCTTCTGGGCGCGCATTTCGTAGTGGAAACTGACCAAAAAGCTCTTACGGCTATCCAAAGTAAGAACTTGAAGAGCTCGAGATCAACTCGATACGCAATCGCTCTTCAACCTTTTCATTTCTCTGTACGAGCTATCCGTGGTTCAGAAAATGTGATGGCGGACATTCTGTCCAGATGCCCACATGATGCCACTTAACTGTTAAATATTGGATCTTTTTAATATGTATAACTTTACAACAGTTTTTTTTTTGTTTCTTTACTAAGATACACATTTGTAATTTAATAATAGAATGATGGTATCTCTACTTAGCGGTTTATTGATGTTTATTCACCGCTGTTCTTTGATGATTGTTTCTTCATAAATCATAAATTTAAGATTATAGTGTGAATTTTTGGTATGCATTGTATAATTACCAGAATTGTATTATACGTAGATCACACCTTCCTGGAAACATTTATTCGTAGAGAAACAATTTCTCTCAGATTTTGAGATATATTCTCACCGGTCATATTAGGAATTATAGTTATTCCTGATATTTTCATCTGCGCAGTATTCTTGCGTTGTGAGCCTATTCTATGTTGCTCCTAGATGTATTAAAAAAAAAAAAATGTTATTTTTTTTTTTCCCGGGAGGTGTGGTAAGACTGTAAAGTGCAATCTTTACTATCTTGCAATATAATACATTTATATACTTATTATGTTCGCAAATATTTTGTAAACAAAGTATTTCCTTTTTAAGTGCTTAAGGAGAAGTCATTTTTGAGTTACTTCCCTTGAAAGGAGTTCCGTCATCTTCGATCGGACTCCGCGGACGGATCTAGGCCTACTGCGATTTATTCTTTGCCTGGGTAGGAATAGATTGTTCTTGCTTCAGTATATCTATGGCCTGAATTTATACGTAGTGTTTGTATGAGTAGGACGAGTCTGTCTTATATATGTATATCTTTACATTTCTAAGTCGAACTATGTTGGTTGTCGCTAGAAAAGGTCAAAGGCTATGCAGCGGAAGTATCGCTAGCAGGGGGTGTGATTCATGGCTGTCATCCTGTCGGGATGTCGAATTTTGTTGTAGCCGGCTTATCGCCGAGAAAGTGATCTATAAGTAGATGGGGAAAAGTGATAGTCATTTAGACATGTTGTATGTACTTTACCCCAGTGTTTATTCTCTTTTGCCAAGGAATGGCAAAGTTATATTTCGCATAGAAAGGTAAAACCACAATTTATTATGAACTTGGGCTTCGCCATCGTTGTCGATAAGCAGATGCACAGTGGTACTTTTGGAAAAGAATATTTATTCAAAGGAAGATGACATTCCTATGTATCAGCACTAGATTATATGATATTATTCAATTACCTCTATGATAGAAGCTATGAAGAAATGAGGACATTTAACGAATGACCAATTTTGGTCTGTATCCAATAGTGAGTGAAGCTCACGAGAGAAGAACAGCCATGTTGAAATTCATATACTTTGTATTTATCGAGTGAGAAAAAGGGATGCCTGTACTATCGCTCTATGAACCAAGAGATCACTGCTACATGTGAGAACCCATGTCTGGGATTCCTATATCTTTATGAAAAATATATATATTGAACTTTACGTGAAGGGATATTCGCTAGACGAGGTTAAGTCTAGGAGCCTTCCTATATATTGGTTATGGACTGACGTGCTCAGTCAGTAAAGCCAGATGATTTACATGATGGAACTCTGAATGCTTATTTACGAATGCTCCATTATGATATTTGCCAAGCATGAATGCTAACTTAAGATGATATTCCTGTGATCAACATTATGCTGTCTATGTCGACATTTGTTCCTGTAACCATACACGTACTGTCCAAGTGTGCGTCCCATTAAATGTTATAAAAAGACCACCGTAGTTCCAGTACTTCTTGAATTCGAACAGTGTGAGTATGAGTGATGTACTACCAACCTGTCAACTCTATCGAATCATTCTACCATTCGCGTTCTGACATTCATATACACACTCATTGTCTACACTCACATTCTTGTCGGAGCCTCATCACGTTCCAGGACAAGATGACCTGTATGACCAAAACTGTGCTGGGTTTAATGAGTTGACAATCGTTACACTTTACTACACCAGTCCCAACATCTACAGTTATCAACTGGTGGACATTCACGGCATTTAACAAAGAAAACGTGATTTAACACTTGGTCAGTAAGGCCTGATGATTATCTTGATAAACAGTGGAAATCTAAGTGCTTGTCTACAGATGTTCCATTGTGATGTTATTCAACATGAATGCTAACTTAAGATGGTAGACCATTGATCAACAATATGCTATTTATGTCGACCTATGCTGCTGTAACTATACACGTACTGTCTAAGTGTGTGCGTCCTATCAAACAGTATGAAACGACCACAGTAGTCCAGCCATCCTTGACTTCCACCTGTGATTGGAGTGAGTGTCCTGTGAATCTGTCGAACTGTCATCCATTCGCGTTTGTCATTATTGATGTTCACACTCACCCATTGCATCAGAATATACGCACTTAACAGTACACCTTGTCAGGGCCCCAACAGTCGGTAACCTGACCCATTTAAAGAACATTGTGACTGGACGAGCTACATCACAAAAAAACAGTCCGCATCAATCTGGTGCAAGAAACAAGCATTTATCACAGTCCTTGCTAGGGAATGCACAGGGGAATAGCGGTAGAGTAAGACACACGTAGACGAAAGCTGGAGACAGATATGAAGGTGTCGAAAAAACATGGACAGACTTTGAGCTGATGGCACGTGACAGGAAGATTTGGTACATGTTTGTTGAAGGCATATGCTCATTGAGGAGCTGAATAGTGGTGAATGAATGGATGCCTAATAGAAGTGAGGAAGTAAACCAATCACATGCAGTGAATTTATTTTTTTGATTACAGTTTTGCACGACTTACTGGTAATCGAAATGCCTGTATTTGAAAAAAAAAACATGTGTCAAATCACATTGATCAGTGAGTGCTTCCTTCTTGCCCAAAATAATGAACAACATTCGGCTGACCACTGCTTTCTTCAAAAACTTGCAAGTTGACGTTCGATGAAAAACAAGAATATTTGTACAGAGTTCTAATTGTGGCCGTCTAACTACTTCTCTCATTATTTATGTCTATCTTTGATACCTAGTCGCTGACTGACAAAGCAATCAGTGACTATCACGCCTAGTGGCGACGATCACCGTCACCAATAGCTTCATATGGGAGTTACACAACGTCATTTGTACAATCATATGTAAACGTTGCACTTAAACGTATATTGACCAACCAGGTAAACTACTTGGGGCCAGATTGAGCCAGCACTTCTATAGCATCTCCCGGTTAAAATCAACACCAGTAGCCATCCACTATAATGGTTCTGACCACCAGGGTCCCATCTACATCAAGGTCACTGCGATCAGATTCTGCTCCTCTGATACTGCCAGCCGAGCCCAGCTTTAACAACGTCTTATCCACCGTATGGTGCATCTCAAACCAGGCGGGTTTAACACCCTATATTCCTTTGTCTGAGGTGACCTTCTCAACTTCTATTCTATTTTCACCTGGATCGCCCGTTATAAAATTTATTTATTTATTATTTATTTATCTATTTATTTCCAACTCATTCTGTCTTCTTCTACCTGTTCTATCTCCAATACTCAGTATTATTTCAATTGAATCATTTCTTGTTCAGTTTTTTGTTTCTTATCTTCTTAGCATCTACTGTTTACATCTGGAAGCGGAAGCCATTTCATGTTCTCGTGGCGCGCTCTCCTTTCGGCTGGCGTGCTAGATCTTAGCTGCCTTTACTGAAGTACCCAGTTTTCATTTCGATTCCTATGTGTCCTACTTAGCCTAGGGTTCCCATAATGTTTTGTTTAAAAACCGGGACATTTCCAAATTTTTACCTAAAAAACCCGGGACATTTTGTAAAAAAACGGGACATGTTAAAAATTAAGGTAACGCACAAATAAATCTATTATATATTATATGTTGCACTTAAAATAAGATACTGGTATAAAAATACACACATTAACTAACACAACTTCCACTTTAAAAAAGAATTCTAAATTATAAACATACTTAATTAGAAAAATCGCACCTTTAAAAAATACACAATAGTCAAGTTTATATTTCAGATTCATCAGAATATTTATCAGATTTATGGGCCTGTTCAAGAAGTTTTTTTTCTTCTGATATTTGGACATAGAACTCAGCACAAGAGAAATCCTTAAAATGGGTCTTTATAACGGATAAAGCTTTCACTGTCTCAATTTTAAGTCTGTTTTTTTCGTCTGTCCAAAGCGCATTTATTAATGAAAAAACACGTTTAACAGCTGCATTGGATCCTGGCAGTGCCAAACAAAAACTAACTAGGCATTTGAGGTTCTCAGCATTTATATCCTGCTTTGTAAAAAAAGCAAACATCTCACACCATTTTTCACTGACACTTTGATCCTTCAGTTCACTCCACACAACAAATTTGCTTTCACAATATATTTTTACACATGCAAACTCATCAAATAAGTCCTCTTACATTCACAGTAAAATTTGGTGATACTGTCTTCATGAATATGTGGCTTTCTTGGATGTTCTTCCACGTCACAGACTCCTTTCCCTTCAAATTGATCCAATCCATAGACTGAAGAGGCGTAAGAAATGGTGTACACCACTCCTGAATATATTCAATGCAGGTGTCATAGAAATCTACTGCATAGCTTTGAAACTTTTCAACTGTTATGCGTCCTTCTTTTCTAATTCTTGCAACTGATTTCTCACAGTAGTGGTAAGTAACTTTTCTGCCTTCCTGCAGTTTAATTTTTCCACCAGTTTGTTTACTTCATCCTTCACTTCAATTACTGTTGTCTCTTGCTTTTCAACACATTTGATGGTATCAGAAAAGGTTTTTAACTGGCTGGCAATGAAATGCAGGAGTGTAATTGAAAGTGGATTTTCAAAGAAATTTTTGAGATTGGTAGGACATTTGTGAATGGAAAGGAAATATGACTTCAATGCAGGTAAAATGTCAATAACTCTCTGGACTGCAGGCAAGAGAGAGAGAGAGAGCCATCTTGTCTTGCTGTTACCCAAAACAGTTTTATATTCTGTATTGGTGAATTCGCAAAATGATTTGAGTTCCTCAACTCGTACACAATAAATATGGAAATGCTGGTAAATCTTGTTAATTATTAACTGAAGATCAATAAGTAAGCAATCCGCAGCAGTCTGCACAGCATTATGTATCACATGTGCAGGACAACCAATACCAATTAAATTGTTCACAGTGTTTTCTTGCATTTTGAAGTACAGATTATTCTGTCCCTTTCTCTTCTTTCCACCAAAGTTTGTATTTGTATTATCTGCTGATATAGCAATAAACTTTTTAAGGAGATCTGACTTCTGTAACACTTCCACTGTAACACTACTAAAACACGGAATAAAATCCGTTACCCAAAGAATTTTTTTTTTTCAGGAAGGACTCTTAAAAAGCGGGACATTTGGAATAAATTCGGGACACCGGGACATTTTATAAAAAAACGGGACGAATGGGAACCCTACCTTAGCCCTCACTTTCTTTACTTTCCCTGATGAAGGCCTTGTGGCCGCGACATTGGCTACTTCTTTGTCTTTTGTCCTCTTAAGACGAATCACAATTTTTTTTGTTTCCATTCCCATCCACGTTTTACTACAGTTCCCATCATCTGTCTTGATCTTGTCATACCATTTTGGTTCTTCTATTCTACGAAAGAACCCGTTAAGGAAAATCTATATCTTTCTAGTAGTTGTTTATATTGTTAGGCATGTCTAATGTTGATAATAGCATTTCTTTGTCAGCCTTTTAGTCTGTGCCAGAATAGAAGCGTTATACTGATACGTGCCTGTACACGCAAAGGCCCCGTGGACATTGGTTAATTGATTGATCAAGTTCTGCCAAAGTTAATTGATTGATTTATTTCTGCCAGTATATACATTTTCTAGATTAAATTCAGCTCCTAGACCATTACGTAGTTCATGTGCATGTTTAATTTGTCGGCAAATAGAGTGGGACATCAAGTTATTTATTCTTGCTTTCAAGTGCTAGAAAGTAGCAACTTTTTTACCAGTTCTTATACTAGTAACTTGTATTTGTGAGTGCCAGATGTGAGGCAAGAGCTTTCACGTGTTTACTTTTTTCATAAACACCAAAGTAAACAATGTATGCAGGCAGACAGACAGACAGACAGACAGACAGACAGACAGACAGACAGACAGACAGACAGCAGGTAGGCAGGCAGAAAGATAGATAGATAGATAGATAGATAGATAGACAGACAGACAGACAGACAGACAGATAGATAGATAGATAGATAGATAGACAGACAGACAGACAGACAAGACAGACAGATAGATAGATAGATAGATAGATAGATAGATAGATAGATAGATAGATAGATAGATAGATAGATAGATAGATAGATAGATAGATAGATAGATAGATAGATAGATAGATGTGATTGGGTGGGCGAGAAATGATGATGCTAGTGTGTTATGTGTTCACTTTCTTGCACACTCGCACCCGACCCGAACAACAATAAAACTCTTGATTCTAAGGCAGGGCTGTATTTATTCATACAACCCTTTCAGTGACCCAAAAACACAAAGCAAACTAATGAACAAACATTAAACAAACATCAAACAAACACCCAGCCAGCGCTCAATTGCTAATCTGAAATGGAAACAAAGCACTGACTAGTTAAAATCATAATAGTTAAATAATGAGAAACACCATGCTCTCACCTGTCAAACTGTCCTTCTTCCACGCCACCTGAAACATTCAACTATCATGCACACACACTCAGTCCATACATGTCGTGTAGCGAGACTAGTATGGTGTTGTGCATGAGGCTGGCAATATCACCATGTAACATAGATTGCTACCGAAACTACTACTGCAAGAGCATCTGAATGCTTCGTGCGGTCTCCATGCAGAGGCCAGCCACATTGGTGGCCCCATGCTCCATTAGAAGGCCAGCCACACTGGTGGCTCCATGCTCCATAAGGAGGCCAGCCGCATTGGTGGCCCCATGCTCCATCAGGAGGCCAGCCACACTAGTGGGCCTATGCTCCATAAGGAGGCCAGCCACATTGGAGCGAGAAGAGACATAATTTGTTCCCAAGTGGACCCACGTGCTCTCATAAACTACCCTACACCTAACAATTAAATAATAATAAAATGAGCATGAAATAATATTAAACGATATGTACAAGCATTACTGTCCTTTTTAGGATAGTCAGGATCCTATTTGGTTCTCCTCTCTTTGTCTAGCTCATGTATGGCTCCTCGAATACCGCTTGTGTACGGCGGTGGCCACATCCCGGGCAACAGTCTTGGCTGACTGGCTAAACTATATGGGTGGAGTAGGAAAAATCGTACTCAAGGGAATGTCCATCCCTAGTACACAAAGACTGAGACGGTGAGTGAGGCGGAGGAATCTGAGAAGATCAACAGCTCGCAAAGCGAAACAGCATGGGTGGGGGGAGGGGGGGGGGGGGGGGGGAGGCGGGGGGGGGGGGGTGGGGGGGGGTGGGTGAATTGGGGGGGGAGACGAGAAACAGCAAAGTGTGTGGCGCACTAGAGGCGTGTCGGACATAGAAAAAGACAATGGCTAGCCACCGTGGAAGAGATTGGGGCCTTACCACGTACTTCCTACAGAACGTAATGGGATCACAACAACAAAATAAGAACCGATATGTAGAGAACTCTCTGTCCCCTGGGGAAGAATCTACTGTACAAATTAACAGGGAAGAGGCAACTCCTCTAATGAGTAAGGAAGTACATAATGACGAGTGTTCCTTAAATTCTGTTGAAAGGGAGCATTCTGAGAAAGACCATCTAAAAACCAGTAGGAGAACCCAAAAGTAGGAACATGGAATGTTAGAACTCTAAACGGAGAAGGAAAGCTTGACAATCTTATATTAGAGGCAACCGACATGAAACTCGATATACTGGGAGTTGCAGAGGCAGGACTTTTGGATACAGGCTACATAACAAGAGACCAGTACACGCTTATACACTCAGGAGGAGAAAAACATGAAAGAGGGGTAGGCATGTTGATAAAGAAGGAGTTAGAAAAATACGTATGTGGATACTGGACACACAATGACAGAATGATGTTACTAAAGATGAGAGCAAAGCCATTCGACATATCAATCTTACAAACTTATGCACCAACTAAAGATCACAGCGAGGAAGAAATAGAAGAATACTATGAAGAGCTACAACACACACTTAAACCAGTCAAATCTACAAATGTGTTGATAGTAATGGGTGATATGAATGCAAAAGTAGGAAAAGGAAAATACAAGAAAATAGTAGGACAGTATGGATTAGGGACAAGAAATGATAGAGGAGACAGACGTATCCAGTTCTTTGAAGAAAACCAGCTGGTCATATGTAACACCTTTTTTGAACACCACCCAAGGAAATTTTACGCATGGAAAAGCCCAGGAGATGTAACATGAAATCAAATCGACTATATCATGATAAAACGTAGATCAGTGTCACAAGTGCAAAGACACATCCTGGCGCCGACATAAATTCAGATCACAATCCAGTCATCATCAAAGTAAATATAAAGCTGAAAAGAGCAGGAAACAGAAGACAGGAGGAACCCCAGATAGAAATATCAGCACTGAAACAACCAGATATAAAACAGAAATATTTAATCGACGTCAAAAATAAATATCAACAGTTATTGACAGAAAGCATGGAGCAGTATAGAAGAGAAAACCCAGAAGAAAAAGCAACCGCAAAATGGGAATGCTTAAAAACAAGCATACAATCAGCAAATGCAAATTTACCTAAAAAGGAGTCTAAGAAAAATCAAATTTGGATGACAGATGACATCTTGAATAAAATGGCAGAAAGAAAGAAAGCAAAAAACACTCCAGAATATAAAACAATAGACAATGACATACGTACTATGTGTAGAGAAGCAAAAGAACGGTGGATGGAAACAAAATGTAAGGAAATAGAAGACTTGGAAGCAAAGCACATGACAAGAGATATGCATGAAGAAATAAAGAAATTATCAAATCGGTCGCGGTTTGCACAAGGAGGAAGCTGTATCAAGAACAAAAATGATGTAATATTACTTGATGAGAAAGACATATCAAACAGATGGGCAGAATACGTAAAAGAACTATTCGAGGACAACAGAGGTAAAAAACCATCACCAGATTCTAATGAAAGCCCAAACATTCTCAGATCAGAAGTAGAGAATGCCATTCATATGATACAAAAAGGAAGATCAGCAGGCATGGATAACATAAAAATTGAAATGATAGAAGCTCTGGAGAGCTGTGGTATAGATACAATCACAGAAATATGCAACGATATATACAATACAGGATATATACCACACGACATGAAGACATCAGTTTTTATAACATTGCCCAAAAAACCAAATGCAACAGAATGTTCAGACTTCAGAACAATCAGCCTGATGAGTCATGCAATTAAGATACTGCTCAAAATCATAAAGTAGACAGCGAAATCCAAGAAGAACAGTTTGGTTTTAGACGGAACAGTGGAACAAGAGAGGCAATATTTTGCCTAAGAATATTAGCAGAAAAATATACAGAGGTCCAAAAAAGTATGTATATGTGCTTCATTGACTATAAGAAGGCTTTTGACAGAATCCATCATGAGAAAATAATTGAATGCCTCAAAGACATAGGTATTGATGGAAAAGATATAAGAATACTCAGTAACCTTTATTGGGAGCAAACTGCCACAGTAAGATCGGGAAGGAATTATTCACCATACATAGACATAAAAAGAGGTGTCAGACAAGGTTGTGTACTGTCCCCCTACAGATACAGGAAATACCAGGACTGAACATCAGTGGAAGGTCAATAAACAACCTTAGATATGCAGATGATACCGTGTTGTTAGCTGAAAGCGAACAGGAGTTACAAGAACTAGCGAAGCAAGTGAACAGTATAAGTCATGAATATGGACTCGACATTAATATTGAGAAAACAAAAACTATGATAATTCGCAAAACAGACGATAAACCCACATTAAAGATAAGCGTAAATGGGAAAATCCTGGAACAAGTCAAGAGTTACGTATATCTTGGTCATATAATAACAGAAGATGGCAGATGTAAAACAGAAATCAAGAAGAGAATAGGAATGGCCAAAGCTACATTCAACAACATGAAACATATACTGACATGAAAACAGTTATCTCACAAATTAAAACTGAGAATCATAAAGTGTTATATATATTCTGCATTTCTGTATGGTGCAGAAACATGGACGATGAATAAGCATTTGGAAGAAAGAATTGAGGCTCTTGAAATGTGGATATATAGAAGAATGGGGCGTATCTCATGGAAAGAGATGAAAACAAAAAAGGAGGTCCTAGAAAATCTAGGTATGAAAAGAGAACTAATGAGAGAGGTCAAAGTTCGGCAGCTAAAATACTTTGGCCACATAAAAAGGCATAACACCTTGCAGAAGACCATAACAGAAGGGAGAGTTGAAGGCAAACGTGCAAGGGGAAGACAGCGCTATAAGTGGGAAGATAACATCAAGAGATGGACGGGAAAGAGTCTATCAGAGTGTACCACCAAGACAAGAGACAGAAGACGTTGGAGATCCATTACAGCGAACCTTCGTTGTGGAGATGGCAACTGATGATGATGACAAGCATTACTCTCCTAAATGAGAATAAGCTACCGCCTCGCAACCGATCCACATCAATATACGTTCCTACATCGTGAAGCATGTCGTATGTAACGACTGGTGCGCCTGGTAACAAGCGTGTCGTATATGACCACTGCAATAGCATATAAATGTTTCTCGTAGGCTTGTGATGGACACCAGCCGCAACGGCATTTCCATGCTCCGCAAGGAGCAAACAGAGAAACGCCTCTGTCTCAAAGTGCCTTACGCACAAAGGAGTGGCATTGCGCTCACCAAAAATCTAAATAACTATTATCACCTCAAAGTAACCCACTAAAAATATACAGTAGAATTATAATCGATTATCGTGAAATACACTAACTAAATTACCTTTACATCAAAGAATAAAATAAAATTACTCTTCCTCATACCCTGTGCAAACTTCTGCTGACTCTGGGTGTCTTTTCACATGTTGCCTCTACTGCGAATCTCACCAAACTGCCTTCGGCCTGTGGAGCGCCCGTATTTTATACGCCAAATAACCGCATCACGCAGGGCTGGCGTGCTGGCGTAGTGATTCACGCTCTCGCACTAGCAAAGCGGCAGGCTCGTGCTGCACTATTAACTTCAGTTTCTAAACATACAAATATGAACTTCAGGGAGATTTTGGGGCGTTTATTATGGCCCCAACCAAGATCTGCTTACTCGTAGCAAGCAAGAGGACATGCACACCATCATAGCTGGCAGACGCTGGAGCTGGGTTAGTCATGTCCTCAGAAGAGACCCCGATGCCATCACAAGAACAGCTATGCTTTGGACCCCTGAAGGAAAACGAAAGAGAGGCCGACCAAAAACAACCTGGCGGAGGACTGTGGAGGCTGAGATGCAAAGAATGAACCAGTTGATAAAAAATAAAAAAACACACACACCCACACAAATAGTAATACGTCTTACAAGGAGAAGGACAAGAAAAACCTACGTTGCGGCCACAAGGCCTTCGTCAGGGACAGACAAACAAGAGACAGGAGGGAAAGAAAATGAGAATTAAGTAGAGAACATGAAACTATAAAAATAAGAGAAAAAAACTCCCTTAATATTAAGTCCAGTCACATGTGAAGCAAAGCAGGATGGCTGCCACTAAACCGGAAAGAGGAAGTTGACAGTACATAAAGATAAGAAGGACTTAATATTAAGGGAGTTTTTTTCTCTTATTTTTATAGTTTCATGTTCTCTACTTAATTCTCATTTTCTTTCCCTCCTGTCTCTTGTTTGTCTGTCCCTGACGAAGGCCTTGTGGCCGCAACGTAGGTTTTTCTTGTCCTTCTCCTTGTAAGACGTATTACTATTTGTGTGGGTGTGTGTGTTTTTTTATTTTTTATCAACTGTTTTACCCCGTCTTACGGCAGTTCTCCTCATATACTTATATAAAGAATGAACCAGAGTTGGGGCACTCTACGAAGGATGGCCACCGACCGAGCAAAGTGGAATCAATTTGTTATTGCCCTACAAGACGCCACTAGGCGTGATGGCCACTGACTGCTTTGACGGTCGGCAGCTAAGGATCAAAGAAGAAGAAGATTATGGCCCCATCACAGCTAGATAGATAGATAGATAGATAGATAGATAGATAGATAGATAGATAGATAGATAGATAGATAGATAGATAGATAGATAGATAGATAGACAGATATGTGATAGGGTGGGCGAGAGATGATGATGACGATGCTGTTGTGATATGTGATCACTTTCTTGCACACTCGCACGGACCCGAACAACAATAAAACTCTGATTGTAAGGCAGGGGCCGAAGTTATTCATACAACCCTGTCAGTGACCCAAACCCACAAAGCAAACTAATGAACAAACATCAAACAAGTAAGCAAACAAACCAAACAAACAAAACACCTAGCCAGTGCTCAATTGCTAATGTGTTCAAAGCATCTACAGATCGACTCTGGTTTCTTACTCTGGGTGTCTCACATCTTGTCTCTACTGCGAATCTCACCAAACTGACCGCTTCTCCTGCGTTAGACTTTTCACATGCCAGCAATGAGGGTTCGCGCAGTCACGTGGGCTGGGGCTTTATTGTGGCCCTCGCGTAGTCACGTGGGCTGGCGTACTCGTTGGAGCGCGCAATTCGAAAATATATGGGCGTTAAACGCATAAATATGACATGAACTTGAGGGGGCCTCTGGGGTGTTTTTATGGCCCCATCACAGATAGATAGATAGATAGATAGATAGATAGATAGATAGATAGATAGATAGATAGATGGATGGATGGATAGATAGATAGATAGATAGATAGATAGATAGATAGATAGATAGATAGATAGATAGATAGATAGATAGATAGATAGATAGATAGATAGATAGATAGATAGATAGATAGATAGATAGATAGATAGATAGATAGATAGATAGATAGGGCAACCGGAGACCTGTAAACACTAAATAAATAACACACATAAAGGTATGTTGTAGGCACTCGTGAGAATTAAAGAAGTAGAAAACTAGACAACAGGTCTTTCTCTTGCGTAATCTGACCTACACTGTTAAATAGGAAAGCTACAGAAGTGATTGCGTTTATAATTGGTCTGGATCGTACTTGGGTCCATATTCGGAGTTACGTGGGGAGGTCATGTGAATGACCCCTGTCCACGAAGCAGTGATATGCTAGCGGAGAATCGAACCTAGGATCTTCCGACCAGCAACACCGCCTAGCTACGGAAGCGAATCACACTATCTGTCCTGCCAACTAGGCACCACAAAAGTAGTGCTTCATGGACAGGGGTCATTAGCGCGATTTCCACAAGATTCAGCCTAATAAAGACGCAATCACTTCTGCGGCCCCCTATTATACAGTATAGGTCAGATTACACAAGACAATATTTATTTATTTACTGTTTACAGGCCTCGGATTTCCCCTCTTTTTTAGTTCTGTTGATGGTGTCACAATATTCTCATGATAATTTTTAATATTATTTTAGTCATATGACACTTAAGATTACTTGTGCAGTGGTTTTCACATTCGATGACTTCGGGTTTGTGCGCATGTGTGTGTGTGTGTATCAAAGCTGCAAACGTGGATTAGTGGACTATGAAGTATGCATTGACAATTGTAGGTGACATTCAACATGTTGATATCAACTGCATTCAAAATTCTTCCACAACCTCAGTATCATCTACTGTTGTAGTGATTCAAGACGGATCCAAGGGAGTGGCGACTGGGCGATTGCCCCTTCCTTGGGACTTAAAAACCTTTATTTCATTTCAACCGCTCCTGTATCCCCCCCCCCGCCCCCCCCCCCCCTCCCCCCCCCCCCCCCCCCCCCCCCCCCCCCCCCATTTGGGACTTAAATGTAAGTAATTGTTAGTTCTGACGGCTGAGGAATTAAAATGACTGGTATTGGACAATGGTAAGTACCTTAAAGGTTACGAACGTTATTTGTAAGTAATTCTACGTGATAGGACAATGAAATACAATATAGGGAACCGCCATACAACAATGTGACAAAATACGGCACCAGGAAGGCGACACAAGGGGACCTCACTCGAACCGCAAAGACAGAGAACTTTGTGACAAGAGGCGCATAATTTCTGTATCGGGCGGCTAATCCCAAATTAAAAAATGTTAAGCTATAATATAAAATATAAATGAATTTTTATCACATTTTGTCTCTTTGTAGTTTTACCTTACTTTTGTGTAATTATGTTATAATAACATACCTGGGGTCTGTTGTAAATTTGGATAGATATTTAAGATAGATTTGGCCCCGTCTGAATAGAACAGGCAGAGTGGTAAATAAGTGAGAATTAAGGTATGAGAAATAGATTTTACGAGTGAATAGTTTAAGTGTAGAATCTGTCACTGGATTGAGAAGATGCTCTAATCCAGCCTATCTTTACGACTGTAATTTGTTATCAGACAATTCTAATCTCCATACATTTAACATATACGTTTAACTATACACGCACACACACAGTTATGTGACAACAAGACACACAAACGTGAAACTACTGTAAATGGAGTATGGATATGGGCTGAGCTGACAAACACAAGTAATAAAGCTTTGTTAGGTTTATTATCATATAAACTTATCACAACATCAAATATAAAGATATATATATATATATATATATATATATATATATATATATATATATATATATATATATATATAATAAATAAATAAATAATATATATATATATATATATATATATATATATATATATATATATATCAATGAAAAATCATAGGTTACAGAATTTGGAAAAATAAACCCATAAGTGCAATCCCCTCTGTTGAGACCAGATCCCGCAAGAAAGTTAATAACCCCAAAGGGTCAAAGATTAGTGCTAGGGTATAAGAAATAGACGATAACGTAAAGAACAGAGTTCCTAGTTAATCTATCCTGTAAGATTAATAGTATTAGCGAACAAAAAAAAGAAGTGGGTACAATGATTATACAAATAAAATTATTCACTCCTCCTCATTCACACTCTGTCAATCTGTGGCCACATTCAATCTCGTTTACCTACTAGTCGTTTAACAACATCTTGAACATATCATCATGGTACGTGTATCAAAATCCAGTGTTGTGTTGCGCCGAAGTGAGCCCCAGTTCCTCCACGAATAATTAATCCTCCTAATGGGGAGCGCTTACTTTGGTGGTGATTATTAGATATGATAATGTCACGTCAGATAGTTCAGGTAGCAAAATAATTACCAAGATCTAGTGTTCACAGTGGGCAGCAGTTAGTACTTCCAATAGTTAAAGGAAATGTCTGGTGGGTAAATCTTTCTGGATAAATCCACTTGACAACAAAAATGGTCAGTAGTCGGGACAGTGTTATGTTTTGATATTTCGCCACAGCGGGCTGAATATAATTGAATGTAAAATCTGGGTATCTTATATGTCCAGTTATACTTTAATTCTTGTTGTCTATACGTTTGGACTCTGTCTGTGGATGAAGCAAGAGGACCGAACAGGTCAACCTCGAAGACCCGATATTAAATAAGAATGCTACTGGTACTATTTCTTCTTCCTCTTCTTCCTCGTTCGTCCTGAAAAGGACGTTGGTTGCATTGTGTCTGTTTACAACGTAGCTGCGATATCTGCGCCTTTCGGCCGACACATCCGACTTCAGCACGGCATTTTTTGGGACCGGGTTTGCCTTCCTCTTCGATCCCTACTCTCTCAGCCAGACTGCAATGATGCAGCCTGTTTTCAGGACCACCACGTGGAGGTGGAGTAGGGTCTTGGTCAGCTCCGGTTCGCTGACCCTGATGCAAGCAGTCAAGCTATGGGTCGCTGACTGCATTCTCTATTGCTGCATCTTTGGGTCCCACTGGTACTATTTGACTTAGACCTAGACCGAGAACGCTGGCAGGCTGGTTTGTGATCAGTAAGCAAATCAGAAAAATGAAACCATCTCCACGAAATCTAAATAATCCACTTTGTACAATGGCTCTAGAATGTCGAGCTAGATATTTCAAAAAAATTCTGAAGCGACTAGATAAACTGACTTTGGGAAATGAGCATTTATAAGGAAAAGCTGTTATTATCTCTAAAGGATGCGAATTTTCCCACCTACGTCCTTACCAGGGAAATCAAGAAGCTTCGTTCCCGAGATAAAGAATTCTACGATCCCTCTGTTCGACGTTGCCAATCGACAAGAAAGGCTTCTTGTATCAGCGATTGTCTCCCTGTATGTACAACATCACAGGATTTCCTTCCCCTTGTAGAGAACTTCAAAGCTGTTTCCTTCCACGTGTATTGGGCACGTGCAATCTGCCAGTCATCGTAATACTGACTGCTCCGCTGGCGTGAGAACTTCTGTTAGACAAGCGTTCTACGCTCACCTGAATGAGTGACAGTTTCGAACGTATGTAAACAAACTCGCAAACTCGTGCAAGCAGAAAAAAATAGGCGTGGCTTCAAAGGTGAGTCTACAGTCAGTGACTTTCGTCAGCGAATTCCATGTTTTTGCGTCGCAAAGATTATAAACCTAAGATGGAAAAGCAAGGTGGACTGGACACTGTTGCACTATTTACATACATATGTGACAGGGTCTAGCATCATTGACAAACTCTCTCTGGACACAGAAATTGACAGCCGCATTGGCAAAGCTACAGCTACTTTTGCTCGCCTCACATCGCGTGTTTGGGGAAACTCCAAACTCACAACGAAGACCAAAGCTGCGGTATATAACGCCTGTGTCACTAGCACACTTCTATATGGCGGCGAAACATGGACAACCTATGCTAAGCAAGAAAGAAGGTTCAATACCTTCCATGTACGGTGTATACGACACTTCCTCGGCATTTCTTGGAAATATAGAGTGACAAATATTGAGGTGTTGTCACGTGCTGGCCTTCAAAGCAAGTATACACTGCTTTGACAGCGCAGACTACGCTGGCTTGGCCATGCCCACCGCATGGAAGATGGTCGCATCCCGAAAGATATCTTCTACGGACAACTGGCAGATGGCAAAAGAACTGTTGGGTAACCGCAGCTGAGATTCAAAGATGTGTGCAAGAGAGACATGAAGGCACTGGGCATAAATCCAGCAACCTGGGAGGATGAAGCTTCAAGTGCTATCTTACGTTTGTTTACAATTTTGTTCAATTAGTCTTTCACAGTTTTGTTAGTCTTGTTTCTTCTTGTGTTTCCAATTGTAAAATTTAATCTGTCTTACATTTCTGTTTTCATGAATTACCTTTCAGCTCTCCAAGAAGCCTTCATCAGCTCAAGGTCTTTCCTTGTATTCCTCATCATTTTAATTTTTGCCTCCGCTGCTCTATGTTGTTTGTCTGTTAGTCTTCTCAAACATTTCTACCCTGGGAAAGGAAAAGTAAAAAAAAAAAAAGAATCCCGTTACATGCCCAGTGAGGCATATTGGGAATATGGTGTAAGGGCCATATGTTCTTGACCATACGGCACACTAGGGGTGATGTGGTCATCATCACGCCGGCCGCCTTTAACCTTCTTAGAAGTTACTCTGGTACTCCATTCTTGAGGCAGGGTCGACCCCGGAGCCATTTGCGGTTTAAAATATTCCACGTCAACTGGGGATCGAACCATGGACCACTGAGCTCGAAAGCCAGAACACTGACCGATGTCTGGTAAATCCTAATTATTGCTGGCACTTTTTGCTTTGAACTTCACTTTGTTTTTTGTTTTACTATTTCATTCCACTCGTGCCGCAAAACGTTATTGAGCCAAGCGTGTTGTATTGGCTGCGGCGGTGAGCCCGTGTTGTAAAATGTCTGAGATGTTGTATATCCACCTGCTCTTCATAGTTCTTAGAAACAGATCTCTTGATGTTGGCGCATAGTGGTAACTTACCGGGCTCTATTATCATGAGGTGGCCAAACTACTTAATTTTCTCTCTCTACATAGTAGGTGCAGAATGTAGTTCTTACAATTTTTCTGATGTATCATTTCTTATCCTGTATTACCTGGTAATATTAACTGCTTTTTAAAGCACCTCATCTTGTATGATGTGATTTTTCTCTCCTGTTTTTTTTTCATTAGGGACCATGTTTATCTGTGACGAGTCAATCTCGGACCGTTACATTTCCTGTGCTCTCCTTTTAACTTTATTATGTGCCCTTCCTTCTCCTTTTGCTCACCCGCACCTTGACGGGGTTTTCTCTTTTATAGTTCAAGGTTTTCTTATCACTTTTTGTTCTAATTTGTCACTCCCTTAATTTTACCTGATTGCCCGACCTATTTTTGAAACAATATTGACTTTTGTTTGCGCAGAGTGAACTCACAACATTGCCTTTTCACTCAGCGCCAGCTCCAGACTTAGTAAGAGTCTACACTGAGCGACATTCTTATTGTTAACCCAGACATTTTGTCTGGGAAGATACACAAACTATGTTGTACACAGATTCCAAAATGAATGGACAGACGGTATTGGGAAATAAGGACCAAGTTTTAGAGGATCTTCTGATATCTGACATCAAAATAACTCGATTATAGTACTGGAAACCACGAGTCCTAGGAACCAGTATACAGAATAACATTGAGATTGTAATTAAAGTAATACCCCGACCACCTGCAAGACAGATTCTTAAAACCAGTGGTCCGACACTATTCGGAAGTTTTCCCTGAACAAGGAGTCTGTAAATTCATATCCGGTAATCGGGATAAGTTGTCATATATATAATCATTTCATATTTTTGCATTTAACATTTGTAAATTGCTTGTGGATGTAAAGGTTCATACGAGGCTAGCAACCTCCACATATAAAATGATTGGATTCATGAACCACCACTACAAGAGCTGGTGACTGCTTTATGAGGGCTTCCTCACTAGGAACCCAAAAGCAGAGGTACTCCCAGGCTCCATGTGGAGCAGAGAGTGGATGATGACACCCTAGTGTACATATTTATTATATTAACATGTTAATTGGTTTATGTGTGTATATATGTAATGTAACTGTCGTTTTCCGCTTTCAAAACGTACTTTCATCCGACTCACATTAATGCTCAGGAAGGGCAAATTTTCTGAGGAAGAGGAAGTGGTGGAATGGAGGCAGTGAGCGCCGTATTCTCATGTCAGGAGACCCTATACTTAGAAGTTTGTGGTACAAGTTTGTGATACCAGTATGTGGTACAAGCCTGTAGTTCACGTTGCCAGCAGTTTACACTAGACGTTTCATCAGACGGGTCTTGAAGACGCTTGCCTTGACAATTGAAGTGGTTACCCCCAACATTACCGCCAGTGACGTGCTACTACCAACGAATTTGACGATTGGCGGAACAGCCAACAACAACCTTGAGAGCCAACAGTGACGGAACCCAACACCAACAACAAATCATCATCAACACCTGGCTAGTTATAGCAGTCAGGCCGAACAAAAGAACTCCTTTTTATGATAACCACTTTCTAGTCACTACCAGTGATGAAAACATCAGTGCTTCATTGTTTCAAAAAAAAAAACCCAATTTTAACCTTGTTAACTATAATTGATTATTAAATTTGTTATGTGTAAATGCAAATTGATAGTTCATTTAATCATTATTGAGTAAATTGCACCCGTATGACTCAGTTAATTTAAATACATAACAATCCAGAGCTATTAAAGTAATATTTTACTGAATCATTTCAGTTGGGAGCTCAGACAATATAAGCAAATTTCTTTTTCCTTGCCATTCTTCTATTTATATCTCTGCCAAGAGTAATCTTGAGCGAAGATTGATTAACTCTAAGTTTAGCCATTCTTTGACCACTGCTACTGAGCAGGGGGACAAACACGCGACAGCCTCTGATAGCAAGGAGTTGGTAAGAATATACTATTTATCAGCTGTCGTTTAGTTGCCATAGTGATGTTCTAACGTTTGAGTAGTGGTATGACACTATATTGACCATTTTCTGTAAAAAAAAAAACCTTCCTAGGTATTTGAACTCTGGAACCTGCTTAATTAAGCTGGGTATTATTGACACGTATGTTAAGCGGCCTTGTTAATCTTCATAGTTTCTGTCCTTGATGTGCTGATCTTTATATTATATCTTCTGCAAGTTTGTTTATACGGAATTTGTTTTAGTCGACTCCTTTATCATTTCACACGTTCATCTACGCTCTGTAATTTTCCACAGCGCTTGTATCTTTTCTGTACGATAGTATTATATCTTTCACTCACTTCCTTATCTAATTTATCTATTTTGATATCTTTCTTGAAGCCATACGTCAGCTTACGCTAAAGGGTCATGCCTACATGCATGTGCATGAAGGTGACTCATTTTAATTTATAATGAAGAAAATCGTCCTTTTTGCTTCATAAATGTTTCCTGTAAAAGATTAGATCTGGTTTACTTAAATCTCTGTGTTACACGTGTTTAAACAGCACGAGCTGTGTTTCGACGCTAGCCTGGGGCATAAATTCTCGTGCGGTGCTTAGAGATAAATATACAAGGCACGGCCAGAACTTTATACACCCGATTTCAGGTGGATACCGGTATATTTCTGGGATGTGGGCGCGTGTTCTGTGAGATTTTGTTTAGTTACAAAGTGCCGAGTTTTTGGAAAAGGCTAAAGGGACTGTTAAATCAAGTAGGAAGTACACTTATTGTATAATTCCCCAGATCGAGAATGTTACTTATTTATATACTTTTGGATTTTTCGGTTGCTTGTGTTATTGCTTATCTTGTTAAATGAAAGCGTAGTATGGTTAGTTAGTAGTTGTTAATATCATTATTACTGAGTGCGAATACAACATGTGAGGGATTTTGTGTGATGAGCAGCTGGTTTAAAACAGAACCAATTTACGTCAGTAGTAATCCAAGCTCAGTCTATGACTTGCCAGCAATCCCCTGATAAAACAATTCAAAGAAAGTCAACATTACCATGATAAAAGAATTTTAAAAAGCCAACAAAAACAACATGATAAAACTATTTTAAAAAGTCAATAATGCCGTGATGCTACAATTCAAAGAACATAGGAAGCATGGTCACATAAAATGGTAGAATGGACCAAGAAATACAAACAAGAAACAGCTAACGTTGTGAGTTAACAAGTGACTGCTCTTCTCAGGCATAAAACAAATCTCGGCGGATGTGTTTTATGCCTGAGAAGAATCTTTGCCACAATCTTTGATAGCAAAGAGTTGGTTTAATAACGTTACTTATCAACTGAGATTAGTTAGTAACCCGTCAAGAAATGACAGATAAGAACTTTGATGTGCGATTTCTGTCTCGTGTCCTGAGAATAGCACCAAGCATCGTGTATTTGTGACGGTATTGCCTCCCCTGCTTTGCAGTAGCGGTCCAACAGTGGCCAAAACTCAAAAGCTTCTAAAGTGGGTCGTCAAAGGTGTCTACCTTTGCACAAGATTACTCTTGGCAGAGATGTAGATAGAAGGGTAATGGCGCTTCTACCTTAAGGGTATGTCCACAAGATATTCAGAAAAGCGAAAGCAATGCTGCATTGGCTGAGCACGTTAATTCTATGATCTGCCGACAACGTTTGTGAAGGATTAAGCAACTATTACTTTCAGCTCGTTAGGCCCCCACCTCTGTTTACTCAGCGGAATTCTTATTATTCTGGTATAGCTCTGTTTAGAGTGTGTTTAGCAAATTGACTGATACAAACATGCAGTACATTTAAAATGATTGAATGGAAGTTAAATTTGTATATTAACAAATAACAGATTTAATAATCATTTTGTTTTAACAAGGGTTAAAATAATTGAACAGTTTAAAAGAAAAGGTTCATCATTGAATGATAGTAGGTTTTATGAAACAATTCACTTTGGCAGCTTATACGTTTCACTTAGCTGCCAATAGTAGTTTCTGCTCCCGCTGATTGGTTGTGTGCAGATAGGTCACTGAAGTTCTCACGTCTCTGGTCAAGATTTCAGGTGCAGCACGTGTCAGGTATAATCAAGAAGTAACTGCCAAGCTGGTCCCGCTTTTCTACGTCAGTCCACTTATACTTTCACTGTGTTCCAGAGATTAGTACCCTCCTGGTACCACCAACAACTATGGTAAAAGAATAGAAACGAAACGCTCTCCTGAGTATTGCGTTTTCCCGACACATACTTATGTGTCCCCTTTCTTATTTCACCATCCCATTTAACTCAGAATTTACCATCGATGAGAATTAAACTTAATCCCTCGAGCGAAATCTTTCTTTACATTTAAATTGAATAGCTTTATATTGATTTTACATTTAAATGAAAAGAATAATAGTATAGATAGAATATGTTTACATTTACATCTCCACTGTTTGAAAAGTGTTCTTAATATAAATTGTATAGGTTTTCATTTACATTTACCCTGATTGAAAAGTTGGAAACTTTCATTAATTTTAAAGTGAATATATTTACATAGACATTTACACTACAGTTTGAAACTGTAAGTATTATACTTAGAATGTACATCATTTCTTTCATCTTTCCCTCCCTGCTCCATTTGAAACATGGGACTACTTTATGTTTTTTGTTCTCTGTAAGAAACTAGCAATAAAGCGGTCACCAGCCCTAGCAGTGGTGATTCATGAATCATCATTCTATGCACTGAGGTTGCCAGCCTCAAATAAAATCCACTAGCGATTTTCACATATTCATATTCACATGGTAATATATACATATTAGTTTACATGTTAGTAGTGAAAAATATAGAATGTAAAATGACAACTTACGCCAATCCTGGCTCACAGATATTTTGCTCAGATGAATGAAGTTAAGGCACTTGATTAGGCCTCTTACACCTGTTCTTGGGGTCGTTACTTTTTATAAGATAATTCCCTCTCTGACTCCGTGTGTTTCAGTTTCCTCAGCCTTCCTTATTAAAATAGGTTTCCTGGGCTATGTAAGTCCTTCAAGATTGTTCCACAAAGTCCGGCCCGATAAATGGAAATTCTGAATTCTAACTTCTGGCAGGTCTGGTTGTGTCTTTGCAAGCGTGAATCTTACAGTGTCTTAACACTGAAGCGTGTCAGGTTACATTCCTGTCCCACCCCCGCATCTGTTTGCGACGAAGCTAAGAAATCGCCAATCGTTTCAAACAAAAATGTTGGGTGCGGTAATTTCAAAATATTCCTGATATGGAAAAATTTTGAACGTAATGTAGAGGCCACCTTTCCCATACAAGGTATGGAAACATCCGATTGCCTGGCAGGCGAACTCACCAACACATCTGTAAACTTATACGACAATGTGCCTCAGATAGTCAGACAGGAAGCGATTGTGTCATCCGTGTCTGTCCAAAATGTGTCACCCAGACAAGTAATCTCTTATCTATCACGCACCATGGCTTTATCGGCAATTAGACAAATACGCTGGCGATTTTCGATTTAATCGGTAGCGGCCAAGGTTGGGTACACGAGAATATGCCATCGTTTCAACATTGCATCACTTGTCTACTATCTTTAGCAGGGATGGCCAGGGAAACAGACGAGACAAAATATCCCTGAGAGGGAGTGTAAGAATGAAAATACCAAATATCTGCTACACAAGCATAAAAGAAAGAAAGAAAGTGCGGCAATTGAAAGCACGCAATAAAAATCAGTACAAAAATGTAACTGATACTGCCGTAGTGAAACAGAGATCGAGAAGGGTCGCCCCATTCTGTCACAGTTTTCAGTTTCTTCCTTTCCGTTTCGTTCCACGTTTCACATTAAACGGCACAAACCAGCCCGTCAATACAAACACACACAGGTGGCACATATAATTAACAAAAAACACACTTGTAGAAACAAAGAGAGATTACTTTAAAAAAAAAAGAAAAAAAAAAGAAAATCTTGCCGAGAATCGAAAGCAGAATGTTTACTGGGAAGGTAAACGATCTAACCAGCAAACCACCAAAGCGCCTTAGTATAGGTTGTTTAACACACACAAAAAATCTAAACTATTTTAATTAGTACCTCCCTCAGTCAGCGTTGATTCGTTATAGACGTAAGAAGAAAAATATAAGGGGAGATTATGCGAATAAACGCAGCTAACGATAACCAGACGACACTTAAAGAGATACATCAGTACAAGATGTGGAATCATGGGTATATATGAAATATAAAAATCTTAACCGAGATGGAGGAACAGGTAATGATACCAAAATGACAACACAAAAGGCATGAGGAACTTTCTTTGCATTTGGAAATATATGGAAATAAAAAGTAATCAAGTCCAGCATTAAAATAAGGATCGTCAAATGTAATGTAAAGACAGACCTACTGTATGGTTGTGAAACATGGAGAAGAAAAACGATGACAACTAGTAAGATATATAATATTATCACGAGTACTTGAGCAGAAAAGAAGAATTGAAAAGGTATAAGATCAACAATGTGGAATTGATGGACAGAACACGACAATCACCAGTGGAACAGGAGGGGAGGGGAGGAAGCTGCCCTTGGATTGGGACATTTAAAAAAAAAATAAAAACAGTTGATGATTTTATAAGGAAGCTCAGTTTTGGAATCCCTAATGTAAGAAAAATTGAAGCAATGCAAACAAACAAACAAACACACGGAGAAGAGAACTGGTGCCAAACTGGAAAGGGTTGAAGACGAAATGGAAAGACTTGAAACGGATGGCACATGACAGGAGGGCTTGGCGTGTTTATGTCGCCGACCTGTGCTCCACAGGTTGCTGAAAGGTACTGACTGGTTGTTTCATCTTTGCTGTGAATGTAAGACATATTCGCTGTTTAAATTATATGCGAGGAACATCACAGCATGTCAGATAAAATATTTAAGAAAGACTATACAATTTCACTTTTACAAAATAAAAATGGGAAACCAGAAAAGTAGGAAGCTGATGGGAACAATACTGTACAAGGCATAAACAATATAAAGAGACAGAATAACACGTTACCGACAGAGTGTCCTATTGAAGTCAAATCAGCGACGATCACAAACATTCAACAACAGAAGACCTAGCTACAAAGCGAGGGAACGACTAACCGAAATTTGAAACAGATATGGCGAAAGCAACGAACATCACATGAGAATGATAATAGTTTTTCCTCACGTCACTTAATATTCCAAGTGAACACGACATTTAAAAGTCCAAGTGAATACTACAGTCAAAAGTCCAAGTGAATACTACACTCAAAAGTCCAAGTGAATACTACACCTAACAGTCCAAGTGAACACTACACTTAACAGTCCAAGTGAATACTACACTTAACAGTCCAAGTGAACACTACACTAAGCAGTGCAAGTGAACACTACACTTAAAAGTCCAAGTGAACAATACACTTATCAGTCCAAGTGAACACTAATCTTAACAGTCCAAGTGAACACAACACTTAACAGTTCAAGTGAACACTACACTTAACAGGCCAAGTGAACACTACACTTAACAGTTCAAGTGAACACTACACTTAACAGACCCAGTAAACCGTACACTTAACAGTTCAAGTGAACACTACACTTAACAGTCCAAGTGAGCACTACACTTAACAGTGCAAGTGAACACTACACTTAACAGTCCAAGTGAATACTACACTTAACAGGCCAAGTGAATACTACACTTAACAGTCCAAGTGAACACTACACTTAACAGTCCAAGTGAATACTACACTTAACACTCCAAGTGAACACTTCACTTAGCAGTGCAAGTGAACATTACACTTAACAGTCCAAGTAAATACTACACTTAACAGTCCAAGTGAACACTACACGTAGCAGTGCAAGTGAACACTATACATAAAAGTCCAAGTAAACAATACACTTATCAGTCCAATTGAACACTAATCTTAACAGTCTAAGTGAACACTACACTTAACAGTCCAAGTGAACACTACACTTTACAGTCCAAGTGAACACTACACTTACAGCCGATAGGATAGTCTGGCGCTCTCTCTTCCAAACCTCTACACCTCACATTAGAAGGGGGACGACTAAGTAAGTAAGTAAGTGACCACTACACTTAACAGTCCAAATGAACACTACACTTAACAGTCCAGGTGACCACTACACTTAACAGTCCAAATGAACACTACACTTAACATCCAAGTGAACACTACACTTAACAGTCCAGGTGAACACTACACTTAACAGTCCATGTGAACACTACACTTAACAATCCATGTGAATACTACACTTAACAGTCCAGGTGAACACTTCACTTAACAGTCCATGTGAACACTACACTTAACAGTCCAAGTGAACACTACACTTAACAGTCCAGGTGAACACTACACTTAACAGTCCATGTGAACACTACACTTAACAGTCCAAGTGAACACAACACATAACAGTCCAGGTAAACATGACATTTAATAGTCAAAGTGAACATGACATTTAACATACTTTTAAAAAACACGTGAAAACAAACTATATGAAAACTCAAAGTGACAGAAAATTCCTTGCGTCAAAGATTGAAAACTACCACGTACTTTAAGAGGTAACCGTCCAAGTAAACACGACATTTAACATCCTAAGTGAACACCAAAGTTAACAGCGCAAGGTTCAAGTGAATACGACATTTAACACTCCAAGTAAACATGACATTTAATAGCCCAAATTGAACTCGACACTTTAACAGCCCAACTGAACTCAACACAAATATTCCAGATGAAAACGGAACTTATCAGCTCAAATGAATACGACATTTAACAGCCCAAGTGGTGAACTCAATCCTTAACCACCCAAGCAAATATGACACTTACAGCCAAAGTGGGCACACAATTTAAAGTAAAAAAAGTTTGTTCAAAAAATCCTATCGTTACCATATGAATATTTCTTATTTTATTTGTATTTTCTTTTGTCAGATACCTGTAAAAAAATCTTTTTTTTAAATTTTTTTTTTAAATGCCAGTATTTTCATCATGCATCATGATGATCATTTGGTGCGGTATTATTGCATCTCAAACGCGGAGGCTTGCTAATTCGTGATTTCAAACCCTTGCAACCTTTATCTTTGATCAAGGTAAATATATGATATGTGATGTTTAACTTAATAAATTTACTATTTAACACACCGCACTTATGCTTTATCTACAATAACATTTTTTAAATGTGTTTTGAGAACTGTATTGTTATGGTGGTACGGTTTTCTTTAAATATGCGGTTACTTTGAACATGTTCAAAGTAGCCCCTGTTCATTGCTATATCCATAAACTTAGTTTTACCTCCACTAAAGTACCATAGAAAATGTCTTAATACATTTAAATAAATTTTCCTGGTTTATGCATGCACATATAATGTTGTGCAGATTCTATTAGAGGTGTTGGAATGTTAGAATCATAAAAATGTAAATAGGGGAATGTAATTGTGCCAAGACAGATTTAAATTGGAATGTTATTCTTGAAGAAGAAACACATAAAAGTACTGTTTAACATTATCATGATGTTTTAATAATCCTCATTCGTCTTTTGCATATTACAGGATCGCAGATCATCATCATGGTTCGTCACTTTGTACGAAGTGAATCATCACGGAAGTATGCTGCATATACGCCACAGCAGCTGCAAGATGCACTTGAAGCAGTTAAAAGTGGTATGGCCCTAAGAAGGCAAGAGATGAATTTAAAATATCCATTGGAACTTTGAGTAACAAACTCAGAAACAAACACTTAAAACGTGCTGGTCATCAAACTGTCTTCTCACCTGATGAAGAATTGTCATTCTGCAGTCATCTACAGACTGTGGCAGAGTGGGGCTTTCCACTAGACCATCTCGAACTCAGGCTGATGGTTAAGAGTTATTTAAACTTACAAGGGAGAAATGTGGTTTGCTTCAAGGACAATGTACC
This sequence comes from Oreohelix idahoensis, assembly GCA_024509875.1. Lineage (NCBI taxonomy): Eukaryota > Metazoa > Mollusca > Gastropoda > Stylommatophora > Oreohelicidae > Oreohelix > Oreohelix idahoensis. Next base: position 270,387 of record JAMPIV010003502.1, read on the forward strand.
ATCATCAGATTGGGTTTGGGCTTTCCTCAACAGACACAAGGAACATCTTGCAACTTGTGTGTGTCAGAATGTAAAAGTTGCGAGGGCTGCAAATACTGGTAAAGAGTTCTTTCACAACTATAAAGAGTCTCTTGGTGGTTCAGACGTACCTGCTACTCACATCTTCAACTATGACGAGACCAACTTATCAGATGACCCTGGGTCCAAAAAGTACATATTTAAGAGAGGAGTCAAATATCCTGACCGTGTTATGAACACAACAAAGTTATCCACATCCATCATGTTTTGTGGCTCGGCAAGTGGTGTAATGTTGTCCTCTTATGTCGTTTACAAATCTGAACACATTTGGAATACTTGGATGGAAGGTGGCCCTCCCAACACCAGGTACAATAGAAGCAAGAGTGACTGGTTCGATTGTCACTATTTTGAAGACTGGTTTGAATCCTTGTTGCTTCGTCACACACGTCACTTGGAAGGAAGGAAGATTCTCATTGGGGGCAGTATATCCAGTCACTTCAACCCCCGAGTTCTACAGCTGGCGAAAGACAAAAACATTGCCTTCATATGCCTGCAGAGCAATTCAACTCATCTCCTTCAGCCTCTCGATGTTGCATTTTTTCGACCTATGAAGATTGAATGGAGAAAGCTGCTGGAAACCTGAAAGACTTCAAACCAGTCCAGAACAGTGTCAAAAGATGCTTTTCCTGGTTTGCTTCTGCAACTTTATAAGAGGATTTATCCCTCCAGCCAGGAGGCCAGCAGAAACATCATATCAAGGGTCCCTCCAGCCAGGAGGCCAGCAGAAACATCATATCAGTGTTCCCTCCAGCCAGGAGGCCAGCAGAAACATCATATCAAGGGTCCCTCCAGCCAGAAGGCCAGCAGAAACATCATATTAGTGTTCCCTCCAGCCAGGAGGCCAGCAGAAACATTATATCAGGGTTCCCTCCAGCCAGGAGGCCAGCAGAAACATCATATCAGGGTTCCCTCCAGCCAGGAGGCCAGCAGAAACATCATATCAGGGTTCCCTCCAGCCAGGAGGCCAGCAGAAATATCGTATCAGGGTTTGCAGGAACAGGACTCTTTCCGTTTGCTCCCCAGGTTGTTCTTGACAAAATTCCTGGCACACAGACACATACCAGCAGCAGCAATGACTCTAACTTTTCTCTGGTCTCTGAAGCTGTCATAGAGCTACTGAAGACAATGACTCTAACACTTCTCTGGTCTCTGAAGCTGTCATAGAGCTACTGAAGACAATGACTCTAACACTTCTCTGGTCTCTGAAGCTGTCATAGAGCTACTGAAGACAATGACTCTAACACTTCTCTGGTCTCTGAAGCTGTCACAGAGCTACTGAAGACAATGACTCTAACACTTCTCTGGGCTCTGAAGCTGTCACAGAGCTACTGAAGACAATGCGAGGATCAGATGAGCCTGCCCGTAAAAAATGGAGAGTGAAAGTTAATGTGTCGCCAGGAAAAAGCATTTTTCCTGAAGACTTATCTGATGCAAATTCGCCAGCAGCAAGTTCTGTGTCTGAGCCTGAGCCTTCTAAAGCAGCTTCAAAGAAGGGTAAAGCCAGGGCAAAAAAGGTGTCATTAGGTCAGTGCACAAGCCAGTCCACCACCTTTGATTGCTTAGTGTGTAAGGAACCATTTGAAGACCCTCCAGTGGAACACTGGATTCATTGTTGCAAGTGCAAAATGTGGTGTCATGAACCCTGTGCAGAGCTGCAGTAAGGTTCAGACACCTACACATGTGACTTCTGTTCATATCTTTCTTATTCTTTCATGTTCTTTCTTTTGTTCTTAGTTTACTGCATATTTTGTTCTCTGTTTTGTTTCATTTTTGTTGTTATTTGTGTTCACTCTGTAGCCTTTTGCCATTTTTAAATAAAAGTGATTTTGTGCTTGTACAGTTTCCTCTCAATAAAAGTTTGGACTGACTCATTTGACTTATTTGTTATATTTTATGTTGTCTGTGCTATTTATTATGGTCATTAGGTGATGTCCAAAATAAGCTAAAATGTTGCGTTCAAAGTAGCCCCTCCGGTGAGGCTTCTTTAACAGATCAAAAAATGGTCGGTTACTGCTGATAAACATATTTCATATGATTGAAGCAAAATATGGGGTACTCTTCTGTCAAAAAAGTCCTAATGGCAAATGATGTAATTTAGAAAATGAAAATCAGTTTCATTTTGTTCAAAGTAGCTCCACATGACGGTACGAGAAAGCTGCACGTTTAAATTGTTGTTTTGCTTCCTTAAAAATTGTTTGCTTTCTCCAAATCAGAGCTTATAAATTAAGCTGCATAGCTAGTGTTATGCTTGTTCAGAATTTAGTTAATACTTTTGCTTTAGCATTCATAATGTATTTCTTTATTTGTATACATGACGTCAACATGTCCACACCACAACAACTTGTATCTTTTGAGAGTACAAGGTTGTTTATGTATTAAAACAATTTTCACATGCTTTTTTTTATAATGCATTCAAACACAATCAAAGTTTACCCGTATGTTCAAGTTCTGAGTTACTAAAATCTAATTTAAAAATTGTAAATAAATAGATATAACACACACAGAGGTATGTTTCAGACACTCGGGCATGTTTTCTTAATGCTCTCAAGGTTTTACAGTTGACATTAAGCCTTACTATTAACTACTAAAACGAGAATTTAAAAAATGCATGTAGACATGTTTGTATGTATATCTGTTTTACAGATGCATTTTTGTCGTTTATTTCCATGTTCGCTTCTTATAGAACCACCATTGTAGCAGGTCCCCCCCTTCTATGAAGCTTGCACTAAGCATTCACGCGAAGTTGCAGTCGTGGTTTCTGTAACAATTTGTTTGACATGACCAGTCCCATGCGTAACCTGATATAAATCGCCTGTTACGACATTGCCGGAGGCAGTACTAGTTTTCTTTAAGTCTTTCCTATCAAGTCTCAAGTCGAGTCTCAACTCCCTAACAGGAGCTTTCGAGCGAGTCTCAACTCCCTAACAGTAGCTTTCAAGTCGAGTCGTCGAGTCTCATTTTTTAAAATTCAAAACCATTTATAGCCATAGCAGCATTTTATCGAACAATCACATCAATCACTATAAATAATAATGAAAAATAATAATCTCTATTTTTTTAATACTATTTTATTTACTAAATGTTTTTATTTAATGAAAGTTATTTTTCAGTATTACATTTTACAAATACTATTTTCTCAGCCATAATGTATTACATTTTAGATATACTATCTTCTCAACCATAATGTATTACATTTTAGATATACTATCTTCTCAACCATAATGTATTACATTATAGAAATACTATCTTCTCAACCATAATGTATTACATTTTAGATATACTATCTTCTCAACCATAATGTATTACATTTTAGATATACTATCTTCTCAATCATAATTTATTAACATTTTAGATATGCTATCTTTTCAGCCATAATGTATTACATTTTAGAAATACTATCTTCTCAACCATAATGTACCGGTATTACATTTTAGATATAGTATCTTCTCAACCATAATGTATTACATTTTAGAAATACTATCTTCTCAACCATATTGCATTACATTTTAGAAATACTATCTTCTCAACCATAATGTATTACATTTTAGATATACTATCTTATCAACCATATTGCCTTACATTTTAGAAATACTATCTTCTCAACCATAATTTATTACATTTTAGAAATACTATCTTCTCAACCATAATCAATTACATTTTAGATATACTATCTTCTCAACCATATTGTATTACATTTTAGAAATACTATCTTTTCAACCATATTTCATTACATTTTAGAAATACTATCTTCTCAACCATAATGTACCGGTATTATATATTATATATACTATCTTCTCAGCCATATTGTATTACATTTTAGATATACTATCTTCTGAACCATAGTGTATTACATTTTAGATATACTATCTTCTCAACCATATTGTATTACATTTTAGATATACTATCTTCTCAGCCATATTGTATTACATTTTAGAAATACTATATTCTCAACCATGTTGTCCCCCAGCCTGCAACGGAGTTTTATGGAGCAGTGAATGTGCTCAGCACTAAATCTCGCGTTTGTTTTTTTAATTACCAATGCTGAAGCTTTTTGACCGCCGATAATATTTCTCCATCTGGCGCAAGATATATTTTCCCACCTCTGTCCGGGTGTTTATGTTTAGATAAGAGAGGTATGTTATTGTTTAGGTTCAAAATCAGATGACCCGTCCACGTTTATCTAACATAAGTGTTCTATATTTGTGATAAGCTGACGTAAATGTTGTGTTTACACAAAGTAGTTCTGGTATGAGTTGTGATGTCTGAGTGATGCCGATTTAAACAAAACAATTTTCGGTTTCTTCATAACAGTGCGTTGTGAATGAGGACGTCGAGTCGGTTAACCAACATTTGACAAGTTCCGAGTCGAGTCGCTAATGTTTAACTCTTGAATCGAGTATTATCTAGTCGCTGGGGTGACTTGAGTCCAACTCGAGTCTGTGTCCGTTGACTCGAGTCGACAAAACCCATCCTATTCATTCTTTGTCTTCTTGGGACTCCCTTAAACACACACGGGGCGCCACATTGGGACTCCCTTAAACACACACGGGGCGCCACATTGGGACTCCCTTAAACACACAAGGGGCGCCACATTGGGACTCCCTTAAACACACACGGGGCGCCACATTGGGACTCCCTTAAACACACACGGGGCGCCACATTGGGACTCCCTTAAACACACACGGGGCGCCAAGAGGCATAAGAAAAGCCAACATTGGCTTACACTCAGTGTCCAACTTTTCTCAGCGTGAATAACACGCAATTCACAATATACAGGGCTGAGTTGAATTAAGGGAATAATAAATGAAAGTATTAAGTTTGAAAGAAATAGAAACAACCTACAAGAAACCTCTTATCTGTTAATAACGCAGTCTTTTATCTATGTCTCACTCGCACAGAAATGTGGATATTCGTGTAATTTTTTTCCACTTGAGATGCGCATTCTGCTTCAGTGTGTCATATTGCGCGCAACGGTTTCTTTGTAGAATACAGACCCTTCTAGATTCTTCAGTTGTGCAATATGCGTAGTTAGCGTGGATAATCATACAATTATATTGTCGCAATACTCGATGCTGTAGATGATTAATGCATGCATTGTGCAAACAAAATAGTGGGCGATGGCGAATGACAGAACAATGTAAAGATGAAGACGGAAAATTAAAAGATTGATAACATTTTTTTTAATGAGAAAAAAAAAAAAAACGAAGAAAAAGAGTAAATTCAGTTTCTTTTGTGAAATAATTTATATAAGAATAAAAATATTCACTGGAATAATAGTATTTTGATATTTATGAGAAATATAACATTGTTCGTCTGTAATTGCGAATTAGATTACACGGTAATATATGTTTCAGAGATTATACACAGTGTAAGAAATAATAAAGAATGGTAATGTCTTTTTTTTTGAAAATTATAAAATTTTGCTTCGTTTTGGCAAGGCTAAACCGTTCAACTTAGACTCAGTGTCCGTGTGTAATATTATGGCGCATGTCCAAATATTAAAAGATCTTGCGGTCTTCAGTCTTCAGTCTTCTAAATGGTTATGTAAACGGACTATACTTGACAACTTTTGATAGAAACTAAATGCAGTCAGGTTTGTGATGATAGTAAACAGATTTGTTGAACTCCTGCAGTTATATCAGGTGCAACAGGAGTAAACCAGATGTTCCTACTGCACTTGCTTATGACTGGTGCAGAGCTCTCACGTTATCTAATAGCCGCCCCTGTTTTTAGTAGTCTTCTAGTACTGACCGAAGTTTATTCCTAAGCGCTCTTTCGAAGACCTTTTTCCTGGTTTATAATACTATATTTAGTTGACTTTCTATTTCAATTAACTGTCTTAAGCTAAACAAAACATTAGTACATCCCATTCCTTTCTTGGATCCAAAGTGGGCTCTACGTATTTGTGATTGGACGATGGGCTTTAGTCTTTGCTGTGACGGTATTGCCTCCCCTGCTTTGCAGTAGTGGTCCAACAGTGGCCAAAACTCAAGAGTATCTAATATGGGCCTCTAAGGTGTCTACCTTCGCACAAGATTATTCTTGGCAGAGATGTAGATAGAAGGGTAATGACACTTCTATCCCAAGGGAGTATTCACAAGATATTCAGATAAGCGAAAACAATGCTGCTTTGGCTGAGCACGTTAATTCTAGAATCTGCCGACAACTTTTGTGAAGAATTAAGCAATGATTAATTATAGCTCGTTAAGCCCCCACCGCTGATTTACTCAGTGGAATTCTTATTATTCTGGTATAGCTCTGTTTAGAGTTTGTGTAGTAAATTGACTGAGACAAACATGTAGTACATTTAAAAGGATTAAATCGAAGTTAAATTTGTAAAATTACAAATAACAAAATTTAATAATCACTTAAGTTTTAACGGTTTGACAATAATTGAATAGTTTAGAAGAAAAGTTTCATCATTGATTGATAGCAGAGTCGATGAAAAAAGTTCACTTTGGCAGCGTATATTTTGCACTTAGCTGCCATTAGTAGTTTCTGCTCCCGCTGATGGGTTGGTTATTTTTATACTGCTCACGCTCGTCGCTGGTCAAGGTTGTCGGGTGTAGCTCGTTTCCTAGAAATGTCAAGGAGAGTCTACAAAGTTGGTCCATCGTCTTAAAGCGTAGGCCACTTGTCCCTTCTTGTTCCAGAGATAGTACTTTCTGCTGGTACCGTAAATAACTATGATAAAGAATAGAAACGAAACGCTCTTCTGAGTATTGTGTTTCCCGACACATACTTATGTGCCCCCTTTCTTCTATTCTATCATCCCATTTATCTCAGAATTTACCCTCGATGATAATTACATTTAATACCTCGGGATAAAACTTTCTTTACATTTAAATTGAATAGCTTTAGCTTTACATTACATTTAAATGAAAAAGGCTAATAGTACAGATAGAATATGCTTACATTTATATTTTCACTGATTGAAAAGTGTTCACAATATAAATTGAATATGTTTTCATTTATGTTTACACTGAATTGAAAAGTTTAAAACTTTCATTAATTTTAATTTGCATATGTTAACATCGACATTTACACTAGTTTGAAACTGTAAGTATTATAATTAGAATGTACATAATTTCTTTCATATCAGGTTAGATTCACTGTCCTCCCCTGCTCTGTTTGTTATGGAGGCCAAGAAAAAGCTCCAATCATTTCAAACATGCGGGTTGGGGGAAATTCAAAATATTTCCGACATGGGAAAATTTTGAACGTAATGTAGATGTCATCTCTTACTTATATGGTGTGAAAACATCCGATTGATGGGCAGGCGAACTCACAGACATATCGGTAACCTCACACGACAATGTGTGTAAGATGTAACAAATTTTTACTTTCATGTAAAGTAATCTCTTTGTAACAAGGTGTACCGGAAACGATTATGTCATGCTTGACTGTCCAGAATGTGTCGCACAGACGATTAATCTCTTATCTGTCGCGCCCCCGGGCCTAATCTTAGCAAAGCTTTGCCACACCCTGGCAAACGCAATGTATTATCCCCAACAAGGGGTGTCAGATGTTTGAACAAACTATCTGCTACACAGCAAACAGAAAGAAAACGGTGCGACTAAGAAAAAATTGCTATAAAATCAGTACAAAAATGTAACTGATGCTGCCGTAATAAAAGAGAGATTGGAAAGAGGACGCACAAAAATCCATCTTGTGACATTTGCTCCAGTATTTTGATAGATAAATAGATAGATAGATAGATAGATAGATAGATAGATAGATAGATAGATAGATAGATAGATAATTAGATCGATAGATAGATAGGTAGGTAGGTAGGTAGGTAGGTAGGTAGGTAGATAGGTAGGTAGGTAGACAGAAAGGTCGGTAGATAGATATATAGATAGATAGATAGATAGATAGATAGATAGATAGATAGATAGATAGATAGATAGATAGATAGATAGATAGATAGATAGATAGATAGATAGATAGACAGACAGACAGACAGACAGACAGATAGATACATTTTTAATTTTGTATTTCAAAATAAAATTTTGCATCATTTTTGCGAGTCGCGCCACCCGTTCACCCTAAACACAGAGTCCGTCGGTTATATAAGGGCGCATATCCAATTATATAAGACTTTGCTGTCTGGTTAATTGTAGATAAGATAAATAGATCTATAAACTCATAAACGTCTAGAAATATATGCTGCTGTCGTTGATGCCTGTTACGTTCGCACTCATCACAGCGCAGATAGGCAAGCAAAACGGCAAATTTTTTTTTTTTTATCTTGTTAATTAACGCATTCCTCAACAAAAATATCCCAACATACTACGCAGTTGTTTTTATTTTTCATAAATCATATAATCTAATTCCAAAGCGAGACATCACAGCCCCTGATCTATACAGTCCAGGTTCCTGTTGTTGCTTATTTATTTTTTTTTGCCGTCCTCAAAAATTATGTTTTAGAACGAGAAAGTTAATTAAATTTTTCTTAATAGTTGGTTCGTCTTAACCTGTAATTTCTCTTGCATGTCAAGTATCAATCGTCTGCTATGAAAACATCTGTGGGTTATAAAACCTTGGGAGTGTTTAAAATTCTTTCTAATATTTTTGTGTTGCGGAGTGGCAGAGTAGTTAGAGCGTGTCACGGATTGCCTCCCCTCATCTCTACAGTAGTGGTCCACCAGTAGCCAACACTCAAGAGTACCTTATATGGGTCTTCAAAGGTGTTTACCGTCGCACAAGATTACTCTCGGCCGAGTTGTAGATAGATGGGTAATGATGCTTCTACCTCAAGGGTGTATTTCCAGCGAAATTCTTTTATAAGTATTTGCTCTATAGATGTAAATATATGTCTAGATGTATATATATTAAAGCGTCTTGCTCATACGTTTGCTTTCATACCTATGATAACTGAATCGACTATGATTGTTTTGTTTAAAAATAACATGTAACAAATTTAATAATCAATTAGTCTTAACAGGTTAAAAAAGCAATGGAATGATGGTGAATTTTTAGGTGTAAATAACATTGTCTTCACTGAGACTTGGGTTGAAGATTGATAAAAACAATTGTTCTTTTGCTGTTTCGTTAATAAACTTAGCAGGTATAAGTGAGTCCTGCAGCCGTGGTTTCGTCAATTCTTTTGTGATGAGGGCCCTTCTCCACACAACTCATCCAATTTAGGCGGTTAGTGCTGATTCCCTGCTTTTAACTCACAACTAGTGACGTCGAAACTTTAATCTTGCAGCTTCGTTCCACGAACAGTCTGATAACTTTGTTCCACGAACTTTAGACAAAATAAAAAGAACAAATGCCTATGCTAAGTATACGGGGTTCGAAGATTAACAGGCGCATTGTCTCGCTGTGCACACACCAATGTTAGCCTCTCTAAATAATTAAATTCTTGAGTATGCACAGCGTAACACAGGGACAATGATTAGAAATCACCATTATTCTTCTGGGTATTAAACTGGGAAAATATGTGCCTGGACAGCGTGAATGAAATGATTTGCCTGAATTACAATTAACAAGGTACATATATCTCACCAAATGATATTATGCACTTTAGGCACATGTGATTTAATCATCACTCATCACTGCTCCATTCGGAGTCTGTGGTTGCTGCTACTTTCGCGTTTCTGAGCGCTACCTGTAGTGGTTTATCAATATAGTATTTTCATAAGTTGAGGTTGCCAGCCTCATATATAACCACTTAGCAAGAAAAACATGTCAAATTCACATTTGTAAAATAAATGTTTACACTTACACCAAAGTAACTTTTGGGAACAAATCCTCCTGGCACAGTTTAGAATAGACACAGCAACGTAGGTTAGTTGCTTTCGAATCACTTGGTCTGGGAAATTTTAGTATTCCTCTTATGACGGGTAATCTGATTCCTTAGGTCTCCAGTCTTTGTATTTAAAAATGCAGGTTTACTTTTAAGTTTCAAAGTTGCCCAAATACTCTGTCCTGTTCATTCAAGTTTCCCATCTTTGTATTTAAAAATGCGGGTTCACTTTTAAGTTTCAAAGTTACCCAAATACTTCGATCTGTCACTTATAATTTTGGAATTCTTGGTCCGATGTCTTTCTGGCTCCTGGGAGTTGCTAATTTGACGTGGCGATGCAGTCTGATCTGTGACTCCGATTTCGCTAGATTATATTTCCATTTCTCAGTTCAAATCCCAGATTGTACTTCCGACGAATTTGCCAATGAAATTCAAAGTCTATTCCGGCTCTCAAATTAAGCCAATGGTAAGCTCTTTATAACTAAATGGGTCGGGGTATTAAATCATAATATCCCTGGCGTGTTTTAAAATATCAAATTTCAAAATTCCAACGCGTGACGTCTTTCTAATAAGGCAGTGATACTTCTGATTGCATCTTTATGCAAACTTACAAACAAATCTGTGAACTTATTTCCTGTCTAGATGCTTTCCGCCAATATTGTCTCTTTAGACAGATTATCTGTAATAATTACACAGAGATGGTTCAGGGGAAGCGATTACGTATCATCACCCGTGTTTTCGTGCATCCGCCAGACGGATGTCTCAGACAGACAATATGACTTTCTTTTCATCGATCGTCCGCGACCATCTTGTGTCAATAAAGATCGACTCTATCAAAGGTGGCTAAGCGACTTACGTAATAAACGTATTATCCGCTGACCTGTCTAATTAGCCTGGTATTATTACGATTCACCTGGCGAAACGTAAACAAGTCTGGGAGCGTCTCAGAGCAAACATGTAGGGCGTAAAATATTTCAATTAATAGGACAATGATGGAGAGAGAGAAAGGCGCAAAAGTACATGTACAAAACGTTTTGTCACAGTGCGCTTGCTTTTCGAGACAAAGTAATTAGGTTCGAAACATGGTAACTTCACGCTCCAGTATACCCAGCTGAAAAATCGATACCTGACTCTGTTTTTGAGTTTAGGGAAGGCAAAGTCAGAGAGAAAGGGAAATTGTCACTTCAACTAATAACGCTTAGACCTGGTATAGGGAAGTCTCTAACACTTCACTCTCATACTGTAGTATCTACTTTAGGACTACCTATACCTTTAATTTTTACGATTCTTCTAGTTTCTTGAATTTCTATTGTTTTCTTCATTTTTTCCATTTTCTATTTGCCGAATTTTCTGTTGTATTCCTTTTATTTTATATTAGCAATACATTGGTTGGACACCTCAGTAAAACACTGCCTCATGACACATCTTCAATCAACAGATGATTCCATCTTCAGAGCCAAGAACCCCGAGACAACGATCAATTTTGAGAAAGCACAGTCTGACGGATTCTCACATCTTGCACTAAAATGTAAACTGCAGTCACAAAGAGACTGACGGAAAATCTAAATTAAAGTCAGTGCAAGAAAAAAGATAGTGTGCATGGTTAGCCTACAGATAACAAGAATACAAATGTCTGTACACTTGTGTGGGAAGTGAAAAAAAACAAACGGACGGAAAGCGTTTCGGTGCAACAACCGTGTGGCATGTTGGGTATTTGGGTATATTAGATGATAGTTGGATGAGCTGTCAATAAGTTCTGTAATCTTTTCCAAAAATAACTCTGAAAATAGGTTTTGGCTCGTAGATAAGAAAAGCGTATTTCCCGACACTAAGACTACTGAGTATAAATGGGAAGTCAACTGATACTAGCTTGAAGAAGATTGATGGACTAGCGCAAGGATTATTTCCTTACCTATATCTTTAAACTGAAGACAAAATAATGGATACATAGCTCGGTGAATCGAAAGCCCCACCTGACTTGTTTAGTAAGAACAAACAAATATGAAACCTGACGTGACGACACTAACTGTAGGATTCTAACTCTTATTTTATATTGACAAATTTACAAATATAAAATTTAGATATTTATTCAAATGGAATTGCAGTTGGACAATTGACAAAACGTCAACAAAAGTTAATTAAATGTATAACAAGATAATATAAGTTAATGCCAGCTAATAAAACTACATTTACTAAAATGTAGGATCATATTCCTTTATTATTATCGCATGTTGTTTATCATTGACATGAGATTAATATTCTGTATTTAATCTTTACTAAATTAGTTACAAAGTTGATTTCAGTCTTGTATGACTTAGTTAAAATGGTTGGTCTCGTTGGCCCTTTTTTGAAATCGGACGTGCTTGGTGTAGGCAGTTAATCTTGTTGTCTGTGTGTATTTTTCGTATCATGTGCGGTTTATTTATTAACCAACCTTGCTCTGGACAAATGAAAGATCCAACTAGGGTCACGTTCCAATGATCTTTCAAACACGATTATTTTATAGTACATAGTTTGGCTATCTGAGACCTCATCGGCCTTGATGTGTCACTCTCCAAGGCTGCATTTCTGGTCTCTTTCCGACTAGAACTATGCTTTATTTCTAATACTAGGTTTATACTTAGTACTCAGTTTTATGAAAGCGCCAAGATTTACTTTAAATACCATAATAAATACCAACACTGAGATTTTTCTCTCATAGTTAAAGTGTTACTATTTATATCTAGCTCACTATTGGAAAACGAGATTAAAAAATGATTTTATCTCGGCATGTAATTAATGTATTGAGTTATTTCATGGGCACCGTTCCTGCCTCATTCAAAGAGCGGTTACGACAGAGACCTTGCTCATTGTAAACTGGGAACGAGATAACATTTATCTTGCACCATCGTTCTTGGGAGATCGGTTAACGATATCCCAGACATTCCGTATCGAATGCAGGGTGAATTCAGCTAGCATTTAAGACCGTTAATATGCAAGCTTTCCCGGCTGTGAGGTGTGAAAACTCCTACGTTCTAGGTCTAATTTCCTTAATTGTGAACTTTGCTCAAGTGGCAACTGCGAGATACCGAAGCAATATATCTAGCATAATTTAAGGAAGAAGTTCGTTATGAAATCAAACTGAAATCCCCGCATAAATGTTTTTTCTAAGATTGTAATAACTAGATCATTGAATGATTGACAAACGTGCCCAATTTTTAACAAAAGAAACGACAGAAAAGAGTGGAGGTATGAGTTACGACCAAAAATAATGGCAGTGTGTTGATTAAACCGTGCGAAAATGGAAGAAGAGAAGAAACCGGAAAATGAACGAATGTAAAAATTAAGAGAGAAGAGAGCGAAAGACCGAAAAATAAATTTAACGAAATAATATCGTTACAACCCTCTTCAGTGTAAATAATCGACGAAAACAGCAGTAGCAGACGGAAAAAAAAAAGTGAAACACAAAACATATTTCAGCTCTGAAATCTAGAAAAATAAGTGCTGTATTGTGTGCCAAATTTCTGTGTTAAAAACAAGCACCACTGTTTAGTAGCACCGTTAAGGGCATCGTGACCGAGTCTGCTGGAACAAACAACGGACATAATTTTATTTTAAATGGGTTGGACACGGGGCACTCAGGCATAACTAACAATGTGCCCTTTGTCTGCCTCACTTCATACACTGTGTCTACGCATTCACAAAGATCTCTTCAGTTTAAAGAGTGGGGTACATTTTTACATACTGTACAAGGTACGTAGGCAATATTCAACGTTATAAGTACACTCTAGTACACTTCCGCAGTACATACAATGGATGGGTTTGAAAAAAAATCGAAAAAAGGTGATTCGTCTTACAGTACATACACAATGATAACTGACTTGGTATGCAGTTGGTAACGTTTGTAATTCTGAAATGCTTAATCGTGCCACCTTTCGGGAAAATACTGAAATTACATGTGCTTTGAGTAGACGTTATCTTGAACACCCATTAGAATCATCCCAAGTTGTTGTTGCTGTTTGTTGTTGATTAACTATGGCTGCTGAGCTTGTCGCTTTTTCGCAACCAATGCTGAGTTAAAAAATGTACATGTGTCCTGTATCTGTTGAGTGTTACTTTATACGGTGTGTGTGATTGGTAGAGAGTCTGATAACAGTTTTCTTTTTTCTGAGGAGAGTCCTGGGCAGGTCAGAATCACATGTTGGACTGTCTCATATGAGTGGGTAGAGTTGCAACAATTAGATTCTTGTGTGGGGTTTAATTTGTTGAGTCTAATGTGTTCTTGTCTAAGTTAAAGATTGCGCTCTGCTCCACACGTCGTAGATTATTGATGTTGTTATTTTTGTTGGGATGGGCCATTTCTTTATAAATGACACGTCCGTTAGACCCTTTTGCCTATCGGTTCAGCCGTTCCTCTTTGAACTTGTTTTGGAGTGTTCGTTTAGCGGTCTTCATGTTTGCTGGAGTGTTTGTTTGAACCATGCTTTCTCTTAGTTTTGCTAGATTGTCTGCTTTTTAATTACCTAGTATGCCTGTATGTCCTGGTATCCACTGGAGAGTGGCTCTGAAGTTGAATGTTGTTAGCAACTTGTCAGTTGTTTCAGCCAGCTTTATTATTTCTTTATTTTCAGTTTTGAGGTATACTACTGGACAAAAGTTAAGGGCCGCCATTCAGTTTAGACAAGGTTTATATAATTCTTCCCGAGCAGGGTCGATTTTCCAAATTTCCGGTAGCTTGGAATCTCTCAAGAAGTCTCTGAATGGTAGAGTGGGACACTGCTAAACGTCTTGCAACATGACGAACAGATTGACCATCCTGAATCCATGCCGTGGCTCGACCACGGTCTACAGTGCTGAGACTTCTCCTTGGTGGCATGGCTAATGCATTGATCATTTCGACCATTTGTCATACTGATTTATTGCATACCAACGGTGAACACTCTTTAACGATGATCATTTTCTAAGTGCATTCAAATTCAACTCCCTTTTTCACCTTTTGAACTAGTGGGGCGTGTTGCAAAAACCACGAGTTTTTGCAGCAACAATGGCAATTTTCACGTGCGGGTTAAAGTGACTCAGTTTTTGAAAATTTAAAAAAAATTAACCTAGTGCACACAGAAATGTATAAACATTTCTCTGAGCTCAGTTTTAATGACATTTTCACTCGTCTTTACAGTTTGCCAATCAATTATATAAACCTTGTCTAAACTGAATGGCGGCCCTTAACTTATGTCCAGTTGTATATTCTGAAGAGTGGTTTTTTTTTAGATCTGTGAAGATTATGATATCTGAGGCTTACAGATTTCTTGATGGAATTGGCTGACTGTTATTGTGAGGGTGGTGTTTATTACTGTAATTTTTGCTTGGTAAATAGTACATAATTATCCAAATGGTTCAAATATTTCTAGTTTGCTACCATTTGGGTACTTCACGTAAGCTCCAAGTCCAATACAGTAGAACTCCATTTATCCGAACCTCATGGGACCGAGCATCGTTCGGATAATCAAATGTTCGGATAATTGGATTACATAATGTATCGAGTACATGTACACATATTTCTAAAAATAATTAACAATCACAAGGAAAATACACTATAAAACATATTTACTTGTACTGTAATAATAATACCCACACTGTATTAGATCACTGATCACCAAAATCTTTCATTACACTGCAGTGCATGTACTACTTGTATTAATTATTTTTGTTAAGAAAAAGAAATGTTTTCAAAATAACATTACAAACGATTCAAAACCAGGCGCAACTTACGTATACATGTATTTGCACAGATGTAGCCCACTACTGTATTTACAATAATGAGGAATCCTCTTTTGCGCCAAACTGGATAGCCTGCTTTTGGCTGCTAAGTCCCGCATTCTCTTCAACAGCAGAAGCTGTGTAGGACAGCTGTCATCTTCTTGCTCGTACCAAGCCATCGCTGTTTCTAGAGCTATAAAGGCCTCTTCCGGACTTGGTCGACGTTTTGGGTTTTCTTCATAATCTACAAGTACATCATGTACTTCTGAGGAGTCTTCATCATCGGTCACTACATGTATTTGGTTTTCTTCTTGCACAAAAGACACAATTTCTTCGTCATTCAAAAACTGAAACCAGAATCATTATCATCTTCTAGCCACATGTGTGCATCATCTTTGTCACAGTCCGAAAATCCGGGCATTGCTTGAAACAGTTCCACGACTTCATTTATACAATCATCATTTGTGTCCACTGCAGTAGTTTCATTTCCTCCTTTTTTCCCAAGCAATCTATTCCAAGCCTTGTTGAGATTATCTTGTGACAGGGTGGTCCAAGCATCAGCTAACATATAGCAGCAGTCTTTGAGATTAAGCTTTTTGGAAAACGTCACCACACTTTCTTCATCTTCAGCCAACAATAAACGACGCATGACTTCCTTCTTGTACATCTTTTTAAGCTTTGCTATAACACCCTGATCCATTGGTTGAATCAGTGCTGTTACATTGGGAGGCAGAAAAATTACTTTAAAATTTGCATCAACTGCATTCAATGTATCCGTCTCTGGATGAGATGGTGCATTGTCCAGTAGAAGAATTACTTTTCCAGTTTTATTTTCTTGTTCTCTCAACCTCTTCACATTTGGGATGAACTAATTTGTTTACTAATCAAGAAATGTTTCACTATTCATCCAAGCACTCTTCTGTGCTTTGTAGCACAATGGGAGACATGTCACATTCTTTAAACAACGTGGTTTTTTTACTTTGCCGATCATTAGCACCGGTAAACGATGACTTCCACTGGCATTCGCGGCTACCAAAATTGTTACTCTTTCTTTGCACTTTTTAAACCCAGGGGCAGCTGCTTCGCGCTGAGATGCAAGTGATTTTTGAGGCAATGATTTCCAGTATAAGCCAGTCTCATCGGCATTATACACATCATCGAGTAAATAACCTTCTTCTTCCAAAAAAAGCCAAGAATGTTTCTTTAACATTTTCAGCGGCAGTTGCATCGCTAGATAAAGATTCCCCTTGAATCTCCAATTCTCGTATGCCATGACGAGATTTAAAGTTTCTTAACCATCCCTGGCTAGCCTTAAAGTCAGGAGGATCGTCAAGTTGATTGTTGATGTAGCGAGATTTGGTAAACACTTGCTTGGTTGTAGCGCGACACGCTCACGCGACACCCACACACACAGCGCAAGGTCAGCGCTTCGGTCTTTCTTTGAAGTTGGTAGACAGCGGAAATGTGACTTACGGTTAAAAGCCATACAGTATTACTGAAGAATGAGGAAATAGCTATATAGGAATGTATGGCCGACTTTAAAAGTTTGCATTTACTGGACATTAAATTATTCACTACAGGAGAACGCATGGTTGGAATAATATTAAATAAATATACCTCAACAAAGGAGATAGATCAGGAATTATATCCAAAAGGATATTATTCAAATATAAATAGTTTTAAAGATAATTAATATTTTTCACCTTCATCACATCGGCTAAAAGTTAGCTAATAATCTTTAAAAATTTATTACACTAACAAGCCTCAACGGATTTGGATAAAACTTATATGGAATGAAAGCCTCATATGGGGAAAAGGGAATGATACATAGGAAGGACGGAAGAATATAAGTGTGTAGTGAACAGAAGAGAAAAGCGAGTACAGGAAAAGCACAGATTGTTTCAAATAGCTTCAAATCAGGAGATGAAACTAAAATCTTTTGGGGAATTTTAGAGGTGCTTTCTCGTACGCGCGAGAGACTGAAATATAAGGACAGAGCGGCGCATTGTAAATTACACACCAAATCCAGAAGCCAGAGTGAGAAACTGGAGGACAGCCTCTGCAAGAAAAGTTCTATTTTCACGCTGCATGCAGGGCAGATTAAATTAAGCCAATACAGTCTCACCGTGAGCTTATTAATCCTAAGAGGGTATGTAAGTTTATTAAAAATATATGTATTACTAATATCATTTTATTTCAGATTTTATTTCTGATTGATTGTAGCAGATATAATAAAAAAAGGGAATGACGCTAACCAGAGATAACCTTCACCGGCATTGTCAGGAAGCATAACCATTAATTGGTTAGCCAAATATATTATGGCTAATTCTTGCCTGGAAGCTTACGACATACCAGCAAGTACATAAGTGACTTGACATCCATAAGTGGAAGGCAAAGGTTATATCGTACCCATGTATCATAACATGTGATTTATTCATGTATATTGTTAATTCTGCACCTTATACATTATCTTATCATGCTATCTCTGTAATATACTACCATGATTCATTCATTTACATACAAACACTGAAGACATGGTCGCATCATGAACAGCAGAGGGTGGTGAGATTGTTAGAACAATGGCCACCTATTACTTCTTGTTCCAGGTTTTTATGATCAATGTGTATGATCATTCCTGATCGAGAAACTAAAGACTTGAAGAAGTTGATCCAGCTCACTGAAGCCTAGAGGTCAACCAAACTTCAACACCTTAGTCCCTCGTAGTTATAGGGCGGGCTGAAGGAAAGTCTTCCGTACTCCAGTGTGTCGGAGGAACCTCGAGCAGACGTGGATAAAGTTGAGTTTATATATTTCCATCCAACAAATCCTGTGAGCAGTTCTAAAACGACTTTCTAATGATGAAAACTAGATGGCAAGAGATAATGTGACAAACTTGTTTTATAAATTCAGTGGAAGATAAATCCAAGACTTTTTCTATTAGTTATTTTAATTTGTAACTGTAAATAATCATACATTTTACCATCTTCCAACACCCATTTATCATTACAAGAATATATAGATGTACATAATAAATTGGATAATTGTACTCATTTGACTTGTTAAATTTTTAACTGTTAAATTTTGAGTTACTTTTTCTAATTTAATTATAATATCACATAAGGTTACGATAGCGAAAGTAGCATCTTATACTTCTGAAACCTAAATCTATTGTCCAGCTCAGAGTATTCACAGCTGTAACTCACTTGTGATACCAGTGTGCTTCTCGGGCACTGGAACTTCATACTTTCTGGAGAGAGATTCTACTTCTGCTCTACCACTACTATCATACTAGGAAAACCTTTCGCTACATTGGGGGCTCGTCCAGGATATTATTTTGTATCCTGAGCCACTATCTATGTATTCTTCTATCTTGAGCCACAAATAGTTTGTAAAAATAAATTTTTTTTTTGAAAAAATTCTAAAACTTAGAAATTTTTTTTCGTAATAGTAGTACCATTGAGTACGAAGTAAATATGAAATGCTCACAAGGTTTTAAGGATTTGTCTTGTTCAAAGTAATTAAGTGATTTTAATTAAGTTAGTTGGTTAGTGAAGATAAAATTATATACCCTCTGATAAGTAAGCATCATGGCTGAATTGGTGAAGTTTAGAGCTGCGATTATGCAGGAAGGAAAAGACTTGGGTATGACAGGAGATGCTCTAATTCGGCATATCACAACTGAAGTGGATAAATATTTAGAAAGAGAAGCCAAAAGAATGGAAGCAGAGAGAGAAGCCAAAAGAGTGGAAGCAGAGAGAGAAGCTAAAAGAATGGAAGCAGAGGATAAGAAATTAGAGGCAGAAAGAGAAGTCAAAAGACTGGAAAGAGAAGAAAAGAGACAAATGTTGGAAGCTGAGGCTGAAGAAAGAAGGTTACAAAGAGCTCATGAGTTAAGTTTAAAGGAACTTGAACTCCAGGGAGCAGCTAGCAATCATGGTGCTAGCTCACCTCACTCTGAGAGTAGCTATAACCATAGCACGGCAAATGGAGCTATGAGTTTCCACCTGGATCCATTTATTGAGAAGGAGGACGCCATTGAGTCGTACCTGGATAGATATGAGAGACTGGCCTCTACCTATGGATTGGAAAAGGAAAAATGGAGCCTTAAACTATCTCAGGGGTTGAGGGGAGTTTCATACGATGTTTATTTAAAACTCTCAAAAGAAGACCAGGAAGATTATGAAATCTTAAAACAAGCTTTACTGGTTAGGTACGAAAAGAATTCTGAATCTTATAGAAAGAGATTCCGAACTGCTAAGCTACTTCCAGGAGAAAACTATCACCAGTTTTCTGCCAGATTGGAAACATATCTGACAAAATGGATTAGCTTAGGAAAATGTCAAGATATAAAAGAAATGGTCATGATGGAACAACTGAGAGAATCCATGCCTCAAGAAATGAGAAAATTTCTTATGGAGCAAGGAGCAGAGAGATTGGAAGATATTTTAACCATGGCTGAAAGATATCAAGCAGCTCAGTCAGAAGTGTCAGGAAATAAGAAGAAGCAGGGTGAGAACTTCAAACCTTCACAAAACTTTACCAACTATGAACACAGGGACAATTCCAACAAGAACAAACACAGAACTGATTATAAAGACAAAAACCCTCTAGGATCAGAAAAGAAACCTCCAAGAAAGGAAGGAAAGTGGTGTAAATCTTGCCAAATGAGTAACCACAATACTGCGGAATGCAGACGGAAAAACCCTCCTCATCACGCTGCATGCCTTACAACAGAGAACAAGGGAAGGAAGGACCTGGCAGATAGTCAGAAGGACCTCCATCATCCCCCTGTCTGTGAGGAAGTGACCTTGAATGGCACCCAAGTACTGTGCTTATATGATACAGGCTTGGACTTTGACTCAGTAGTGTGCTCTTCTCTGGTGAGTCCGGAACAGATAACCACAGAAACAGTGGAAATCAGAGGACCAGTCCAGGGAGCAGGAACCATGACACTGCCCATAGCCCGTATCAACATAAGATCTCGCTATGTGGAAGGAGAGATCAAAGCAGCAGTGATGGACAACCCTATCTACCCATTAATACTGGGATGTAGATATGTCTTTCTAGGAGAACCTATAAGACCCATAGTGATGGCAACAGTCCAGACCAGGGCAAGCTCTAAGAAAGAGGAGGACACTATCATCAATACTCATCCAGAAGAGATGAGAAAGGCTCAAACTGCTGACAGTACATTGAAGCCTTGCTTTGGCAAATTACCTAAAAGCCATAACCCTCCAGAGAAAGGAGACTTATATATGAAAAATGGCCTACTATATAGAAAAGCTGGAACAGGACCAAAAGGACATGGACAGCTTGTAGTGCCAAAATCATACAGGGAGCAGGTTATGAAGCTAGGACATGCTATACCCTTCAGTGGACATATGGGAATAGGGGCCACTGGACAACGGATAGCCTGTCACTACTTTTGGCCAGGGATCACAGAGGACATAAAGAGGTATGTGAGATCCTGTCCAGAATGCCAAAGAGTAGCTCCTAAACATAGGACTGCACCAGCAACACTGGGAGAAATGCCCATCATGGGAACGCCCTCGAACGTGTTGCCGTGGATATTGTTGGACCCCTCAGTAGGACCAAGAAGAGAAATGCATATATCTTAACCTTGGTCGATACTTGCTCTATGTGGGGAGAGGCAGTAGCAATGTCATCGATAGATTCGAAACATGTGGCAGAGGCACTGTTAACAATATTCACCCGATTAGGTTTCCCACATCAAATATTGACTGACAATGGTTCTCAGTTTAGGGGAAAGCTAACACAAGAAGTATTCAGGTTATTTCAAGCTAGACATTATCACTGTAGCCCGTACCACGCCCAAGGGAATGGTCAAGTAGAGCGGTTCAATGGCACGCTCATTTCAATCCTTAGAAAGTTGGCTAGTGAGAAACCTGAAACTTGGGATACATACTTACCCTCAGTACTATTTGCCTATAGGGAAGTCCCACATAACTCCACAGGATTGGCTCCAGCTACATTGTTGTTTGGACGACCAATCAAAGGTCCACTGGAAGCATTGTTGCGGACATGGACTGATGAAAAAGCAGAAGAAACCGTGACTTCTTCATACCAATACGTCAACGAGTTGACATCTCGATTGAAAACAAGTTGGAAACTGGCAAATGATAACTTGAGACAGGCCAGGAGGAAGCAGGCTGCTTACTACAATAAAACAGCAAAAGCTAGGGAACTTGAGGTGGGAGAAAAGGTTTTGTTACTGTTGCCCAGCAGCAATAATAAATTGCAAATTGGATGGCAGGGACCCTACGTCATATTGGAAAAACTTTCCCGGACCAACTATAAGATTGACAAGAAAGGAACGGAGAAGGTGTATCATGTCAACCTTCTTAAAAAGTATTATGACAGGGAAGCATCAGAAGCTGCACATATCATGACCCTGGCCATTGCAACAGAAATGCAGGATGAACCAATTTCCTCCATGGAATACCCCCTAACAACTACGGAAAGCTATGCTCAGGTTAATGTGAGTGAACATTTAACTCTTGAGCAGAGGAAAAAGGTTCAGGAGGTGTTAGAAATCCATGCTGATGTACTCACAGATAAGCCGGGGTGTACTAATCTGTTAGAGTATGACATGACGATTACTGACTCTACACCAGTTTGTATGCGGACATACCCTATACCTTATGCTAAAGGACAGGCACTCAAGGATGAGATTGATTTATCTCTTAAAAGAGAAAATTATTTCAAAGTCTGAATCTCCCTACAGCTCAAGTGTAGTGCTACTAAGGAAGCCTAGTGGTGAACACAGGTTATGCATTGATTATAGGAAACTAAATGCTATCACTGAATCTCAGGTAGACCCATTACCTGACACCAATCAGTTGTTTGCTACATTGAGTAAGGCTCGGTATTTTTCAAAAGTAGATCTAAGCAAGGGATACTACCAAATACCAGTGAAACCAGAAGTGAGGAAACTGTTAGCCTTTAGTACACCGGATGGACATTACGAGTTCAGTGTACTCCCATTTGGTTTAAAGAATGCTCCAAGTATCTTCACCAGAATGATGAGGAAATTGTTGGAACCATTACAAAATCCTCATATCACCAACTTCATGGATGATATTCTGATTGCTACCACTACATTCGAGGAACACGTAGTAGCAGTCTCCATGTTGTTGGATAGACTAAGAGAAACGGGATTGACAGCACGTCCAACTAAGTGTCATATTGGATGTGAGACATTGGAATTTTTAGGTCACACTATCTCTACAGGGCAAATGTCTCCGGACCCAAAGAATGTAGAAAAAATGAGAAAAGCACCAAGACCACAAACTAAGAAGGATGTAAGATCCTTTGTGTCACTGTGCGGGTTTTATCAGAAATATATACCCCATTTTAACTCATTATGCGCGCCATTAACCGACTTAACCAAAAAAGGCCAGCCGGATAAAATACAATGGACTGCGGAGTGTGAACAGGCTTATACAGAGTTGAAAAATAAGCTGACAAATAAACCTATCCTTGCCCTTCCCGATCTCACACAAGAATTCGTACTAAGAACGGATGCTAGCAATGTAGGCATCGGAGCAACATTACTACAGCGGGCAGACACACCGCCACATATGCTATTACCAGTAGCTTTTGCCAGTAGAAAGTTAAATACAGCTGAGAGAAATTATTCTACCGTTGAACGTGAATGCCTCGCTTTGGTCTGGTCGATCAACAAATTCGCCCCTTTTCTTTACGGGAAACACTTCATTGTGGAAAGTGATCACCAGCCTTTGATGTTTTTAGCAGTGTCTAAAAAATTAAATTCACGACTTTTAAGGTGGAGTTTACTGTTATCTCCATATTCGTTCAATGTGAGATACATACCAGGACGGGACAATCTTGGACCCGATTTTTTAAGTAGGCATCCTATCAAAGGAGATATAGAGAAACAGAAAATTAAGGAGGAACTGCAGCATGTGTTACCAAAAAGTTAACCGTGCAGGCACTGTTTTAAAGAAGAGGGCTCTGTAGCGAGATTTGGTAAACACTTGCTTGGTTGTAGCGCGACACGCCCACGCGACACCCACACACACAGCGCAAGGTCAGCGCTTCGGTCTTTCTTTGAAGTTGGTAGACAGCGGAAATGTGACTTACGGTTAAAAGCCATACAGTATTACTGAAGAATGAGGAAATAGCTATATAGGAATGTATGGCCGACTTTAAAAGTTTGCATTTACTGGACATTAAATTATTCACTACAGGAGAACGCATGGTTGGAATAATATTAAATAAATATACCTCAACAAAGGAGATAGACCAGGAATTATATCCAAAAGGATATTATTCAAATATAAATAGTTTTAAAGATAATTAATATTTTTCACCTTCATCACATCGGCTAAAAGTTAGCTAATAATCTTTAAAAATTTATTACACTAACAAGCCTCAACGGATTTTGATAAAACTTATATGGAATGAAAGCCTCATATGGGGAAAAGGGAATGATACATAGGAAGGACGGAAGAATATAAGTGTGTAGTGAACAGAAGAGAAAAGCGAGTACAGGAAAAGCACAGATTGTTTCAAATAGCTTCAAATCAGGAGATGAAACTAAAATCTTTTGGGGAATTTTAGAGGTGCTTTCTCGTACGCGCGAGAGACTGAAATATAAGGACAGAGCGGCGCATTGTAAATCACACACCAAATCCAGAAGCCAGAGTGAGAAACTGGAGGACAGCCTCTGCAAGAAAAGTTCTATTTTCACGCTGCATGCAGGGCAGATTAAATTAAGCCAATACAGTCTCACCGTGAGCTTATTAATCCTAAGAGGGTATGTAAGTTTATTAAAAAATATATGTATTACTAATATCATTTTATTTCAGATTTTATTTCTGATTGATTGTACCAGATATAATAAAAAAGGGAATGACGCTAACCAGAGATAACCTTCACCGGCATTGTCAGGAAGCATAACCATTAATTGGTTAGCCAAATATATTATGGCTAATTCTTGCCTGGAAGCTTACGACATACCAGCAAGTACATAAGTGACTTGACATCCATAAGTGGAAGGCAAAGGTTATATCGTACCCATGTATCATAACATGTGATTTATTCATGTATATTGTTAATTCTGCACCTTATACATTATCTTATCATGCTATCTCTGTAATATACTACCATGATTCATTCATTTACATACAAACACTGAAGACATGGTCGCATCATGAACAGCAGAGGGTGGTGAGATTGTTAGAACAATGGCCACCTATTACTTCTTGTTCCAGGTTTTTATGATCAATGTTTATGATCATTCCTGATCGAGAAACTAAAGACTTGAAGAAGTTGATCCAGCTCACTGAAGCCTAGAGGTCAACCAAACTTCAACACCTTAGTCCCTCGTAGTTATAGGGCGGGCTGAAGGAAAGTCTTCCGTACTCCAGTGTGTCGGAGGAACCTCGAGCAGACGTGGATAAAGTTGAGTTTATATATTTCCATCCAACAAATCCTGTGAGCAGTTCTAAAACGACTTTCTAATGATGAAAACTAGATGGCAAGAGATAATGTGACAAACTTGTTTTATAAATTCAGTGGAAGATAAATCCAAGACTTTTTCTATTAGTTATTTTAATTTGTAACTGTAAATAATCATACATTTTACCATCTTCCAACACCCATTTATCATTACAAGAATATATAGATGTACATAATAAATTGGATAATTGTACTCATTTGACTTGTTAAATTTTTAACTGTTAAATTTTGAGTTACTTTTTCTAATTTAATTATAATATCACATAGGGTTACGATAGCGAAAGTAGCATCTTATACTTCTGAAGCCTAAATCTATTGTCCAGCTCAGAGTATTCACAGCTGTAACTCACTTGTGATACCAGTGTGCTTCTCGGGCACTGGAACTTCATACTTTCTGGAGAGAGATTCTACTTCTGCTCTACCACTACTATCATACTAGGAAAACCTTTCGCTACAGTTGAACTGAAGTGCCTTTTCACACAATAGAGAGCCAGAGATAGGTTCCCCTTTGCTTCTTCTTTGCACAAACCATATATACAAAGCCTCTTCCAATTTCAAATCTTTCGCATTTCTCATGGTTTTATGTTTCTTCGACCCATTTTCACTATCCAATTTCGATGCAAAACTCATAATTTTATCCTTGTTACTTTTGATGTCAGAGACGGTAGCTTTCCCAACATTGAAAATCCTCGCAAATGAAGACACAGTTTCACCTTTTCCTAGTCTCTTGATAATTTCTGTTTTCGTCTCAATTGACAAAACATTGCGGTTCCTTTTATATGCTTTAGGCCTACTGGAAGATGCCAGATCGCACAGAGAAATACGTGTACACCAAAATTATTCTGCTGTAGTAGCAGACACAATTATTTTAAGTTGAACTGTCTGTTTAGTCAGTGTTCTGCCTAGAACGCACACGTACATTGGATTGGTAAACCAGATATTAACTGACTTTATGATCTAACTGACTTCCTGTACGTAAGCGACCGTCCATTAGCCCATCTCATTGTCTACAAATTGTTCGCACACATTTGAAGCTTGCCGCATCAAAAGATTCAGAACTGTAGTCTAACGTGACTAGTGGCGACATATTTTTTCTGGAAAAAGTGTTCGGATAATTGGATGTTCGGATAATTGGGGTTCGGATAAATGGAGTTCTACTGTATTTATAGTGGTCTTGAAGGCAGAGCCATTTGTGCATTCATGTTTTGCAGCGTTAGGGTAGCTATCTATAGTCTCTAAAGTAGCTAGTCTTAAGTACTATTCAGTTGGTGTCTCTTGTTAGTGTGCCATCCGTGCCAAATTATGGATAGTTTTAATTCCTTTCCGGATAAAAGACTGAATGTTGTTCAATTATTTATCGTGTCTGTAAGAGTTGGTTTTGTTCTGCTATATGGTGAATCATCCCGCATAGAGGCCAACAATCTCTTTATCCGCTCATGGATGTTGAAGTTTGGAAATAGAGAACTCACAACTGGAATTGAAGAGCTGGATTCTTACTTAATAGTGCTTCTGGAAGAGTTTGTCTGAACAGATCATTCAATATTTAGTGATCACACACAGACACAAGCAGATTGCGGTATCTCAATAATTGCCAAAAAAATATTTAAAAAACGTTCGTTAAGAGATCAAACTGAATGAGAGAGCTGACAGACTAGCATCAAGAGCACTCAAGGTGGGGACACTGGATATGGACGAGGGAGAGATACTGAGAACAATTAATGATCGCCTGTCAGAGAATGACATGCAATAGATGAATCATCAAGGTGAAGACTATTGGAATTAGGCATCAAACGTAAGGCTAGCAGAGATGGGCGTATGAGAGGATGATTCGGTCATAATATGACCAGCGAGCTGCAGGAACAGTAAGCATTCACACTCTTCGACATACACTGAGGGAGACTGAGAACCTATGGGTTTGCCCGGAGTGCAATGATTTTGATTATGTCCAACAATTTACAATAAAGAAAATGGCACAGCAACCGAACTAAACCATAAATGTTGAAATTTATCGCTAGTGAAGAAAAGAGCCATTACAGCGTTGGGTTGATGGTTACTGAAGACGTTTTGCTGAATTTCTGAATCGGTATTGTCCATCTGGAACATCTCT
Source organism: Oreohelix idahoensis (assembly GCA_024509875.1). Taxonomy (NCBI): domain Eukaryota; kingdom Metazoa; phylum Mollusca; class Gastropoda; order Stylommatophora; family Oreohelicidae; genus Oreohelix; species Oreohelix idahoensis. Next base: position 297,566 of record JAMPIV010003502.1, read on the forward strand.
GCACCTACTGAAGCTTAACATCGGCACATTCATCTTACTACTCAGAAACCTGGATGAAAATAAAGGTCACGTACGGCAGATGATTTTTTTGTAAGGGTCCTTTAAAACGACATCATGCATACAGAAGTCATCACAGGCAGTAATAAACACGAATAAGTCCACGCATCAGTTTAGAGCCACGTCATACTAGCCTTCTTTTGATCTACCATTTTAGCTTTAGACGTGACATTTAACAATACACAGGGACAATCACTAGATCACGTAGGCGTTTTCCTACCAGAATCAGGTTTTGCTGATGGTCAAGTTTATGAAGCGTTCATTACAAAGGAAGGGACGCAAACAATTTTAAAGTATATATTCAGGACACAGGCTACTGTTACCGTCATTTTTGTCGGTTCCAGAAGATATAAATCTATTTTATATTTTTGATAATCGAAGGTACAGAACTGTATGTTAACTCCCTGACACAGGTTGATTAGGGGTTACCTTTCCTGTGTTTATTCTTTCTTAAGACGGGATAGTTAACTGTTCTCAAATCTGTTCTGTCTACGCATGCTCTAGCTTTTAGCGCGAACGAAGCAGACTTCCGTCTGTGATTTATGAGCTGGTTTTCTGCCGGACGAAGATGTCCGTTGTTCTTCTTCTGCATTGCCTGGGGAAAAGATAGTCTTGTCATATTAGTGATTTCCCCAGAGTTATTCTGTTCGTCTGGAATGACGATAGGTGTTATTTGTGTATTGTTTGGAATTCTGTCCAAGGTAAAATTAATTTATTATTACGCAAAGTTTGCAGAACATTTAGTATGAACCTGTGAGTAGCGCTCACAGTTCTTGTGATCCAGAGTCCATTATGTGTGCTTGACGTAGCCAGTTAGGTCTATTCGTTGAAGTACTTTATAGAAGCACAATAACCATATATTGTTATGAAACCCGCAGGATGGCGGTACGTTTCAGCATGAAAGATAATACATGCCTATGGAAAAATGTACAGTTGTTTATCAACCATTATAAGGCCCGTCATTACGGCCTATAATTTTGAGCAGAAGAAGAAGTACCTGAAAGGTGAAACCAGATGAAGTCTTGACTTTATTATCAAGTTCTCAGACTTCCATATTAAGCAACTATATTTGTTTAAGGACTACCTGACGCGTTCAGTCAGGGGGGCCCTGAGCTACAGTAGGAAAAGAATGGGTTGTCAAGCCAGCGTTATTAGCATCATACCTACGAGCTATACGGAACTGATGATGTTCGATGTTCCTAATTATTACCACCTATGAACAGTTGTTAAAGGACAGACCATTGTCGATAACGTCCTTATAGATGAGTGGTTCAAGCTTTATAATACCAGATGTTTTGCCAGTCATATCCAATATACATGATGTTCTTGATTCTCGTCCATTTGACTGTAACTGTTGATGTCACTGTGTCACGTAATTAAATGGTTGAAAGTTCCAGCAGTTTTCTACAATTACTGACTACTGCATGTGAGTGAGTGGGTGCCTTGTTTACATATCAAAGATCCTATATGCATTCGTGTCTCTACACACCCACCTCACTTGTCAACCACACAATCTTCGAGTACATTACATACAAGAAATGTCTGATGTTCTGATGTCAACATGACACCCTTTCAGCGTCTCAACGCCTGGTGAGCTATTCACGCATGACAAAGCTGTTTGGCCCAGGTCGGACGGACTACAACAGTACTCAGCAAGGAGATTGTTTACGTTTCTACACATCATACGTAAATCCCACCTTAACATTTGTGGTCACATAAAAAGGGACATAACATTCGTGGTGGCCGTAAAAATACGGTAACATTTGTGGTAGGCCAGATCAGTGGGTCTAAAGCTGTTCATTGGACTGATGGAGAACTTTGGGGAGGATAAAGGAGAATACTTATAAGGTCAAGTTACCTCCTTTCAATCCTCAAAAGGACGACATAACCTTCTACCTGGATAGGTTCCAATTAACATGCGTAGCGCATAAGGTAGATAAGAAACAATATGTCGGACAACTGATGGGATTTCTTTCAGGTGAACCATTGAGTACTGTAATGGCAGTAGAGGAAACTGATAGAACTAATTACGATGTTGTCAGGGCAACATTACTTAAGAGATATCAATTAAAAGAAGAAGATTATCGTCTTCGTTTTAAGACAATGCTACCAGAAACTGGAGTAGAGTTCTCTGACTTTATTACTAAGATACGTCTTACATTCACACGTTGGATTGAGCTGTCTAAAACAGAAAAAACATATGAAGCCCTTATGGACTTATTACTTCGAGATAAAGTTATGTCATCTGTTAATGAGGCTTTCCTTGCTTTTATTCATGAGCGTAAACCTAAAGACATAAAAGACATGGAAGAATACTGTTGCCAGTATGTAACTGCGCATCCCCATGCTACTGTTAGCAATGCTAGGGTGAAAGAAGAATTGCCGGTTCCTTCTGCAGCACCATATGGCCCTAATTTTATGAATAAATTCCAAGGTGCTCAACACAACTTCAATAAGAAGAACAATCGTAATTATGATCAGAATTAGGGTAACCCATCACATAATGGGTCTTCTTCAAAGAACTGGAGGCGATCTGATAGTCCCCGTTATTTCGGGTCCTATAATTATGGAAACTTGCGGAGAGGTAGTCACTATAGACACTTTCAAGGCTATCCATTGCGGGGGCATCGTAATCAAACAGGTAAACACTATGATCAGTGGGGTAATGATAATAGTGATTATGGAAACTGGGATTCAAACCAGAGCGGTGGTCAAGGTAGATCAAACTATGATAATTTCAGAGGGAATAATAATCGTGGTAGATCTCAGTTCAAGAAAAAGAGATCACATCACCAGGGAAACTCGGTGCAACAAGAGTCTCATGGTGTTAATAATCAGGTGAACGAGAATAAAAATTCTACTGCTGTCACTTGTGCAGCTTTTGACTTTGGGAGAGCATCTAAATGCACCCAATGCTCAACATTATTTGAACCAACCACGGAAACTACTTTGAGTTGTGGTCACCCTCTGCCCGCTGTCCCTGCTGCAATTGCGCATGACGGGAGAGGATCGCTTATCTTGCATAGAGGTCTCGTGGATAGTAACCCAGTTTCAGTGCGATTTGATTCTGGGTGCACTACTATTGGGGTTAAGCAATCGCTTATAGATCCTCGCTGTGCCACAGGGAAAATAGTTAAATGTGTAACATTTGGTGGCACAGTTGAAAAGTACTCGACCGCTATTATTCACATTGCTACTCCTTTCTTTACGGGAGATGTCCACGCGTGTCTTCTACCTAACCCTATTGCGGATCTTATAATCGGTCGTATTCACGGGGTTAAGGAATGCACCCCGCAACAAATTGCTGCCTGGGAAGAACAGAATATGCAAACAGCCAATGCTGTGGTAACAAGAGCACAAGCTCTTATTCCTCAAACTTCATCTACTGAAGTTAATGAAGTAGTTAGCCAAGATGATCACTTGGAGATTTCGCATGACTCGTTTGTGAAACTACAAGAAAAAGATCCTTCTTTAAAGAAATTCTGTCTTCTCGCTAAAAACTGTGATCCGAATCAGAATACAAATCGCAAATCATATATCACTATGAAGAATGGTATACTAGTGCGTATGGTACAACACTCAGACGCGACTATGCATTCTCAAATTCTCGTGCCCAAAAGTATGAGAGCTTTAATTCTTCAACATGCACACGATTCTCAGGGTGCTGGACACATGGATTTTTCCCGAACTAAGTCGAGAGTTCTGGGATCTTTCTTTTGGCCATTTGTCAATAAAGACATAAGAATTTATTGCCGGTCTTGTAAAATATGTCAAGAGGTAAAGTCTAGAGGTCCACGGCATGCTGCGCCTATACAGGCTGCAGACATTCTCATCCGGCCGTTTCAGAAGATGGCCATAGATATCATTGGCCCTTTTAAGACTAGATCGGCAAGGGGACATCAATTTATCCTTTCGTGCGTTGATATGTGCACGCGTTGGCCAGAGGCTATTCCTCTTAAGAGCATTTCCACTGCTGATATCGCAGACGCTCTTTGGCTTATATTTTCTCGTTTAGGTTTTCCTGGGGAAATATTGTCAGACCATGGCACACAATTGATATCAGAGACAATGTCGCAGGTAATGTCTACTCTGCACATTAAGAGATCTCTGAGTAGTATGTATCACCCAATGTCTAATGGGTTAGTTGAGCGTCTTAATAGGACACTCAAGAACTTACTGGGGAAGATAACTGAGGATCATCCTCAGGATTGGGACAGGGTCCTACCCGCGGCTCTGTTTGCCTATAGGGAGGTCCCCAACGAACATACAAGATTTTCTCCTTTTGAACTTGTCTTTGGCGCGCGACCGCGCGATCCTATGTCTTTGCTGCATGATCTTATAACTGCTGATAATATCGACAATGACACACAATCTTCATATGAGTATGTCATTGCTCTCAGAAAAAAAATTATTGAACCATGCAAGCTAGCAACTTCATCATCCGAATTTGCTAAGGAAAAGGCAAGGCTATTTGCTAATAAGAAGAGACGCTTACGTCAACTTTGTCCTGGAGACAAAACGTTTGTTTTACTTCCTTCTAGGGAGAACAGACTGCTTATTACATGGAAAGGTCCATATGCTATAGTCTCGAAGATTTCCGATGTCGACTATGTTGTCGATATTGATGGAAGGCATAAAACCTTCCATATAAATATGCTTACGGAATATCATGAGCGACCAGACTATTTGCAGCCTATTTTTTCAGGCGACGGACGATTCTCCAGTCCAACAAGGTCATATCTCATCCCTGTCGGTTATACAGGATGAGGAAACTACTTTTTCAGATGTTAACCTACCTCTTCCTATGATTCCACTTACTTCTACGGAATCATGGAGAAACGTTACTGTTTCTTCTAATTTGTCTTTTGAGGAACAGCGACAAATATCTTCTACGCTACAAGTATTTCAGGATGTCCTTACCGACATTCCTGGACACACACATGTCATTGAGCATGATATTATACTTACTGATCATAATCCGATCAGAGTAAGACCATATCCTATTCCTGTTCATTTTCAAGCACAAGTCGAGAAAGAATTGGATGAAATGATACAATTAAAGATAATTGAACCATCCACCTCAGCATACTCTTCGTCCATGGTTATTGTTCGAAAGAAAGACAATAACATACGCCTTTGCGTAGATTATCGCAAATTAAACCAAGTTACGAAGTTCGATGCTGAACCTATGCCTTTATTAGAAGATCTACTTATTAGACTTTCTAACTCTAGATTCTTTACTAAGCTTGACTTGTCAAAAGGCTATTGGCAAGTTCCGTTAACTGAACACGCCAAACCTTTCACTGCTTTCTCAACACCTAGGGGTTTGTTTCAGTGGAATTTTATGCCTTTCGGGCTTATGAACGCCCCGGCTACTTTCGTACGCATGATGCGTCGAATTCTCTCATATCGTTCAGATGTCATTGCATACTTAGATGACATCTGTCTTTTCAGTAATACTTGGGAAGATCACTATTTGGGGTTAAATGAATTACTGTCAACTCTACGCAAGCATAATTTGACTGTGAAACCCTCTAAAGCCTTTGTTGGTTTTAGCGACATTTCTTTCCTGGGTCATTGAGTTGGTATGGTCTATTGAAAACAGAGGACCAAAACATTTCTAAGATATTAAATATCTCTGTGCCCAAAACAAAGAAACAAGTACGTAGTCTTTTGGGATTAATACAATTCTACGGAAGATTCATTAAGAATCTATCCTCTATCATGGCACCACTCTCAACCCTATTGAAGAAAGGGTCTCCTAACATGGTGCGCTGGTCTCAAGAATGTCAAGCTTCATTGGATCAGATTAAGAATTTGTTCTCATCCCCACCTATCTTAAGACTACCTATTGCTGATAAGACGTTTGTTCTTCGTAGTGACGCCTCATCCACAGGGATCGGAGCGGCACTAATGCAAGAGTATTCAGGAACTCTGCATCCTGTAATGTATATTGCTAGGAAACTGAATGCGGCAGAAAGGAATTACTCGGTTTTAGACAGTGAGTTTCCAAAGGTTGTTATTGCCGGGAGTTGTAGTGAGGATAAGCTCTCACTGCAGATAAAATACTTCTATGGCACGCGCCTCAAACAGCCTCTGACAACCAAGTCCAGCTCCCGGCCTTCACGTGTGGCTCAATTTGAGCCCGGCGGAACTGTTTCCACTGACGGGAGAAGGGGCAAAGGCGAGCGACTGGCGCCTTAAAACCAGCAGCTTCGGGCAGATAGGGCTCGTGATCCTTGGTTGGTAGCTTATCTAAGAGAAGGAACTCTGAATTCAAACCACCGCTGCCTTGCGGGAATATCCATTTATGAAATTGGCTTCGGGAGTAAACCCTGAGGATAAATCCGGAGTCGGAGTCCCTAAGGCAGTCTAATGTCGATTCGACATTATTCTGGCAACTCCTGCGACGTGGCTGGTACCAAACTGTATCGGCTACTGCCGTTCCTTTGGATCTACCAGCTGTGTGGAGAGGGGGAACATGCTGCATGGGCAACAGCTTGATCTCCATATAACTGTGCCCAAGCTCGCGCCCTGGAGAGGACACTCCAGCTTCACCCTATAGGTGTCGGCAAAACACGGGAAGTAGCAGTTACCGGTTATAAGCATTATGCCCAATTGGCGTAGGGCATGGCGCCAGGGGCTACTTCCGACAGTGGGAGAGGTTCTAGGATCTCACTGGACAGCTACCGCCCGCTTCAAGCTGGGCAGCCCCAGTCAATAAGGTGTTGTCCCGCCACTGTCTGCTTTCCCCATTGGGTGCATGGGGATTAGGGTCAAACCCGAACTGTGGACAGAAAATTTTGCACCAAGCAATTATCGAAAAAATAGAAATAAGCAAACTCTCAGATTGGGATGCTGGAACGTCCGGACTATGTTGACTGGACTATCCGAAAACCTACAGGATGTAAACGATGTAAGGAAGACAGCCATAATTAATGATGAGCTTAAACGACTTCAGGTGGATATAGCTGCACTTCAGGAAACGCGCCTGGCGGGCTCTGGAATGGTGAGCGAGAAGGACTACACATTTTATTGGCAAGGGAAAGATCTTGATAAAGCTAGAGAACACGGAGTAGGTTTTGCGGTCAAAAAATCGCTAACTAACATGGTTGAACCAGGCGAGAATGGATCAGAACGCCTGTTAACGCTCCGCCTGCAAACTAGCACAGGTCCCATCACCCTTGTCAGTGTGTATGCTCCTACTCTGTACTCTGCCTCAGTAGCTAAAGATGAGTTCTACGAGAATCTAGCAGCAGTAATCAAAAGCATACCTAGGCAAGAACAGCTTGTTCTCCTTGGTGACTTTAACGCTAGAGTGGGTGCCGATAATGTTTCATGGCCTTCATGTCTGGGCAGGTTTGGTATTGGCAAGATGAATGAAAATGGACAACGGCTCTTAGAGTTGTGTGTCCACCATGACCTCTGCGTGACCAACACCTACTTTCAGACAAAACCCCAGCATAAGGTGTCATGGAGACACCCACGATCCAAGCACTGGCACCAACTTGACCTGATTCTCGTCAGAAGGCCACTCCTCAGGTCTGTGCTCTCCACGCGCTCGTACCATAGTGCAGACTGTGACACAGATCACTCCTTGGTTTGCTGCAAAATCAGAGCACAACCAAGAAAACTCTATCGTGTCAGACATGAAGGGAAACCACGCATTGATACCAGCAAGATGTCAGACCCTTTCATGATCGCTCAATTCACTGCGACCTTCAAGAAAGTGCTCAGTAGCCCTCAGCATGGTGATACTATTACAGAGAACTGGGAGCATCTACGGAACACCATTCAAAGTACTGCACTTGCCACCTTTGGTAAGAAAACAGCAAAGTCAAATGACTGGTTTGACGCTTCATGAGATGTGATGGCACCTGTTATTGAAGCTAAGTGCAGTGCTATGAATGAATACAAACGTTCACCGAGTGCCAGAACCCTACAGATCCTGAGGGCTACGAGAAGCAAAGTTCAACAAACTGCTCGACGCTGTGCAAATGACTATTGGCTCCAGGTCAGTGAGAGCATCCAGATCGCAGCGCAAACAGGCAACATTAGACAAATGTATGACGGTATAAAGAAAGCACTTGGCCCCCATAAAAGTAAGACGGCACCGCTAAAAACCATCAGCGGAGAGAAGCTAACCGATAAGGGTAAGCAGATGGAGAGGTGGGTCGAGCACTACTCTGAGCTTTACGCTAGAGATAATACCGTTACGCCTGCAGCCCTTGATGCTGTCAATAGTCTGCCAACTATGGAGGAGCTGGATGCCGAACCAACATTAGAGGAACTCAGTAAGGCCATTGATAGCTTGGCCTCTGGCAAAGCACCAGGCAGTGATGGGATTCCTCCTGATTTAATCAAATGCTGTAAGAGCACGCTATTACATCCCCTGCATAGGATGCTGTGCCAGTGCTGGGAAGAGACAACTATTCCTCAAGACATGCGAGATGCCAAGATTGTAACACTGTATAAAAATAAAGGAGACAGAAGTGATTGCAATAACTACAGAGGCATCTCTCTTCTTAGTATTGTTGGTAAGGTTTTTGCCAAAGTCATCTTAATGCGACTACACAAGTTAGCTGAGCGCATATATCCAGAGGCACAGTGTGGATTCCGAGCTGGCAGATCAACAACAGACATGATCTTCTCTCTCCGCCAGCTTCAGGAAAAATCAAGAGAGCAGAAAAGACCATTATATATCGCCTTGGCTTTATAGACCTCACAAAAGCATTCGACCTGGTTAGTAGGGATGGACTCTTTAAAATCCTCCTGAAAATAGGCTGCCCTTCTAAAATGCTGGAAATGATAAAGTCATTCCATGACGACATGAAGGGAACAGTCCAATATGCTGGAAGCACGTCACAGCCCTTTGATATACGAAGTGGCGTTAAACAAGGCTGTGTTCTGGCTCCGACCCTCTTCGGAATCTTCTTTGCCTTACTCTTGAAGCATGCATTCAGAGATGCAACTGAAAGGATTTGACTTCACACTAGGTCAGATGGCCGTCTGTTTAATCTTTCAAGGCTGAAAGGCAAAAACAAAAATCAGAAGGGTCACTATAAGAGACTTGTTGTTCGCTGATGATGCTGCAGTCGTCACTCAAAGCCAACAGGAGCTTCAGAGCTTGATGAATCGCTTCACTAAAGCATGCAAGGACTTTGGCCTCACAATAAGTCTAAAGAAAACGAATGTGCTGAGTCAGGATGTGGGTGCTGCACCAGTTATCACTATCGATAACTATGAATTGGCAGTGGTGCACCACTTCACATACCTAGGGTCTACCGTCAATGACAAACTCTCACTGGATACAGAAATCGACAGCCGCATTGGCAAAGCTGCAGCTACCTTTGCCCCGCCTCACATCGCGTGTTTGGGGAAACTCTAAACTCACAATGAAGACCAAAGCTGCGGTATATAATGCCTGCGTCACCAGCACACTCCTATATGGCAGCGAGACCTGGACGACCTATGCTAAGCAAGAAAGAAGGCTCAATACCTTCCATTTGCGGTGTCTACGCCGCATCCTCGGCATCTCGTGGAAAGATAAAGTGACAAATGTCGAGGTGTTGTCACGTGCTGGCCTTCAAAGTATGTATACGCTGCTTAGACAGCGCAGACTTCGCTGGCTTGGCCATGTTCGCCGCATGGAAGATGGTCGCATCCCAAAAGATATCTTCTACGGACAATTAGCAGATGGCAAGAGAACAGTTGGGCGACCACAGCTGAGGTTCAAAGATGTGTGCAAGAGAGATATGAGGGCACTGGACATGGATCCAGCAACATGGGAGGATGAAGCTGCCGATCGCACTAAGTGGCGATGCTATTTACGGCACCACCTCAGATTGGGCGAAGAGAAGCTCACACAAGAAGCAGAGGTGAGGAGAAAACGTCGAAAGGAGCACCAGGAAAATAAGCAGCTGAGGGCTGCCACCTCAGGGGCGCATTCCCATAGTCAGTTATGACTGAAGGGGCTATTATTATTATCATTATTTTTAGACAGTGAGTTGTTGGCTATGGTTTGGTCAATCCTTAAGTTACAAAGATTCCTTCTTGGTGCGCATTTCATTGTGGAAACAGACCAAAAAGCCCTTACAGCTATTCAGTGTAAGAATTTGAAGAGCTCGAGATCTACTTGATATGCTATTGCTCTTCAACCTTTTCATTTCACGGTGCGAGCTATCCGTGGTCTGGATAATGTGATGGCAGACATACTGTCTAGATGCCCACATGAGTCCACTTAAGTTTTGTGTCCTAGTTTTTTCCTGATACACTGCTAGACATATGTCTCTTCACTATACCTATATATATATTAACACATTTGTTGTCAACTTAGAGTGGTAAATTAATTGTTTTCTTTCTCTATTACCATCTTTAGTGTAATGGAGAAGGTTGAGTTGACATAATATAAAGGTCGAAAAAATTAATGCGGCCACATGTAACATGTATTAGTAATTATAGTACATTATAGCATGTTGCTAATTGTGTTATTTATATTGTTCTCAGCGCAAACTAGTACCAGGTACGGAGTGCTTTTGAGAATCATGACGATGCTGCTTACATGATCTACGACATACAGAATTGATTTATACTTTGTGGATGTCATCTTCTATTTTGTTAGAGTATACACTTGAATTGTCACATGTATATATAGAATAACTTTACAAATTTTGATTGTATCCATCCATTAGATGATAGTCATTATATAACATGATACTTTTATAGATATGTTTGTATGACTTTGCAAGATATGTTATCATTCGCATTACTATAACATTGCAATTTTTTTATATGTATGTGCTTTTTGCTAGCATCGCCAGATGTTTATTTGATGGTACCTTCCGGATATATTTTACTTGGAGAAAATATTTTCTCTTATTTTGTGAGGCGAATTTTGTTCTCACTAGACGCGCTATTGTGCGTTGATTGGGTCTGACAGTAGGTCGTTATATTTATTGATCCTTTCATCGGCGCATCATTCATGCGTTATGAGCTTGTTGCATCTCGCTCATTGATGTATTTCAAATAAAAAATTTTCATTTTTTTTATCCGGAGGGGTGGTAGTCTGTTACCGTCATTTTTGTCGGTTCCAGAAGATGTAAATCTATTTTATATTTTTGATAATCGAAGGTACAGAACTGTATGTTAACTCCCTGACACAGGTTGATTAGGGGTTACCTTTCCTGTGTTTATTCTTTCTTAAGACGGGATAGTTAACTGTTCTCAAATCTGTTCTATCTACGCATGCGTTAGCTTTTAGCGCGAACCAAGCAGACTTCCGTCTGTGATTTATGAGCTGGTTTTCTGCCGGACGAAGATGTCCGTTGTTCTTCTTCTGCGTTGCCTGGGGAAAAGATAGTCTTGTCATATTAGTGATTTCCCCAGAGTTATTCTGTTCGTCTGGAATGACGACAGGTGTTATTTGTGTATTGTTTGGAATTCTGTCCAAGGTAAAATTACTTTATTATTACGCAAAGTTTGCAGAACATTTAGTATGAACCTGTGAGTAGCGCTCACAGTTCTTGTGATCCAGAGTCGATTGTGTGTGCTTGACGTAGCCAGTTAGGTCTATTCGTTGAAGTACTTTATAGAAGCACAATAACCATATATTGTTATGAAACCCGCAGGATGGCGGTACGTTTCAGCATGAAAGATAATACATGCCTATGGAAAAATGTACAGTTGTTTATCAACCATTATAAGGCCCGTCATTACGGCCTATAATTTTGAGCAGAAGAAAAAATACCTGAAAGGTGAAACCAGATGAAGTCTTGACTTTATTATCAAGTTCTCAGACTTCCATATTAAGCAACTATATTTGTTTAAGGATTACCTGACGCGTTCAGTCAGGGGGGCTCTGAGCTACAGTAGGAAAAGAATGGGTTGTCAAGCCAGCGTTATTAGCATCATACCTACGAGCTATACGGAACTGATGATGTTCGATGTTCCTAATTATTACCACCTATGAACAGTTGTTAAAGGACAGACCATTGTCGATAACGTCCTTATAGATGAGTGGTTCAAGCTTTATAATACCAGATGTTTTGCCAGTCATATCCAATATACATGATGTTCTTGATCCTCGTCCATTTGACTGTAACTGTTGATGTCACTGTGTCACGTAATTAAGTGGTTGAAAGTTCCAGCAGTTTTCTACAATTACTGACTACTGCATGAGTGAGTGGGTGCCTTGTTTACATATCAAAGATCCTATACGCATTCGTGTCTCTACACACCCACCTCACTTGTCAACCACACAATCTTCGAGTACATTACATACAAGAAATGTCTAATGTTCGGATGTCAACATGACACCCTTTCCGCGTCTCAACGCCTGGTGAGCTATTCACGCATGACAAAGCTGTTTGGCCCAGGTCGGACGGAGTACAACAGTAAATAGCAAGGAGATTGTTTACGTTTCTACACATCATACGTAAATCCCACCTTAACATTTGTGGTCACATAAAAAAGGGACATAACATTCGTGGTGGCCGTAAAAATACGGTAACAGCTACCAAGACAAAATTGTGTTAAGTTAATTACAAAAGAAAAAAGTTGTGATAAAAAGCTGTTAAGTAATTAGTCAAATTACACTATTTATCTATTCCTCTTCAGCGCAGCAGCATACGTAACATGGTTATGTGTTTGTAGATTGTGTATCATATATATAGTTAATGATATATAGTAAAATGTATATATATTTATACACACGTACGAACAGGTTTTGTTAGTTTTCATGGCAAATGTAATCAAAAACATATAATGTTACATTGTTTCACACTTCAGTTAAATGTCTACTTATACGGTAACTATGACAATAGTGTAACAAACTTCAGTTAAATAACCAATATACCGGTAAATATGACAAGAGTGTTACATTTACACGTCTCATGTAGCTATGATACACGACAAGTGTTTGAGTGTGTAGTACAAATCCGGCTGTAAGGACTAGAACACGTTAGTAACTTTAAAACGTGATTCGTTTCTTACTGTGAAAAACCAGTACTTTTACACGCTTCCAATATTAGAACGAAACTAAGTGTTATGAGAGAATCATTAATATAGAGTGACAATAGTATGTTGTATTTCTGTTTGCGTTGAAATTGTTTTTCCGTACGGCATAATTGTAATCGTTAATATTTAAACAACAGGTGAGTGTGGAAATCATTTAATATAATTTAACCTAACCAAACTTAACCTAACAAAACGTTTACATACTATAATATAACGTAACATAAAATAATATAATATATAATATAATTTTGATGTGATGTGACGTGACATGACGTGACGTAACGCAACGTAATATAGTATAGTATAGTATATTGGGACCTAAGACGCGTCAACAGTGAGGAATGCAGTTAGCGACCCATAGCTAGACTGCTTGCGTCAGGGTCAGCGAACCAGAGCAGACCAAGACCCTACTCCACCTCCAAGTGGTGGTCCTGGAAACAGGCTGCATCACTGCAGTCTGGCTGAGTGAGTAGGGATCGAAGAGGGAAGGCTAACCCAGTCCCAAAAATGCTGTGCTGAAGTCGGATGTGTCGGCCGAAAGGCGCAAATATCGCAGCTTTGCTGTAAACGGACACAACGCAACCAACGTCCTTTTCAGGACGAACAAGGAAGAAGAAGAAGAAGTATAGTATAGTTTCTTCTTCTTCTTCTTCCGTCCTTAGCCACCGACCGTCAAAGCAGTCAGTGGCCATTACGCCTAATGGCGTCTTAGGGCAACAGCAGATAGGTTTTCTTTGCCATTGCTTCCCATCACGCCTATTGGCGTCTTTAGGGCAACGGCAAATCAATCCATTTGCTGTTGTTTCCGTAATCGAAGTGACTGGAAAACGGGTGATCAGCCCGTTGGTATAGTATAGTTTAGTATAGTATAATATAGAGAAGAGTGTAGTGTAGCGTAACGTAATATAGCGAAACGTAACGTCGCCTAACGTAACGTAACGTAACATAACATTACATAATATAACATACTATAACACAATATAACATAGCTATGACATAACATAATATAAAGTAACGAAACATAACATAACATAACAACATATAACATAACATAATATAATATAACAAAATATATAATAACAAAATATAATATAACATAACATAATATAACAACATAACATAATATAACATAACAACATAACATAACATAATATAATGTAATGTAATATAACTTAACATAACATAATGTAATGTAATGTATTATAATATAATATATTATAGCATAGTGAGTGCCGGTTACCGTAGTGTAATGAAATATGTAATATAATGTATTATGATGTAATTAAATATAATACAATACAGTAAAATACAATACAATAAGATATACTATAATATAATGCAAAACAATTTAATACAATACAGTACGATCCAATACAATAGAAATATGGATCGACAAATGTACTTTCGCGGCTGAATGAAAGAAACAATACCGGGCATTGATGATCATAAAAGGAGGTTGCGTAGAATGGAAAGATTTAAATGGTACGAAAAGATGAACAAAGTGAAATTGATGACAAGAACCTGACAAGTGTCAGTGGAACAGGAGGTGAGAAGAAGGCGCTGGTGATGGATAGGAGACACACTAAGAAAACATGTTGATAGCAGTACAGTGCAGTACTCGTTCTAGAATACACAGGAGAAGAGATGTAGAGGTGTACCGAAAAACACGTGGGGAAGACAACTGGAGACAGAAATTAAAAGCGTGAAGAGCATATAGTATAGTATAGTATAGTATAGTATAGTATAGTATAGTATAGTATAGTATAGTATAGTATAGTATAGTATAGTATAGTATAGTATAGTATAGTATAGTGTGGTAAAGTGGGATGTTATAAATATTTATAGGGGACTTAGTGTACTGACTGAGATCAGCTGTGAAGGTATCTGTATCTAATAAGTGTGGTGTATTACAGATGACCTTACTTGCTACCACATTTATACCTCAGTCAGAATTATTCTGGAATATTGTGATGACTACGTTAAATGTCTAGGGTTATGAAAATGATGAAGTGTAAGTCACAACAACAACAGACAGATAAACAATTTAATTTATTCCACAACACTTACAACACTGTGACACTCACACACATATAACACTCTATAAGACTATCTTAAATGAGTCAAGTGTTTAAGTTTAAAAAATATATGTATTAATTCTTTCAATAATGGGTATCCTGATTCAACTACACAGTGAACCAGGAATCACAATCAAATGTAATTACAAGTATTATGTACACAGTTTATATATATGAACCTTGTATTGACGTAGTTTATTATTATTATTCTATGTGTGTAATTTGTGCAGTAGTAATATGAGGTAATACTGGTTTTGTTCAAGCTTGGTTGTTGTTTTTCATCATGACTTCAAGTGTTTGATTATCTTGGAAATAGTATTGGGAAAAGTTCACAGTTCCTGTCATTTGAACCAATTAATTGTCCCTCTGTGTTTGATAAAATGTCAATTTTTGAGGGGGCACATAATGTTGAGCTACTCTGGCCACAAAAGCTTATCTTTCGTGATGGCGGCAGGAAAAGACTCCTCTGCTCGATTGCGTCACTGTGTTCTGGAGACACGTCACTGGTCGCTATCTGGACCAAGGAGTATGCTGTCAGCCTCTGGATTTCAGCAAAACTCAGACCAGGTGCTGCTTCAATAACTAGGACCACAGTCCCTGAAACAAGAAGGTGGTACCTCCTACTTCATAACTAATTTATAATCTATTTCCACACTGAACGCAATACATAACAAACACTGAGTTCAGAGCGGTAGGCCAACTGCTAGCTTCATCTGGAACAATTTACACCAGTATTCTCCTCCTAAATGGTTACTACGCCTCTGCAATTCCAGCATTAGTTCTATCTAGTCAATAAGATAGGTGTCAGTGTACTGTTTGGCAATTCCATGCAGTTTTACTTTTCTCCGACACGTCATGTTCGGGTTGGAGCAGTATCTAGGCCTTGCCTCATGTTTGCTACTGAACCACGCACATATACAGACATAAATTATCAATTTACATTCAATTTTCATTAAAAAGATATCGAATATATCAAGCTTACCACAATTCATGGAAATAATGCACAGATACGTTGACTGGCGATGAATAATGGCACAAATTCCGATCTGCCTCTGTCCCAGACTTTTATTTAGAAAAATATGATCTGGCTCTCAACGCACTGTTTCTTAGTAAGTTTATTTTAAAATGTGGCACTGAACTGACGCTCTTAATTGACTATATTGGCGGGTCTAACCAATCGGGCCATGTTTACACAGCTTTTCAAAAAAAGTACCCTTACTACCGTTTCCCCTAACAACAAAGAATTAGTATTTGTAGCCCGACTAATCGTGTTTAGCCTTACATTTACTTCTATCCAATCAAATAGGATTTTACATGGTGGCCCATTTCCCGTAAAATAGTGGTTTCAAAACATGCCACTGTGCGATTATTTTTTTTTTGTGTTGTCTGACACCCTCACTATTTTCTTTTGGCTATAATTTGTTAATTCCTAGACTATTTGCGAAACACTTAATATATTCTTTGTCAGCAAGTCCCAGGGAACCCAAATATATAAGTTTTAAGGGAGCTAAGTGTCGGCGTTCAAAATATGTATTTTCTTCTAGGATAGTCGTGCTGTTACCACCTCCTCACTTCCAAACTTTTAGGGTGTCTGCTGTACTGTCAGGCTTTCAAACGTAAACCAGTATAATGTCATGTTTCCTAATAAGCGTTTTTCAGGTTTTTAAACCTAACTCTCGTAGTTGTAGTGTTTTTTATCACGGTCTATTTGAAAAAAAAATTAGTGCCTCTGGCCTTTCGCGCGGGGAGGGTGGCATTAATTGTATATCGCGAGACGCGTGTTCGTGTTGCATGCGTTCCTGCTTTCAGCCCTCCCTCTCTCTATCCTAAGTTCATCTGTCTTTCCGTTTATGTTAACGTAGTGTATAAAATGAAATTAATGGAAGTATTAATTTAGGTCATTACGCAGTGTGCCTAGCTCAAGGTTTTCTTAGAAATACAGTACACGTTTTATTGTAGAAAGCGTGTAGTGATGCAGTAGGCTTTACTATCAACGTGAAACGTTACAATTTGCAGACGAAGTAGAAAACAAGGGGGATTTTTGTACGCCATTGTGACAGCACTGTACTTTTACCATTTCTCTTTCCTTTTATTGAATTTATGTGTTAGGCTTTACATTTACCTTTTAATTTATATATGTGGATTTAGAATGTTTCACGACAAATTCTCCCCTCTTAAAATAGACGTTATATGTCAGTCTATAATTCTATATACACATAGAGAAATTTATTATTATTTCTGGGGCTTACGGTGATTCTCATCACACGGATGTCGGCTTAAAAAATCCGCTCCCAGATTTGTCTTTCCAGATATATACTCTATGCTAAACTCAAATGGCTGCATCAGTAATGACCAACGGAGTAATCTAGAATTTTCATGTCTAGCCTGCGCTAGAAACGACAACTGTTAGTGATCCGTTTGCAACTTAAATGCCTTCCCATACAGATAAATATTGAATTTCTTTATCGCCCATATTACTGCAAGACATTCTTTTCGCTAGTTGAGTAGTTGGTTTCAGCTTTATTCAACTTTCTGCTAGCATATGCCACTGGGCTTAATTCCCCATCCAATGCATCTGATTTCTGTAGCAGTGTTGCACCTAGCCCGATATTACTGGCATCCGTTCTTACAATGAATTCTTGACTTAAGTCAGGTAATTTCAAAATAGGTTTGCTTGTGAGCTTTTCCTTCAATTCCTGGTAAGCTAATTCACATTGTGGTGTCCATGTAATTCGATCTGGATTTCCTTTACGGGTCAAATCAGTTAACGGTGCACATATGGAATTAAAGTTTTTGATATACTTTTGGTAGAAACCACATAATGAGACAAAGGATCTCACGTCTTTCTTGGTTTGTGGTCTCGGGGCTTTCTTTAGTTTCTCTAAATTCTTGGGGTCAGGAGTCATGTTTCCCTGATGGACTATGTGTCCCAAGAATTCTAATTCTTTACATCCAACGCAACATTTGGTTGGTCGGGCTGTTAAATTCGCTTCTCTAAGTCGATTAAACAGCATATTCAGAGAGTCAATGTGTTCCTCAAATGTTTCTGTTGCTATAAGGATATCATCCATGAAATTTGTGATGCATGGATTATTCAGAGGGTCCAATAATTTTCTCATCATTCTAGAGAAGACACTAGGTGCATTCTTCAATCCAAATGGCAATCTGTTAAACTCATAGTGTCCCTCTGAGGTACTAAAAGCTAGGTATGGTCTAACCTCAGGCTTTACTGGAATCTGATAGTATCCTTTACTCAGATCCACTTTTGAGAAATATTTAGCTTTATTTAGCCTGGCAAACAACTGATTTGTATCCGGCAATGGATCCACCTGTCCTTCTGTAATAGCATTCAGTCTCCTGTAATCAATACAGAGTCTATGTTCTCCAGAGGGTTTCCTTAAGAGCACAACACTGGAACTATACGAAGATTCACTGTGTGAAATAATTCCTTCCTTCAACAAATAGTCTATCTCTTCCTTCAAAGCTTTCTCCTTAGCAAAAGGAATCGAATAGGGTTTCATACAGACAGGTGTGGGGTCTATCAGTTTCATATCATATTCCAATAAGTTTGTATGCCCCGGTCGTTTCATCTCCATGGCAATGGACAAGGTCAACAAGTGTGTCTCTTCCTGATTTTCTCTTTCCAAATATTTCTTCAGGAGATTCACATGATAGATTTTTTCTTTCCCCTTCTTATCTATCTTATAATTGGTTCTAGACACCTTCTCTAGAACTGTATATGGACCTTGCCATCCAATTTGTAACTTATTTTGACTACCGGGTAGAAGAAGCAGTACCTTCTCTCCCACAGCCAAATCTCTGTCTTTAGCCTTCCTGTTGAAATAGGCAGCATGTTTCTTCCTGGCTTGTCTCAAATTTTCATTGGCAAGTTTCCAGCCAGTTTTTAAACGAGTGGTCAGCTCATTCACATATTGGTATGAGGATGTAATATTTTCCTCTGCCTTTTCATCAGTCCACGTTCTTAACAGCGTTACATATGGACCTTTAATTTTGTGGACCTCTTTGTCCATGCACCGGTATGGTCTCTTCTACTCGAAGCGCTATAGTGATGATTTTTCTTCCCAGAATTATCATGCACAAAACGACCGCCACCAATTCTTTTCTTGGGGCTTTCTCCCCACTTAAAATTCTTGATGAGAGATTTCCTCTCTACATCCTCTTCCTCCAGTTTGTTTAAGTCCGATTGAGGGATTTTCGGCTTATCCTGGGGTAAGACATCTTTTTGCACTCGCTGCATAGTGGCCATTGTAAAACAGTTAATTGAAGCTTGTCCGCGAAAAGGGGCTTCCCATTCCATTTGGTCCACTTTATCAAATCTATTTTTCTTTTTATTATCAGGCCTAATTTTGCCCCGTGGCGTGTCCAGGTCCTGATCAATGTTCCCACTTGTGGGTGTTCCCTCATGTGCTATACTACACCTTTCTACAAAATTCTCAATGTCCCACCTTGCCTTGGGCCAATAATAATTGTGAGCCACCTTTTGGATGATGGTACCAATTTTCTCATGGTCCCCATCTTGTTTCACATGTAGGCTCCTTATTAAGTCTGCCCTATATGCCTTTGGAAGAACCAACTGTCCGTGACCATTGGATCTAGTTCCGGCCTTCCTGTAAATCAACTTGTTTTTCATGTAAAAATCTCCCTTGCCTGGAGTTGTATGACAAGTTGACAATTTCCTGAAACAAGGCTTGAGGGTCTTATCCCCAGCCTGTGCCTTCCTCATCTCATCTGGAATGGTATCTATCAGAATATCCTCCTCCTGTCTTGAGGTCGACCTGACCTGAAGGGTGGCCATATACACAGGTTTCCTTCTACAACGGTCAGTGTCATGATTGTCCATCTGACAATTTTTACACCACCTCCTTCCTTGGTTGAAAGATTTTCTTTCATCATATTTCCTTTCATCGAATTGTGGGGTTTTATTTTTATTGTCAAACCGTGGCCTATCAAACTGGTGCTTACCTTTGTTTTGATCTCTAGGATCAAATTTATTAAAGTTTTGTGGTGCCCTAAAATTATCTACATGTTTCTTTTTATTACCTGATACCTCTGCCAGAGCTGCTTGATACCTTTCAGCAACATTTAGCAACTCACCCAGCCTCTCTGCACCTTGTTCCATGAGAAACTTTCTCAGGTCTGGAGCCATGGACTCTCTTAATTGTTCTATAAGGACCATTTCCTTAAGATCTTGGGTTTTCCCCAGAGAAGTCCATTTCTCCAAGTATGTCTCTAACCGTGCAGAGAACTGGTGATAGGTTTCACCTGACAGTAGTTTAGCATTCCTAAATTTTTTCCTATAAAATTCTGCGTTCTTTTCATATCTTAACAAAAGAGCCTGCTTTAGCATGTCATAATTTTCTTGATCACCTCCGCTCATTTTGGCAAAAACTTCATAAGCTGCCCCACGAAGCCCTTGAGATAACTTTAAGCTCCACCTTTCTCTCTCTAACCCATACGTGGTAGCTAATAGTTCATATCTATTTAGATAGCTCTCGATATCATCTTCTTTCTCAACAAAATGATCTAAATGAAAATTCATAGCTGAGGTTGAGGCTCCCTGACTAGCAGTAGCATCGGAGGTAAAAGGACTGGCACCATTTTCAGGAGCATGGCCTTGAAACTCAAACTCCCTTAGTCGTAACTCATGTTCCCTTTGTAATCTTTTATCTTCTGCTTCCCTTTCTGCAGCCAATCGCTTGTCTTCTCTTTCTGCAGCCTGTCTTCTTTCATCGGCTTCCCTTTCTGCAGCCAATCTTTTGTCTTCTCTTTCTGCCTCCAATTTCTTAGCCTCAGCCTTAATCTGCAACCTCTTAGCCTCAGCCTCAATCTGCAACCTCTTAATTTCTTTTTCAGCCTCTAACTTTCTTTCAGCCTCTTTTTCTAATCTTCTTTCTTCCCGTTCAATATATTTGTCACATTCAGCAGTGACATAAGCAATCATAATTTGCCCGTCCATTCCTAACTCTTTAGCAGTCTGCACAGCAGCAGATCAAAATTTGGCCAGGTCCGCCATTTTCTAACAGGTAAATTTATATAATGTCTAACTAAACAATACAATCTCTAACTAAATATCCAATGACAACCACAGGCACTGAGAGCTCAACGTTATTTATTTTCACCCAAGGATACCTTTTTAATTTTTATTATTCCCTGAAGTGAATTACCCCCAATATTTATAATAGGGAAAGATTCAAAATCCCGGACAGGACCCCAATATATGTGGTAAAGTGGGATGTTATAAATATTTATAGGGGACTTAGTGTACTGACTGAGATCAGCTGTGAAGGTATCTGTATCTAATAAGTGTGGTGTATTACAGATGACCTTACTTGCTACCACATTTATACCTCAGTCAGAATTATTCTGGAATATTGTGATGACTACGTTAAATGTCTAGGGTTATGAAAATGATGAAGTGTAAGTCACAACAACAACAGACAGATAAACAATTTAATTTATTCCACAACACTTACAACACTGTGACACTCACACACATATAACACTCTATAAGACTATCTTAAATGAGTCAAGTGTTTAAGTTTAAAAATATATGTATTAATTCTTTCAATAATGGGTATCCTGATTCAACTACACAGTGAACCAGGAATCACAATCAAATGTAATTACAAGTATTATGTACACAGTTTATATATATGAACCTTGTATTGACATAGTTTATTATTATTATTCTATGTGTGTAATTTGTGCAGTAGTAATATGAGGTAATACTGGTTTTGTTCAAGCTTGGTTGTTGTTTTTCATCATGACTTCAAGTGTTTGATTATCTTGGAAATAGTATTGGGAAAAGTTCACAGTTCCTGTCATTTGAACCAATTAATTGTCCCTCTGTGTTTGATAAAATGTCAATTTTTGAGGGGGCACATAATGTTGAGCTACTCTGGCCACAGAAGCTTATCTTTCGTGATGGCGACAGGAAAAGACTCCTCTGCTCGATTGCGTCACTGTGTTCTGGAGACACCTCACTGGTCGCTATCTGGACCAAGGAGTATGCTGTCAGCCTCTGGATTTCAGCAAAACTCAGACCAGGTGCTGCTTCAATAACTAGGACCACAGTCCCTGAAACAAGAAGGTGGTACCTCCTACTTCATAACTAATTTATAATCTATTTCCACACTGAACGCAATACATAACAAACACTGAGTTCAGAGCGGTAGGCCAACTGCTAGCTTCATCTGGAACAATTTACACCAGTATTCTCCTCCTAAATGGTTACTACGCCTCTGCAATTCCAGCATTAGTTCTATCTAGTCAATAAGATAGGTGTCAGTGTACTGTTTGGCAATTCCATGCAGTTTTACTTTTCTCCGACACGTCATGTTCGGGTTGGAGCAGTATCTAGGCCTTGCCTCATGTTTGCTACTGAACCACGCACATATACAGACATAAATTATCAATTTACATTCAATTTTCATTAAAAAGATATCGAATATATCAAGCTTACCACAATTCATGGAAATAATACACAGATACGTTGACTGGCGATGAATAATGGCACAAATTCCGATCTGCCTCTGTCCCAGACTTTTATTTAGAAAAATATGATCTGGCTCTCAACGCACTGTTTCTTAGTAAGTTTATTTTAAAATGTGGCACTGAACTGACGCTCTTAATTGACTATATTGGCGGGTCTAACCAATCGGGCCATGTTTACACAGCTTTTCAAAAAAAGTACCCTTACTACCGTTTCCCCTAACAACAAAGAATTAGTATTTGTAGCCCGACTAATCGTGTTTAGCCTTACATTTACTTCTATCCAATCAAATAGGATTTTACATGGCCCATTTCCCGTAAAATAGTGGTTTCAAAACATGCCACTGTGCGATTATTTTTTTTGTGTGTTGTCTGACACCCTCACTATTTTCTTTTGCCTATAATTTGTTAATTCCTAGACTATTTGCGTAACACTTAATATATTCTTTGTCAGCAAGTCCTAAGGAACCCAAATATATAAGTTTTAAGGGAGCTAAGTGGCGGCGTTCAAAATATGTATTTTCTTCTAGGATAGTCGTGCTGTTACCACCTCCTCACTTCCAAACTTTTAGGGTGTCTGCTGTACTGTCAGGCTTTCAAACGTAAACCAGTATAATGTCATGTTTCCTAATAAGCGTTTTTCAGGTTTTTAAACCTAACTCTCGTAGTTGTAGTGTTTTTTATCACGGTCTATTTGAAAAAAAATTAGTGCCTCTGGCCTTTCGCGCGGGGAGGGTGGCATTAATTGTATATCGCGAGACGCGTGTTCGTGTTGCATGCGTTCCTGCTTTCAGCCCTCCCTCTCTCTATCCTAAGTTCATCTGTCTTTCCGTTTATGTTAACGTAGTGTATAAAATGAAATTAATGGAAGTATTAATTTAGGTCATTACGCAGTGTGCCTAGCACAAGGTTTTCTTAGAAATACAGTACACTTTTTATTGTAGAAAGCGTGTAGTGATGCAGTAGGCTTTACTATCAACGTGAAACGTTACAATTTGCAGACGAAGTAGAAAACAAGGGGGATTTTTGTACGCCATTGTGACAGCACTGTACTTTTACCATTTCTCTTTCCTTTTATTGAATTTATGTGTTAGGCTTTACATTTACCTTTTAATTTATATATGTGGATTTAGAATGTTTCACGACATATAGTATAGTATAGTATAGTATATCTCAGGAGTTAAAGGATAGTAATAACTGTAGGCTTGATGTTTTTAGTTATGTTATTATCGTTGTTATTGTATTTTTGTCCCTGACGAAGATTTTATCTTAGATACGAGATGGTATTTTGTTATTGTGTGGCCATAACTTAGGTAAAGATTGATGATTTTATGACTGCTGTTGTCAAGGTTGAACGCCTTCTCTCGCTCTTTTTCTGATGTTGTGGCAAACTACTGTGGTATATTCCACATTTCAGAATGTTTGAACCAATAATCTTTGCCGTTAATGTCTGTAGCAGAAAAGGAAAGGCAGGTAACTGTTACAAGTTTGTGTAAGCGGATGATCTGGGAAAGATTAGTTAAAAATCGGAAATATTTTGGCATTTTTGCACGCTATCTTGTTGTATGTCTTTTCTCCACTCTTCGTTCAGAGTCTGTTAAAACCGATATGGCTAACATTTATGCACTTCAGGAGATTAAAAAGGAATTTATTTGAAATTGAACAAAAAAAGAATTTTCACGCATAAGAAAGGAGTGTTTTATGAGCACATACGAATGACAGATTTGGAAAATGTGTGAGATATAAGAATTTTAAATGTGCAGACATAGAACAAATTATCATTATCATTTAATTTTCATCAGATAAGAGTTTTTAAAAGTGAGCCTGATATGATCTCAGAATGTTTTGCATCTGGTCTGAGAAATGTTGGAGTATAAACACTTTTTTTCATGTAAAACCAGTTACCTGTATTCTGCGTAATTTATTTAACTGTTTTTCTCCCCCAGTGACTCAGACAAAGACTGTGCCAAAAGTTCTTCTCGAGTGACGAAACTATTCTGAGGGCTGCAAATATAGCAACAACGCCTAACAGAATCCTTCAAACGTATATGTGAATTACTCACCACGTATCGAAATCTCTGTACAGTAAGATTATAGAATTACCACTAGAACGTGTTAGAATTTGTAAGTCATACAATGTCTGACACAGAAGAACAGAAAGTTTGTCAAGCGTGCACCGACTTCGAGCCCCAAACGTGGAGAAAATCGCTGTGCAAAAATTGTTTCCATACACTCGATGAACATTCAGCCGAGCTTCTAGCTAATGAAGCAGAAGTGGTCGCCAAAGAGAAGGCAACTGCTAATGCTGCAAATAAAGCTACAGAAGCCTCTTCTGAACAAACAACAGGGAAATCTGATGCTTTAAAATCAAAAGATGCTACATTCCTTGCAGCGAAGGAAATCAAAGGCACAGAAGAAGTTAAGGATATTATACCCCAAAAGGATACATCAACAAAGAATGTGAAAAGAAAATATGGAGCGGAGAGATTTTCGGGTGAAAAGGATGGTTCGTGGTCTTGGGCAAAAGACTTAGGTCGTGAATTTACTAAGCCTGTAAAACCAGCCTCTCAAGACACAGCTAAAGGAGGAAAAGGATCATCGCTAGTCTCACCTACCGCTGCGTCAGTGTCCTCTACAAAAACATTGCCTCCGACATCCGCAAAGCCTTCTGTTAAAATCCTGACGCCTTCTTCTACAGCTGCTGCGACCTCAGAAACATCACTAACATCATCATCAGTGACGACAGCAGCTTCTGCTATATCATCTGTCGCAACGTCAAGTTCGGTGTCCAAAGCGAAGAATTTTGCCTCAAAGTTTGAATCGAAAGCTTCTGATTTGTCCAAAAGCAAACAGACATCCAAACCACCCGACATTCGGCCAGGTAGTTCTAGTGTTGCAGCCCTCACAGGTAAACTATCAGACAATGCCCGTGACTCAAAGACTCAATCAAAGTTACCACCTGAAAAATTGGCAGAGCAACAGAAACCATCGTCATCCAAACTGGACTCAAAGTCACCCAGGAAGACAGTAGAGGAAGCCAGTGTTGCTGACGCTGCACCACACTTGTCGAAAACGAGTCCTGTTAAAACACAGGATGATAGCAGAGCTGCGGTAAATAAAGATTCAAAAATAAACAGCCTTGATTCTAAAGAAAAGGTGTCTAAACTCCAGGCGGGTAAATTTGAAGATAAGAGCTCTAAATTTTCAGTAAGTAGTCATTCAAAAGCAGCGCCGTTTCGGAAAGACATACTTAGGAGTACGAAAGATACAGTGAAACGAGAGACCTCGTCAATCTCATCATTAGAAAATGAGGCAGTTTCTTCGCAGGCTAAAAACGATGAAACTGGGAAAGCTAAGGATTCGCTAACAACAGCATCGTTACGAGATTCAGCATCCACATTATTTGAGAAAGAAAAACCTAGTGCTAGCCTCAAGTCTACGTCCGAAACAGATATTGATAAGAAATTTAAGAAACCTGAAGGCGAGTCAGCTACAAACAAAACAACAAACACCGAAGTAGGTCAGAGCATCCACGCGAGTGATGGCAATACAGTAGTCAGCGCATCAAGCTCAATTCCCGAATCTGCGCTTGCGGAGGCAGGCAACGTAAACAACGCCGGGCTCCCGTCCAAAAGCGCAGGTAGAAGCTCTGACGGTAAGGCAGCAGAGGGTACGGAAAGTAAAGAGAACACGGGGGCACTCAAAGACAGCGCTGACGTTACAAGTAAATGTTTGAGCAACGAGGAAGAAACGTCTGAATCCAAAGTTGTAGTTGCTGAAGAAAGCGCAGAAGGTGAAGGTGAAAAGAAAAACGATACCACCAGTTCACCTTCGTCGTCTCTTAGTAGCAAAGGAGAAACTACAGCGTTAAATGCGATTACAGCTTCAACGCCTTCCACATCGATATCATCCACAACAGATTCCAAATCGTCACCATTCTTTTCGGATATTAAAAAAGCAGCAGACAATGAGACAAAAGACGGGCAACAAGAGACTGGAAGAGATTCTAAACCTTTTCAAAGTCCTCTTGAAAATTCCAAGTATCTTGAAAAAGTAAAAGATGACAAAGAAACTTCACTATCACCTGTACAATCTTCATCGTCTCCGCCTACATCAGCATCTACAAGTGACAATGTGAAAGAAACGTCGCCTGTAGATGTTAGAGACAACATTGAAAAACTAAACGACGATTTGAAGGAGAAGGATGAGAAACTATCCATTTTAGCCAAACAACTGTCTAAAATGGAAGAGGAGGTGAAACATCTTGAAGAGGAGCGAGACCGGTTAAAGAGAGCGACATTACAGACCCAGAAAGACGACCTGGAGAAGTTGCTGAATGATCTTCGGGCTCAGCTATCAAAGATGGAGGAGCAGTGCTCTCGACTAGAAAAAGACAACCAATCATTAATCGACAAATTGCACATGCAGGAAACTACTGTGAAACGTGACCAAGAGTGTAGGGGAAAGAACTCTGATAATGTAGTTCTTGAAGAAGACCTAGAAGTCGCAGAGCAAGAATTGGAGGACGTTAAAGAGGAGAATAAGGAACTTCAGAGGCATATCATGGAAATGAAGAACGAAATGGACGAGATGTACGATCACTTTAGAGAAAATGAGCACGATGAATTTAGAGAAGTGCAAAAGGAACTTGACATAACTGCTAAGAACTGTCGAATTTTGCAGTTTAAACTTCGAAAAGCTGAAAGACGGAATGAGCATATTGAGCAAGACAGGGTGCAGTACGAAGAGAAACTCAGAATGCTGCAAGACCAGTTCGATTCCCAAGATGCCAAAAACCACATCCGGTTACTGGAGGAAGAACTACGAATGGCTAAAGAGGTATCTGTACGTCTTCACGATGAGCTGGATGTTGTGGAAGATAAAAGGAATAAGGCGTTGGAGGAGAACAGGCATCTTACCGAGCTTCTAGAGCACACAGACAAGAGACAGTTCCGGATGGAGATGGAGATTGACAAGCTCAGAGATATTGTAAGTACATTCACTTTACTTGTTTCTTTATGACCAGTGATTGCACGCTCACTTCACTTGTTTCTTTATGTCCAGTGATTGTACATTCACTTTACTTGTTTCTTTCTGTCCAGTGATTGCACGCTCACTTCACTTGTTTCTTTATGTCCAGTGATTGTACATTCACTTTACTTGTTTCTTTATGTCCAGTGATTGTACGCTCACTTCACTTGTTTCTTTATGCCCAGTGATTGTACGCTAACTTTACTTATTTCTTTCTGTTCAGTGATTGCACGCTCACTTCACTTGTTTCTTTATGTCCAGTGATTGTACATTCACTTTACTTGTTTCTTTATGTCCAGTGATTGCACGCTCACTTCACTTGTTTCTTTATGTCCAGTGATTGTAAGTTCACTTCACTTGTTTCTTTATGTCCAGTGATTGTACGCTCACTTCACTTGTTTCTTTATGTCCAGTGATTGTAAGTTCACTTTACTTGTTTCTTTATGTCCAGTGATTGCACGCTCACTTCACTTGTTTCTTTATGTCCAGTGATTGCACGCTCACTTCACTTGTTTCTTTATGTCCAGTGATTGTAAGTTCACTTTACTTGTTTCTTTATGTCCAGTGATTGCACGCTCACTTCACTTGTTTCTTTATGTCCAGTGATTGTAAGTTCACTTCACTTGTTTCTTTATGTCCAGTGATTGCACGCTCACTTCACTTGTTTCTTTATGTCCAGTGATTGCACGCTCACTTCACTTGTTTCTTTATGTCCAGTGATTGTACGCTCACTTCACTTGTTTCTTTATGTCCAGTGATTGTAAGTTCACTTTACTTGTTTCTTTATGTCCAGTGATTGCACGCTCACTTCACTTGTTTCTTTATGTCCAGTGATTGCACGCTCACTTCACTTGTTTCTTTATGTCCAGTGATTGTAAGTTCACTTTACTTGTTTCTTTATGTCCAGTGATTGCACGCTCACTTCACTTGTTTCTTTATGTCCAGTGATTGTAAGTTCACTTTACTTGTTTCTTTATGTCCAGTGATTGTACGCTCACTTCACTTGTTTCTTTATGTCCAGTGATTGTACATTCACTTTACTTGTTTCTTTCTGTCCAGTGATTGCACGCTCACTTCACTTGTTTCTTTATGTCCAGTGATTGTAAGTTCACTTCACTTGTTTCTTTATGTCCAGTGATTGCACGCTCACTTCACTTGTTTCTTTATGTCCAGTGATTGTAAGTTCACTTTACTTGTTTCTTTATGTCCAGTGATTGCACGCTCACTTCACTTGTTTCTTTATGTCCAGTGATTGTAAGTTCACTTTACTTGTTTCTTTATGTCCAGTGATTGCACGCTCACTTCACTTGTTTCTTTATGTCCAGTGATTGTAAGTTCACTTCACTTGTTTCTTTATGTCCAGTGATTGTACGCTCACTTCACTTGTTTCTTTATGTCCAGTGATTGTAAGTTCACTTCACTTGTTTCTTTATGTCCAGTGATTGTACGCTCACCACTTGTTTCTTTATGTCCAGTGATTGTACGTTCACTTTAATTGTTTATTTATGTCCAGTGATTGGACGCTCACTTTATTTGTTTCTTTATGTCCAGTGATTGCAAGCTTACTTCACTTGTCTCTCCGTAGTTTTGTCCGTCTTTCTCTAAGTGTATATTTCACCATCCAGTTTTATTATAGAGACTATGCTGCATATGTTCTTTCGCCTTCTTCTTCTTTTCATCTTCAGATGCAAACTTGTCAATAATACTTGACGACTTCTACTAGATGTCGACTTACTCAGACGATGTTTACTCCATCTTAACGTTGCTCGTGGTTCTGTTTTGTTCTAAAGATTTTTTATTTCCTCTTGTAGTTCCCGTCGCATTTCTGATGAGACACATAAAGAATAGACCCATAGCTCCCCCAGGCATGGCGACAGGGAGACTAATATGAAGTTGTACACGCGGCTAGCAACCGCAGTATGTAAAACAAATTACTACAAAAACCACCACTTCAAGAGAACAGGTCTTTGAGGCAGGGTTCCTGCAGGAGGACCAGCTTTAGTGTTGGCTTCATTCACCTTCATTCGCCCCCCAAAAAATGAAAATAAAGAATGAATGAAAGGCTTTTACATCTTACTCCTCTGCCACTCAGTGTTTGAGTCTGCCCAAGCAGCTGCGTTTAAATTTCCATGTTGAGCTGTGTGTACTCTACATTGTTTTCTACACTTCCTCTCTTACATCAAAACACCATTAATATTTCTGTAAAAAATTCTAGCACTTTCATGGATCTCCTCTGACTACAAATGTTTCCAAGACACGATGAAGCTATTTTTAGGGTTTCCAATATTTGTCTTTCTATTTATGACCTGCCTCACCACAGGAATAGCGAAAAAAAAAAGAAACACAGGTTTATAGTTTTTAACTTCCATTTTGGCCGTTTGTTGGCACTCTAATTAATTAGAAAATCTCTCTTATGCCTTTATGTTTGTTCTGTGGAAATTCAGAACGCAACACACCGACTGTCATAAGTTTGGATTTTGTTTCGTGCATGGGATACACAGTTTAACCTCACTTGGGTTATAATTTGGGTATATAGTATTCCTTTGTCACAAGTAGGCGATTGAGCAGAGTAGAAAGAGTAAAATGGTATGACAAGATCACTAATGTGGAACTGGTAACAAGACCAAGACAAAGACCAGTGGAACATGAAATGAGGAGAAGACAATTGCATTGAACTGGATACACAAAGAAAACCAGTTGATAGTATTCATGACAGTCCCCGTTCTAGAATCACAGAGTAAGAGAAATATAGGAAGACAAAAATACGCGGAGAAGAAAACTGGAGAAAGACATGTAGGGAATAAAGAAGGACATAGGAAAAACCATGAAGGGACGACACAGAACAAGAGGACCTGGCATGTTTTTGTTGAATACCTATGTTTCCGATTGACAGAGTGGTTAGAGCGCTCGTCCCTCGCGGCAGAGGTGTCGCGTTCGAATAACGGTACCGCCACGCTCCAGTCTTCTTCTTCTTCTTTGATCCCTAGCCACCGACCGTCAAAGCAGTCAGTGGCCATCACGCCTGGTGGCGTCTTGTAGGGCAACAACAAATTGATTCCACTTTGCTCGGTCGGCGGCCATCCTTCGTACAGTGCCCCAACTCTGGTTCATTCTTTGCATCTCAGCCCCCACAGTCCTCCGCCAGGTTGTTTTTGGTCGGCCTCTCTTTCGTTTTCCTTCAAGGGTCCAAAGGTCCTCCAGGTTGGGGGTTTTAGCATAGGGCTGACACCCCTGTCTATGTAAAAAAAAAATTGAAGTTACGGAACAACAACGCTCCAGTCTACCTAGCTCTAAATGGGTACCTAAATCTGCTCTTTGAATTATCGAAGGAAAAGGCGTCGAGGAAGGGAACTTGTCACCCCTTCTCTCGATGCAGGACCTAGTATGCGACGTCTCTAACACTTCACCCCCCTACGGCAGTATTTGCAATGGGGGGGGGGGGATACCTTTTACCAGTGCTTCACAGGAGCTGAAAGATATTGATTGAATGAATAATTATTGAATCAATTTATTGAATTGATGGATAAAATTATTATGTTCATCCCCTCTAGGATTATAATTAGGATATATCGTTCCCATAATTCCAATGTCTGATCGATTAAATACAGAGAAATTATACATGATATATTTGACGATAAGTTTGTCTTAATTAATGACAAGGGACCGTACACCATCATCAATGTCCCTATTTGTTGCTCTCTTTAGAGCTTGGACGCACTTCTACAGCTGATCTCTTTAGAGCTAGGACGCACTTCTACAGCTGATCTCTCTAGAGCTTGGACGCACTTCTACAGCTGATCTCTTTAGAGCTTGGACGCACTTCTACAGCTGATCTCTTTAGAGCTTGGACGCACTTCTACAGCTGATCTCTTTAGAGCTTGGACGCACTTCTACAGCTGATCTCTCTAGAGCTTGGACGCACTTCTACAGCTGATCTCTCTAGAGCTTGAACGCACTTCTACAGCTGATCTCTCTAGAGCTTGGACGCACTTCTACAGCTGATCTCTCTAGAGCTAGGACGCACTTCTACAGCTGATCTCTCTAGAGCTTGGACGCACTTCTACAGCTGATCTCTCTAGAGCTTGGACGCACTTCTACAGCTGATCTCTCTAGAGCTAGGACGCACTTCTACAGCTGATCTCTCTAGAGCTTGGACGCACTTCTACAGCTGATCTCTCTAGAGCTTGGACGCACTTCTACAGCTGATCTTTCTAGAGCTAGGACGCACTTCTACAGCTGATCTCTCTAGAGCTTGGACGCACTTCTACAGCTGATCTCTCTAGAGCTTGGACGCACTTCTACAGCTGATCTCTCTAGAGCTTGGACGCACTTCTACAGCTGATCTCTCTAGAGCTTGGACGCACTTCTACAGCTGATCTCTCTAGAGCTTGGACGCACTTCTACAGCTGATCTCTCTAGAGCTTGGACGCACTTCTACAGCTGATCTCTCTAGAGCTTGGACGCACTTCTACAGCTGATCTCTCTAGAGCTTGGACGCACTTCTACAGCAGATCTCTCTAGAGCTTGGACACACTTCTACAGCAGATCTCTCTAGAGCTTGGACGCACTTCTACAGCTGATCTCTCTAGAGCTTGGACGCACTTCTACAGCAGATCTCTCTAGAGCTTGGACGCACTTCTACAGCTGATCTCTCTAGAGCTTGGACGCACTTCTACAGCTGATCTCTCTAGAGCTTGGACGCACTTCTACAGCAGATCTCTCTAGAGCTTGAACGCACTTCTACAGCTGATCTCTTTAGAGCTTGGACGCACTTCTACAGCTGATCTCTCTAGAGCTTGGACGCACTTCTACAGCTGATCTCTCTAGAGCTTGGACGCACTTCTACAGCTGATCTCTTTAAAGCTTGGATGCACTTCTACAGCTGATCTCTTTAGAGCTTGGACGCACTTCTACAGCTGATCTCTTTAGAGCTTGGACGCACTTCTACAGCTGATCTCTTTAGAGCTTGGACGCACTTCTACAGCTGATCTCTTTAGAGCTTGGACGCACTTCTACAGCTGATCTCTTTACAGGAAACCTTAACCAAAAATATTCATACGCTCTTGCGTCAGTGGTTTCTGCATCAACGTGTTTTATATGACGAGGCTGCCAGCCGCGTGCACAACCTAATATTACACGCATCAGACAACCTGTCTGACATTGCACTTGTCTGACATTGCACCTGTCTGACATTGCACCTGTCTGACATTGCACTTGTCTGACCAAACAGTAGACATATTCTTTCCTTGTCTGCTCATAGACTACCAGGTACTACGGAGGACCAAGGGACTTAATACCAAGTCTATATGTCTCATGAGCATCCGATTGACAGAGTGGTTAGAACGCTGGTACCTCGCGGCAAAGCTACCAGGTTCGATAAACGGTATCATCACACTCCAGTCTACCCAGCTGTAAATGGGTACCTGGCTTTTCTCTTGATTTTGGGAAGGACAAGGCAGCGAAGAAGGGAACTCGATGCTAGACATAGTATAGTGAGGTCTCTAACACTTCACTCCCTTACTGCATTATCTGCTATGGCACAACCTTTACCTTTATATGTCTCTTGTCTGTGTATGGTGTTCGTGAAAAAATATCTCTATAACTACAACAGTGAATTCTTTATTTTTAAAACCCATTTGGAAATGAATTTTGGTTCAGCAGCAAAGTCAATGCCAGGAATACAAAGAACTGCGCACCAGGAATATCGTGAACTGCATCTCCACGGGGGTTTTATGTGTTGAA
The DNA here is from genome assembly GCA_024509875.1 of Oreohelix idahoensis. Taxonomy (NCBI): domain Eukaryota; kingdom Metazoa; phylum Mollusca; class Gastropoda; order Stylommatophora; family Oreohelicidae; genus Oreohelix; species Oreohelix idahoensis. The sequence continues at coordinate 330,997 of JAMPIV010003502.1, forward strand.
CCAGACGAGAGCTAGTCTATCTACTAATGAATACAATATAGTGCCGTTCTTATTAGTCGTTGGGTTGCATGCGGACAGAGAAATATGTTAGAGAGACGTGTAGTGATAGAAAAAGATAGAAATATAGAGAGTTAAGAGCACTTAGAACGACTGATTTTATATATAAATATATATGTATTCATATATATATATGGAGAGAGAGAGAGAGAGAGAGAGAGACAGAGAGGGAGAGAGAGAGAGAGAGCGAGAGAGAGAGCGAGAGAGATAAAGACAGAGGTAACGGGAGCCAAAGAAGTCAGGAGATGTGAAGTTAAAAAAATATTCTTTACTGTTTCACTACTCGGGCAGTGGCGTACTACTTGGAGGATGCGAGAGGGAGGGAGGCGATCCGTCCCGGGTGACAGCCAGGTGGGTGGTGCCATCGGACACTATTGTGACAGTAATGTACCGTTTAAAAATCTACTTGCAAGCATAATAAATATTTTTTTTATTTTTGATGGGGGTGCCAAAGTAAGAATCTATCACGGATGCCAAATACTCAAAGTACGCCCTTGCTATCCGGGAACATAGATTCCTTTAAAAAAATTGCTACGACTGAAGTTGGCTTATTCAGGCCTGACACATTTCTAAATACCACGCTACATTTGTTTATTTCCATTATAGTGTGATATACTAAGGTGACCATATTTTCAAAACCCTAATCCGGGACAAAATAGTACATTTGACCTATTTCAATGCAAAAAATCGGGACAAAAGGGTAAAGAAAAGGTCAAAAGTCGGGACATGTCCCGGAAAAATCAAGTTGATGTCAATTAAAAATAATATACATTTTATATATACATTTGAATAACATACATTTTACTGTATAAGTTTAACTACTTAAACTAATAAGAGAGAAAAACACCAATAATTAATCCTTACTTAAGGTGAAGCTGAGTTACTGTACTTTTCAGATGAGTGGATTTTTATCAATAGGTCCTTCTTTGCAAGCAGCATCTTAAAAAACTCGACGCATGTTTCCTCACAGTTCACTTTGGTTGTCAACATAGCTTTCAAAGTTTCAACACCTAGCTGTGTTTTATCACTTGCCCATAAGCTATTCATCAAAGAAAACACTCTTTCTGTGGCAGCATTTGTTCCAGGTAGACAGAAAAAAAAACTGCCAACTTCAAAATATTTGAAAATGTCACATTATTGTTTTTGAAGTGGGAAACCATTTCAATCCAACGTTGTGGTGGCAATGTTTTTTTGGCACTCCATTCACTAATTTTCTGAGAAGTAACAAACTGCTTCATATACGAGTAGACATATTCGTCATAAATTTCAGTTTCTGTAAAGTGGGCTGAAGGTAATGTTTGAATCACTAGAGATGATGATATCTCAATATCTGCCCAAATTGGTATTCTGTTCAGCGTTACCCAGCTATAGGATTCTAGGTCTTGAAAATGTTTTGCAGCCAATTTATTCAAATAATTGAAAGCTGTTTCATTGAACGAAGAAACGCTAGCATGAAACTTTTTCACATCCTCCTTTGGAAGTCCTTCCATTTCCAGCTTTCCAAGGATTAGCTTGACTCTTGATGGCAAGAAACAGTCTTCCAGTTTGGACTTCAAAATAGTTTTCAACCTGTTGATGCTGTCAATGTCTTCAAACACAGTGACCGTCTGTCCCTCTATTTTTTGCACTGCTTCGTAGAATGGAGAGGCCTGACTGTGAACAAAAACAAGTCATGCCTCAGATAGAGGATTTTCAAAGAATAGCTGTATAAAAACTGGGCATCTGTCTTGAGATTGAAAATATGATTTTAGAGGCAGGAACATCTGGAGAACCCTTTCAACAGCAGGCAGCAGAGCAAGCCACCTGGTCTGAGCATAACCTAAGATCATCTGGAAGTCTGTTTCCACAAACTGGCAAAACTCCTTGAGTCTTTCAACTCGTACTGTGTATGATTACAAGAGTAGATAAATTTTAGCAATAATCAGCTCGACATCAACAGGCAGTACATCTGCAGCTGTTCGAACAGTGTTGTGAAAATATGACCTGCACACCTAACTCCTATAAGACCATGTCCAAGGTTTTCTTGCAGTTTTTTTAAAACATTGTTCTGTACTTTCCTTTCAGCACCTCCAAAATTGGAATTTGTGTTGTCTGCGCATAATCCAACTACTTTCCTGTCTAAACCATTTTCAGTTATGCAGTCATTAAGAAAACTACTTACAATATCAGATGTTTCACCTAGCAATGACTTTAACTCTAATATTTTAATTTTCACTCCATTACTGTGATCAAAGTATCTGACAAGCATAGGAACAATCTTGAATTCTTTGTGGTTAGATGCATCTGTCAGTACAGAAATAAATGTAGACTTTTCTAGGTCACACCTTGACTCATTTAGAATATGGGGTGCCAAGACATTTCGAATAATGGCTTCTGTTTTCGTACGTGCACATGCAAATTTTGGCTCTAAAGTAACCTGAAGTAATTTTGATGTGCAATCCATAGACCTGAAAGTATGATTGTGTAGCACTGTATGGTATGCAAAGGCGCCTTATATAGCAGCTAATTGCTCTTCTTGGTCACCAATTTTATCAGCTCTGAAGAAAGTGGTTAACGACGAGCTTGATGCAGCTGTAACGACGGCTCTCTTATGTTTCTCATTGCTTATGCGGTTCTTAATATCACCCCGTCCACTATTGCTTATCGAAAACCCGGAGGCACATATATTGCATCGTACAATGAAATTTGATATACTCTTTTTAATAAACGGATATTCCTTTTGTAAATCTTCATTGAAACTGCATTTACGCTTTGGTACCATTTTCTTATAACAATAACAAAAGATGCACAAATAGTTCACCGTTTAAATTAAATAAACGTATACCGTACGCAAAATCTTGATACTTTACCACTACCTAAAATTTCAAATAACTGCGAATATCACATTGGAACTACAAAACTAATTCGCGGTCCTGACAACCTCTTGTGCTGTTTCGGCGCCAGTTCACTAATAATTAAAAATTCCCTCAAGTCAGCCATGGAATAATAATTTTTTTTTTTAATCTGTGAGATTTATGCCAAATTGGCAAATTCGTCCAAAACCGGGACAAATTGGCGTCCCGGATTGCATCGAAAAAAAGTCGGGACAAATTATCAAAAATGGTCGAAAACCGGGACTGTCCCGGAAAAACCGGGACGTCTGGTCACCTTAGATATACAGATAATCCCCATTTTAATTTAGGTAGAAGCATTTCCATTTTTAACGTCCACACTACACCAAAAATACAGTATTGTTTGCGCCATATACAATATTAGACTGAGTGCTTCGTTGATTAATTAATCTTTGTTAGCGAAACTGATTTGATGGATTAACTTTACGACATTTTTACAGAGACGAATTTAAGGTATTGGACCTGGTTCTAGAAAATGCATGCTATGCTATGTTCAAGATCACAAATAAGTAAAGAAAAAACACGTTTTACAAACCTGTTACAGCTTAGTCGTTCCTCTTCTACCGTGAGGTGTAGAGGTTTGGAAGAGAGAGCGCCATATTATCCCATCAGCTGTCTCCTGGTCTGGTTCCATTTTAGTCCTCGGTCCTTCAGAGATTTTCCAGTGTTGTCCTCCAAGCGTACTCTGGGTCGTCCCTGGCTCTGGGCCTCCCATACATGCCGTGGCAGCCGATCTTCTCCCATTCTGCAGACATGGTAAAACCATCTTAGTTAGGACTGTTCTACTTGAGTCTGCAGAAGCTGGGTTCTTTTAGTCCTTGATGTATCGTCTGGTTGCGGACCATGCTTCTTCTTGTTACTTCAACCACCTTCCTCAGGTAACTCATTTCTGAGGTTTGGATCTGATTTTAGTGAGTTGTAGTCATTGCCCATGCATCGATACGCCAAGACTGGGACATAGGTGGAGCGGTATACAGCCATCTTCGTTTTCTTGCTAACTTCTCTTTTGCTTTTGCCTTGATTTGTGGCCTGAAAAAAGGCTCACAGATGCTGCTCTTCGGCTTTTACCTTTAAAGTAAATGTTATACTGAGTGCTTGATTACGTCATATCGCTTTTACCTTTAAAGTAAATCTTATACTGAGTGCTTGATTACGTCACGTCGCTTTTACCTTTAAAGTAAATGTTATACTGAGTGCTTGATTACGTCGTATCGCTTTTACCTCTAAAGTAAATGTTATACTGAGTGCTTGATTACGTCATATCGCTTTTACCTTTAAAGTAAATCTTATACTGAGTGCTTGATTACGTCATATCTCATTTAACTTTAAAGTAAATGTTATACTGAGTGCTTGATTACGTCGTATCGCTTTTACCTTTGAAGTAAATGTTATACTGAGTGCTTGATTACGATCCAAACATGTGTTATGTCTGAGTCTTACAGAATTTACAGTTGCAAACTTTCACAATTAAGAAAGTTACCACATGCAGCTGCTTCTAGTTGTTATCTTGATCTCTTCTGTATTTCCGACATAGGCCCCGTGTAGATCCCGGGGGTTTCTGAGGAGACAAAGAAAGAAGAGGACTACCGCTCCCGCAGGCATGTCGTATGTGGCCACTAATATGAAGTTGGGGATGGGGCTGGCAAAGTCATCAGGTAAAACAAGTTGCCACGGAAATTACAGCTGCAAGAGCACGAGTGCTTTAGTGCAGGCTTCGTTCAAGGGAGTCCAGCTGCAGTTGTGACTCCCTGCTCCAAGGGTGAACACAAATGGGAAATGACGATGAACAATGATGATTTTTGTTATAATAACCACAAAATACAATGCCTCTATGCTCAAATTGAAGAGATCTGGAAACTGAGGTGAAAATGATGAAGAAAACATGGAAAGAACTTGAGCGGATGGCACAGGACAGGAAGACTTGGCATGTGTTTGTTGAAGGCCTATGCTCCTTGGGGAGCTAAAGGGTATTGATTGATGCTCAAATTATGGAACATCATCAAGTTCAGACTTTATCAGTTTAAAAAAAAAAAAACATTTGAAATCAGACATTTATCATGACAATGTTGATTCCGTTACAAATTGTCTGACTTGTTGATGACAATTAGGTTTACTCCGGTTTAGAATGACGGGCAATCTGTTGGTTCGTCTGACGTCAACTTAATCTGACCTCTGCTTCGCCTGACCTCTGTTTTGTCTGACCTCAGTTTTAGTCTGACCTTTATGTGATATTTGATAAAACTCATCTGTTACCCTTAATCCGCTTTTCTTTCTTACACCGACTTAGTAATTTACCTCAATTTTTTTTCTTTTAACAATTTATTGTTAAAATCTGTTAGAGCACGCTTTTCCTTAATGCATGTTGCATTTTTTTTTTAAATCGCAGAACTCGCACTGAATCTCGGTCTGTATTTTGTCCACGACGCTTCCTCCAAAATTCTTCCCCAATGTCAATTTTTTAAACTATAGCGCACGCCATATCACAGACTAGACAACCAACATTCTCAAACAAAGAACAGAAGTCTGTATCGCAAATGGAGAATCCATTTTACGACACCAGACCCTTAACACCCACCTCACCAGATGCCTTTTTGGAATCCATGCCAAGATTGGCTGTGGGGATACGTGTAACCCAGCGGTTCTCAATTTTTGTTCACCTACACGGACACATAATATGAAAACAAAAGACATAATTCACTTCAACATAAGCATGGCCATCATGAATATATCTCATTTACAGAGGTGTAACCGCTTATCTTTTAGTAACGACCTCATCAATCAGTCCATAGATGTCATTGAAAACAGAAGCATTGGCCACAGTTCAGTTTCTTCTTCGGCCATAGTTTGGGCTTCTGCTGTATTTTCTTATCTCTTACCTCCAAGCGTAATATTTTACATATGTATTCAATGTTTCCTTAACCAACTCTTTCTAAAAAGAAATTAATGAGGCAGGGGTTACGTCTTTAGATCAATATTTCAGCGCCACTTAATAACAGCCACGGAAAACAGACAATGAGGATCGTAGTCATAAATGCTACTGAAAAATTTACAGATGTTTTACAGCATGCTCGTATAATTGTTTTAAAAAATAATTTATCTTCTCTTCCTATTTCCTTCAATTTCAGACATTTTTGTATTTTCTGAAAAATTTACTCATTCTTGCAAGATGATGTCATTTCACTTTCCTCTACTTTTATCTGTTTGTGCTCTCTTTCTTTTTTTTATCTTTATCAAAATCATCCTCATCCTCATCCTTCATACCTTTCTTTCCCGATGGAGCATAGAATTGTGACTGTTGCATTCTCCAGTTTCTATTTTAGGTTACTTTTCTCAGATACGCCCATGACGTTCCAAAAGATTAAATGTCCCCGTATACTATTATTTTGGAGGCTTTTTGTCATAATATTTGTTTAACTGTCCCTGTGGGTTCCACTCGAAGGCATGTTTGGTTATACTTGTTGTTATTGTTTCTGAGGGTAAATCCCGTGTTACCGGAGCCCGAAAGGGGAGGGAGGAAGATTAGTACTGTATCCCAGTGCTTCTTAAACTGGTAAATGGTTCACCTAAGGGTGAATGAAATTATTTTGGGGGTGACCAAAACATGAAGGGTGAATGACTTAATTTACTCAGATATTTATATTTTTGTCTGTTCTTACAAAGGCATTGCCATTGAAGTGGTTATTAAGCTCTTATTGCTGTCTAATGCCAATGGAGCTGGAAATGTTATATGTTTTTGTCTCTCTACCTATGGTTTTCTAATTTCAAAGTAGCAGAATATTGCCCAAATTTACTGTAATATAATATTTTATGGGAGACCAGACGAGCTAGTAGGATCAAAAATGTATAAATGGCAACACTGGAGGATCGCCGTACGCAACTGTTGAAATGTAACTTTACTTTGTGTTGCCAGTTAAGCTACTTTTCTGCTAGAACTACAATTATATATGTATATATATATATATATGTATATATATATGTATATATATGTGACAGCGCCATCTTGAGATCTGTCGTTCTCAGCGCTGGCCCCATCTGGTCAGCCATATTGTCTCTGTGGTTTAGTGCCTTTTCATCACGTTATCTTCAAGCAGATTTATTACAAGGCCATAATAAAGCCTACAAATTAGTTGTGTTTTTGCTCTAGTTGTGTAAATCTGTGTTTTCATGCATTCTGGAGCAATAATCGCGTGTGTTATCTGTGTGGCGCAGATTAATACGCGTTGCGCGCAGTAAGTTGAGTGGTTAGGCCAGGGCTTATAAAAGGGATAGCAAGCGGCGAAACTGGTGCATTTTTGAGAGAGCCGCCCAGAAGAGAACAGACGAGCTTAGACAGAGCCAAGCTGTAAATGCCTTGAGCACACAGTCTATGAACACTGACTGGGTGTTTGTTTGATTGTTTGTTTGGTGTTCGTTTCTGTTCGGTAGAATTAAATGTTGATCTGCATAAGGCTTTAGGTTGCTTGAATTGTTAAGTCTGCTGCTGAGAGGGTTGCAAGCAACCAATAATTGCAACCCCTGTCAAGCGATCCTTTATAAATTTTCTTAGTGCACGAGTCTTGGGTGTGAGGTACATCCTGCCCCTGTCACATATATATATATATATATATATAATATATATATATATATATATATATATATATATATATATACTATACTTCAATCTACCAAGCATTTACTGACATCAAGCAACATGAATTATAGTTATATTATGGAGATTTAAGCCCTGTTTTTAGGCAATATAAAATTAAATTGTGTCGTTTTGTTGTAGTGATATTCTGCATTTTGTATCCAAGCGACTTCAATATTTTGTGAGTTTGATTTGTAATCCTGGTTACACCACCACTACTGCAGACATGGCATAGTAACATTCGTAAAGGCAATTTCTCCAATTTCCCACATTTGGAAAGCTTCTTCAAAGAGTATGAGTGGGAAGAAAAATAACCTGATCTGGAAAAAACACTGATCATCCAGAAGTGCAAGCGAGGACTGGCAGCCTTAAAAACAATGGCAGCTGCGCACTTGCAACTGAGATACCGTTTCTCCTGTATCATCAGCTGGTTACGCCAGTAATTAAATATGGGCTGGAATACTCACGCTGTCAGTATCACAATGTGATCATCTGGAATGCATTCAAAATAAAGGGGCGCGTGTAGTTATCGGCTGTACACGAGTTACCCCCATTCCGACGATGAAGTACATGTTCGGGTTGCTGTCGATTAAATCCGGATATGCGATGGCCCAGGCAAAAGCTTATACGCGGACGACCACCGACAGGAGGCACTCCCTACATGGGAGCATAGCTGACATCAAAGAAGCAAATATAAAGAGAGGGATGTCATGGATGACACACGTGCTCAGTGTAGCTGGAAAGAAAGTGCACAACGTTTGATAATGACCACTGAAGCCGTGCCTTGGACATGTTGTTACGTTTCGCATTAAATACATGATTGGAATGTACAGTGATTTCTCCATATTCTGTGCGACACTAGACTGCATGTGCCTCTAGATCGTTACCAGTTATAGTTAATACGTCTATCTTCATACCTACACACACAGCAAGATTGCCACAGTACACACGCCTATTTAAAATAAAGTAGAAATGTAAATCTTTCCACATAACCTGCCTAAGCAAAATTCTTAGAATTGTTTGGCTGAATACCATCTGCAACCAGAAACTGCTTACGCCGTGCAGTCAAAAAATCATGCCCACTATCATTGCGGGCAGAGCTGGAACTGGGTTAACCATGTCCTCAAAAGGGACCCTGACACCATCACCGGAACTGCTTTGCTATGGCCACCAGAAGGACGGCGAAAGAGAGGCAGACCAAAGACAACCTGGTGGAGAACAGTGGAGGCTGAGATATGCACAGCATGAACCAGAGTTGGGGCATGGCACGAAGGATAGCCACCACCGACTGAGCAAAATGGGAACAGCTTGTTGCTACCCAACAAAACGCCATACACAAATTTTAATTTACTCCATTTTGCTGCCCTTAACCAAATGTTGTCATTCTATGCGTCCGCTTAGCTTGCCTAATGGTTAAAGCAGCCCCTGAAACCATCGTTGGCTTCCTGCAAGGGGAACCAACTGCACTGGTGACGCCATTGTCGATAATGAACGAAAAGGGAAATAATGATTATATGTACAGAATTAGGCACAACGCTTGAATCACCAGAGTTCATGGACCTACTACTTGAATGTTGACTTTCTCATAAGAAACATTCAGTTATCGTAAGAAGATTGTTTTGATAATATTTTTATTAATCAAATCTGCTTTCATGTATGGAAGAATAATTTACCTCGACGAAAGCAGCTCTGAGTTCAAATTACAGCTGCTTGATCTCAGATCAGCCGGAATAGTAAGTGCAGCTCGGCGTTTTAAGTACATCCCGGGCGTAAGTAAAACCAGGAGTCACGTGAAATAAAAATACACTATTTTTATCCATCGTTTCAGTTGCTATCATATTATTCCATGAATGTAATAAAGAAAGATAAAAACATAATTTCAGAGGACCGTAGGCGTTTAAGTTAGGGTGTGGGTGTGAGTATGAAGATGTTAGGTGTATGTTATGATGATGAAGATGTTAGGGGTGTGTTGTGAATATTTATATGTTAGATATACGTTGTGCTGAAGAAAATGTTAAAGGTACATTGAGATGATGAAGATGTTAGGGGTGTGTTGTGATGATTATGATGTTAGAGGTACGTTGAGATGATGAAGATGTTAGGGGTATGTTCAGATGATTAAGATGTTAGAGGTACGTTGAGATGATGAAGATGTTAGGGGTGTGTTGTGATGAAGAAGATGTTAGATATACGTTGTGATGAAGAAGATGTTAGAGATACGTTGTGATGAAGAAGATGTTAGAGATACGTTGTGATGAAGAAGATGTTAGATATACGTTGTGATGAAGAAGATGTTAGAGATACCTTGGGATGATTAAGATGTTAGAGGTACCTTGAGATGATTAAGATGTTAGAGATATGTTGTGATGAAGAAGATGTTAAAGGTACCTTGAGATGATGAAGATGGTAGGGGTATGTTGGGATCATAAAGATGTTAGAGGTACCTTGAGATGATTAAGATGTTAGAGGTACCTTAAGATGATGAAGATATGGGGGGTGTGTTGTGATGATTAAAATGTTAGAGGTACCTTGAGATGATGAAGATGTTAGGGGTGTGTCTTTATACAACAAACAACATTGCAGATATAGACAATATATTTCAAGCGAACGAAAGAAGAAGAAGAAGGGGTGTGTTGTGATGATTAAGATCTTAGGGGTGTGTTGTGATGATTAAGATGTTAGAGGTACGTGGCTATGAAGAAGATGTTAGACGTACGTTGAGATAATGATGAAGACCTTAGAGGTACATTGTAGTGATGATGATGTTAGAAGTTCTAATACTAAAGATGTTTGAGGTACGTTGTAAAAATAAATATATTAGACTTTGCTATAATGCTGAAAATCTTAGAGGTATGTTGTTATGATGAAAATGTTTGGGGGACATAGTGATGATTAAAATGTTAGGCGCATATTGTGATTTAGACGTTTGGAGTATGTTGTAATAATGAAGAAAATTAGACATTGTAATGATGAAGATATTAGTCAGGCGTTGTGAAGATGAATATGTTACGTGTACATTGTGATGAAGAGGCAAAAAGTACGATGTAATGATGAAAATGTTAAGAGGTATGTTCTGATTATACAAATCTTATAGGTACCTTCTGATGATGACAACGTGAGCGATAGGTTGTTGTCGCGAATTGTCTCCCTTGATCTGCCATGGTGGTCCTCGAATGGCCAGACAGAACGAGTAAAAGGATGGTTTTTCAAACACAGAAACACCTTCACTCAAGATTATTCTTGGCAGTGATATAAATAGAGGGGTTATGCTCCTATTTTAGTGAGTCTCACAGGTATTTTAGGAAAGAATTAAAAACAAAACTGAGTTTTCTCGGTTCCTGTAAAATTTGTGCTGCCCACCAAATTCTGTGAGATAGGTATTGTTGGGCTTAGTTACTTTTTAAACCAATCGCCAGTGTAGGGTGTCTTATTTTGTATATTTCACCTACACATCTTTTAATATAGGGATTGGTCGTTCCTTGGGAAAGATGTATAGTGTTGCTAATTATAGACCTCGTTTCTCTATTGTCACCCGCCTCGTAGAGCAGATTTTCATAATTAAAAGATAAACATGTGTCAGTCGCTGAAATATGGGTGTTATCTTGGACAGTGTACCTCCGACGAAAAATAAAATATCGGCAGCAAATGATATTCTGTCACCTTATATTTTCATACTCCTCATGAACGATGACGTCAATTCATATAAGGAGAGGGCAAGAAAATATTCAGTGGGATTCTAAAAGATGAGCTGTGAAGGTATCTGTATCTAATAAGTGTGGAGTATTACAGATAACCTTACTTTGCTACCACATTTAGACCTCAGTCAGAATTATTCTGGAATATTGTGATGACTACGTTGAATGTCTAGGGTTATGAAAGTGATGAAGTGTATGTTCACAACAACCAACAGACAGATAAACAATTTAGTTTAATCCACAACTCTTTACAACACTGTGACACTCACACACATAGAACACTCTATAAGACTATCTTAATAAGTCAAGTTTTAACTTTAAAAAATATGTATTAATTTCTTTCAATAATAGATATCCTGATTCAACTACAAAGTGAACCAGGAATCACAATCAAATGTAATTACAAGTGTATGTACACTATTTATAGATATGATCTTTGTATTGACATATATTATTATTATCACAATGTGTGTGTAAGTTGTGATGTAGTACTATGAGGTAATACTGGATTTTTCAAGCTAGGTGGTTGTTTATCATCATGACTTCAGGTGTCTGTTTCTGGTGGAAATAGTATTGGAAAAGTTCACAGTTCCTGTCATTGGAAACAATTACTTGTCCCTCTTTATTTAATATACTCTCACTTTTAGAGGGGGGGGGGGTTACATAAGATTGAGCTGCTCTGGCCAACGAATCTTATCTTCTGTGAGGGCGGCAGGAAACAGTCTCTTCTGCTCGCTTGCTTCACCGTATTCTTGAGAAACAACACTGGTCGCTATCTTTACCAAGGAGTATGCTATCAGCCTCTGAATTCAGCATAACTCAGACCAGGTGCTGCTTTAATAGTTCAGGACCACGGTCCCTGAAACAAGAAGGTTGTACCTCCCTTCAGAACTAATTTATAATCTATTTCCACACTGAAACACAATACATAACAAACACAGAGTTCAGCGAGGTAGGCCAACTGCTAGCTTCATCTGAAACAATTTACACCAGTATTCCTCTCCCTAATGGTTACAACGCCTCTGCAATTTCAGCATTATTTCCTTCTATTCAATAAGATAGGTGTCATCGTACTATTTGGCAATCCCATGCAGTTTCACTCCTCTGCGACAAGTTTTGTTCATGTTGGAGCAATATCTAGGTTTTGCCTTTTGTTTATTACTGAACCACACACATACAGACATACATTATCAATTCACATTCAATTTTCATCAAAAGATATCAAATGTCTAGCTTACCACAATTCATGGAAATAATAAACAAATACGTTGACTGGCGATGAATATGGCACAATTCCGATCTGCCTCTGTCCCAGGCTTTTATTTAGAAAAATATGAGCTGGATCTCAACGCACTTGCTGTTCAATAAGTTTATTTTCAAAATGTGGCCCTGAACTGACGCTCCTAATTGACTATATCAAATGGTCTAACCAATCGGACCATGTTTACAAAAGCATTTGAAAAAAAAATGTACTCTTTCTATCGTTTCTATTAACAACCAAAAATAGTATTTGCAATCGACTAATCATGTTTAGCCTTACATATTATTCCCGCCAATCAAATCGGATCTAACGTGGTGGCCTCATTTTTTTTCTAAAACACTGTTCAAACACGCCATTATGAGCAAAAATGATCCTGTGTTGTCTGACAGCACCACTCTAGTATTATGGCTATAATTTGTTAATTATTAAACTAATTTCTTAACACCTAACATATTCTTTGTCAGCAAGTCCTAAGGCACCCAAATATATAAGTTTTAAGGGAGCTAAGTGGCTGCGTTCAAAATATGTATTTTCTAGGATAGTCGTGTATTTTTTTTTTTTTTTTTTTAATGTTTAGAACCGCCACCTGTCCTGCCTTTTCGACTGTTCTGTCAGTATAAAGTCAGGATTTCAAACAGAAAACAGTATTGTGTCATGTTTCCTAATAAGCATTAAACATGTTTTCAAAACCTAACCCTCGTATTGGTAGTGTTTTTTATCACTGTCTATTTGAAAAAAATTAGTGCTTCATGCCTTTCGCGTTGGGGGTGGCATTAACTTATATCGCGAGACTGCGTGTTAGTGTTGCATACGTTCCTCAGTACCTCTCTCTCTCTCTCTCTATCCTAAGTCCGTCTGTCCTTTTTAGGTTAACGTAGTGTATATAATTCATTAATGCTAGTATTTGTGTATCTAGGTCATTAAGCAGCTTGCGTATCTCAAGGTTTTCTAAGAAACACAGTACTAGTTGTCTTTTTAGAAACGCGTGTAGTTTTATGCAGACGGAGCAGAAAAAGGGGTTTTCTGGTTCAGCCATTATGGCATTCTACAACGTAGGTGTACGCTATTGGAAAGCACGGGTCTTTACCAGTCTTCTTTCCTTTTATTGAATTAATGCGTTAGGCTTTACATTTACTTTTTAATTTATATATGTGGATTTAGAATTTCACGACAAATTCTCCCCACTTAAAACAGACGTTATATGTCAGTCTATAATTCTATATACTCATAGAGAATTTTAATATTATTCCTGGTGATTTCTTTGATTTTCATCGCACGGATGGCGGCTTAGAAAATCTGCATCAACGTTTCTCTGATTTCATTTTGATCATGGATTAATGCAGGTGGGTCAATTCAAAGTAAGCACTACTGACGAAGGTTGCCTCAGACCTCTGCAATCCAAGAATCCATTTCAGTTATATTACTGAACAGCGGCAAGTGTTACTGCTTGTCTTATTGCTGCTTAGCAATCAGTATTCACCATTTCTCTTCTCTGAGTCTGCTCAACGACATGTCCCGAGAATATTAGATGTTCCTCAATTTGTACGTTATGAGGAGTTGATCTATATGGTGATATCTGAGTTGTGTAAGGGATCCAATAATTTCCTGATCAGCCTTAATAAACACTCGGACTATCCTCAATTCAAAAAGGCAACAATGGAGACACTCTGCTCCTCCGAAATGTTCACAGCCAACAATTGGTCTGATCTCAGGCGTGATTGAATGTGAAAACACCCTTCTAATAATATATTTATAATGTTCTATAATGTGCCACTCAAATGGAGGCCATATTCACCAACTATAGTTCTGCCTACCGACAATCTGGTGAATTAAGATAATATGTGGGGAAATGAGTTTCTGCATCAGAAATCAATTCGCCCTTAGCATAGCTATAAGATGTGTGGGTTATCTCCATCCAGGGTCCGAACACTACTTCCCCTTGGACAGTGTAGGGTCGGGTGACTACCAATGTCACCAGTGCCCTTTTAATGCTAAGTTAATAGCCATATTGTGAAGCGCTGTGAGCATTTTCCCAATTGCTCACACGTCCACTGCCCACTGTTCTTATGTTAACAATTTGTTTCGGTTTTAACTTAGGCGGATCATATTCAATGTCAATGTCAGCCAGCTCCCTAAATGAGGCTTCAAACTGTGCCTGGGATGACTGGTCTGAGTTTCTATTTTCTCTGGATGCCTTTCTCAGAGTTGCGAATCTAAATATTTTTGGTGAACACTGTTGGGGGGAAGGTGGATACCTATCCTCTATGTCAACCTTATTATTGTTATTTTCCTTGTTATTGTTAGGCCCATATGTTTCAGAATGCTTGGCTGGCATCTGATTATGATTTTCCCAACATGGGGACTGTACTTTGCTACATTTTTCACAGGCCCCCACAAATTGTGCAATATCAGCAGCTACTTGGGGCCAATAGAATTTTTCCGATGTCCTTTGACGGGTGGTCCCATTTCTCTTGTGTCCACCGTCTGGTACTTCTTCTTCTTCTTCCTTCTTCCTCGTTCGTCCTGAAAAGAACGGTGGTTGCGTTGTGTCTGTTTACGCCTAAGCTGTGATATCTGCACCTTTCGGTCGACACATCCGACTTCTGCACGGCATTTTTTAGGACCGGGTTAGCCTTCCCATTGCGATCCACACTCGCTCAGCCAGACTGTACTGCTGCAGACTGTTTCCAGGACCACCACGTGGAGGTGGAGTGCGGTCTTGACCAGTTCTGATTCGCTGGTCCTGACGCAGCAATACCAATTGTCTCTGTTCTTTGGATCCTGCTCTAGCTTTCCTGAAGAGCAGTCCTTCCTTCAAATAAAATTGTCCTTTCTTAGGGTGTGCATGGCTTGTTGGCAATTTACCAAAGCAAGGTTTTAATGTTTTATCTTTTGTCTCGGCCTTTCTCATCTGCTTATGAGAATAAACTAGTGGTGGTTCCTCCTCCGTTCTACTAGGGGTCGACCTGACCGGAAGCGTGGCCATTACCACAGGTTTTACAGGGCTTCCTAGAAAAACATATTTGCTTCCTAACACCAGCGGGTAATTAGGATCGTCACACACGGCTGCTCTAATCACTCCTTCCACGTACCTTGTCTCTACATTGATCTCGGCTACGGGAAGTGTCATGGTGGATATTCCCTTTACGGCCCCTTGTATCTCCACTTTCTCTGTGGTATACTGTTCAGGGTGCACTAGGGTTACACTCACAACTGAGTCATATTCTAAACCTGAATCGTAAAGGCACCTAACCTTGGCACCATTACATGTCACTTCTTCACAGATGGGGGGATGTTGAAGATTTATATGATTCTCTGTCAGTTTCTTCTTCCCCTTGTCCACTGTTACCATGCATGCCGCGTGATATGGAGGAACTTTCCTACCACATTCACTAGTATTATGATTATGCATCCTGCATATTTGACAATATTTTCCTTCCTGTCTGAAGGGTTTCCTGTCATCATATTTCCTTTCACTGAATTGTGGGGTTTTATGTTTATTATCATAACGTGGCCTATCAAACTGGTGCTTACCTTTGTTTTGATCTCTATGATCAAATTCATTAAAGTTTTGTGGTGCCTGATAATTGTCTACCTGTTTCCTTTTATTACCTGATATCTCTACCTGAGCTGCTTGATACCTTTCAGCGACATTCAGTAACTCACCCAGTCTCTCTGCACCTTGTTCCATGAGAAACTTTCTCAGGTCTGGAGCCATGGACTCTCTTAGTTGTTCTATAAGGACCATTTCCTTAAGATCTTGGGTTTTCCCCAGAGAAGTCCATTTCTCCAAGTATGTCTCTAACCGTGCAGAGAACTGGTGATAGGTTTCACCTGACAGTAGTTTAGCATTCCTAAATTTTTTTCTATAAAATTCACCATTCTTTTCATATCTTAACAAAAGAGCCTGCTTTAGCATGTCATAATTTTCTTGATCAGCTCTGCTCATTTTGGCGAAAACTTCATAAGCCGTACTACGAAGTCCTTGAGATAACTTTAAGCTCCCCCTTTCTCTCTCTAACCCATACGTGGTAGCTAATAGTTCATATCTATTTAGATAGCTCTCGATATCATCGTCTTTCTCAACAAAATGATCTAAATGAAAGTTCATAGCTGAGGTTGAGGCTCCCAGACTAGCAGTGGCATCAGAGGTAAAGGGACTGGCACCATTTTCAGGAGCATGGCCTTGAAATTCCAACTCCCTTAGTCGTAACTCATGTTCCCTTTGTAATCTCTTCTCCTCCTTTTCTGCTTCCCTGTCTGCAGCCAATCTTTGTTCTTCTCTTTCTGCCTTTTTTCTTCTAATTGGAGCCTTTTAATCTCCCTGTCTGCCTCCAATGCTTTAGCCTCTTTGTCAGCCTCAATCTGCAACCTCTTAGCCTCAGCCTCTAATTGTAACTTCTTAATTTCCTTTTCAGCCTCTATTCTCTTATCTTCGGCCAATCTATCAGATTCTAATTTTCTTTCTGCTTCTTTTTCTAATCTTTTTTCTTCACGTTCAATATATTTGTCACATTCAGTAGTGACATAAGCAATCATAACTTGCCCGTCCATTCCTAACTCTTTAGCAGTCTGCACAGCAGCAGATCGAAACTTTGCTAGGTCGGCCATTTTCTAACAGGTAAATGTATAAAATATTTAACCAAACAATTTTATCTATGTCTAATTAACTAAGGACAACCACAAGCACTGAGAGCTCAACCTTATTTTTCCACCCAAGAATACCTTTTTAATTTTTATAATTTGCCGAAGTGAATTACTCCAAATATATATGCTAGGGGAAGGTTCAATATCCCGGGAGCGAGACCCCAATATATGTGGTAAAGTGGGATGATATAAATATTATAGGGGACTTAGTGTACTGGCTGAGATCAGCTGTGAAGGTATCTGTATCTAATAAGTGTGGAGTATTACAGATAACCTTACTTTGCTACCACATTTAGACCTCAGTCAGAATTATTCTGGAATATTGTGATGACTACGTTGAATGTCTAGGGTTATGAAAGTGATGAAGTGTATGTTCACAACGACCAACAGACAGATAAACAATTTAGTTTAATCCACAACTCTTTACAACACTGTGACACTCACACACATAGAACACTCTATAAGACTATCTTAATAAGTCAAGTTTTAACTTTAAAAAATATGTATTAATTTCTTTCAATAATAGATATCCTGATTCAACTACAAAGTGAACCAGGAATCACAATCAAATGTAATTACAAGTGTATGTACACTATTTATAGATATGATCTTTGTATTGACATATATATTATTATTATCACAATGTGTGTGTAAGTTGTGATGTAGTACTATGAGGTAATACTGGATTTTTCAAGCTAGGTGGTTGTTTATCATCATGACTTCAGGTGTCTGTTTCTGGTGGAAATAGTATTGGAAAAGTTCACAGTTCCTGTCATTGGAAACAATTACTTGTCCCTCTTTATTTAATATACTCTCACTTTTAGAGGGGGGGGGGGGGGTACATAAGATTGAGCTGCTCTGGCCAACGAATCTTATCTTCTGTGAGGGCGGCAGGAAACAGTCTCTTCTGCTCGCTTGCTTCACCGTATTCTTGAGAAACAACACTGGTCGCTATCTTTACCAAGGAGTATGCTATCAGCCTCTGGATTCAGCAAAACTCAGACCAGGTGCTGCTTTAATAGTTCAGGACCACGATCCCTGAAACAAGAAGGTTGTACCTCCCTTCAGAACTAATTTATAATCTATTTCCACACTGAAACACAATACATAACAAACACAGAGTTCAGCGAGGTAGGCCAACTGCTAGCTTCATCTGAAACAATTTACACCAGTATTCCTCTCCCTAATGGTTACAACGCCTCTGCAATTTCAGCATTCTTTCCTTCTATTCAATAAGATAGGTGTCATCGTACTATTTGGCAATCCCATGCAGTTTCACTCCTCTGCGACAAGTTTTGTTCATGTTGGAGCAATATCTAGGTTTTGCCTTTTGTTTATTACTGAACCACACACATGCAGACATACATTATCAATTCACATTCAATTTTCATCAAAAGATATCAAATGTCTAGCTTACCACAATTCATGGAAATAATAAACAAATACGTTGACTGGCGATGAATATGGCACAATTCCGATCTGCCTCTGTCCCAGGCTTTTATTTAGAAAAATATGAGCTGGATCTCAACGCACTTGCTGTTCAATAAGTTTATTTTCAAAATGTGGCCCTGAACTGACGCTCCTAATTGACTATATCAAATGGTCTAACCAATCGGACCATGTTTACAAAAGCATTTGAAAAAAAATGTACTCTTTCAATCGTTTCTATTAACAACCAAAAATAGTATTTGCAATCGACTAATCATGTTTAGCCTTACATATTATTCCCGCCAATCAAATCGGATTTAACGTGGTGGCCTCATTTTTTTTTCTAAAACACTGTTCAAACACGCCATTATGAGCAAAAATGATCCTGTGTTGTCTGACAGCACCACTCTAGTATTATGGATATAATTTGTTAATTATTAAACTAATTTCTGAACACCTATCATATTCTTTGTCAGCAAGTCCTAAGGCACCCAAATATATAAGTTTTAAGGGAGCTAAGTGGCTGCGTTCAAAATACGTATTTTCTAGGATAGTCGTGTATTTGTTTTTGTTTTTTTATGTTTAGAACCGCCACCTGTCCTGCCTTTTCGACTGTTCTGTCAGTATAAAGTCAGGATTTCAAACAGAAAACAGTATTATGTCATGTTTCCTAATAAGCATTAAACATGTTTTCAAAACCTAACCCTCGTATTGGTAGTGTTTTTTATCACTGTCTATTTGAAAAAAATTAGTGCTTCATGCCTTTCGCGTTGGGGGTGGCATTAATTTATATCGCGAGACTGCGTGTTAGTGTTGCATACGTTCCTCAGTACCTCTCTCTCTCTCTCTCTATCCTAAGTCCGTCTGTCCTTTTTAGGTTAACGTAGTGTATATAATTCATTAATGCTAGTATTTGTGTATCTAGGTCATTAAGCAGCTTGCGTATCTCAAGGTTTTCTAAGAAACACAGTACTAGTTGTCTTTTTAGAAACGCGTGTAGTTTTATGCAGACGGAGCAGAAAAAGGGGTTTTCTGGTTCAGCCATTATGGCATTCTACAACGTAGGTGTACGCTATTGGAAAGCACGGGTCTTTACCAGTCTTCTTTCCTTTTATTGAATTAATGCGTTAGGCTTTACATTTACTTTTTAATTTATATATGTGGATTTAGAATTTCACGACAGTTGGCATGAAGACGAAAATAGCTGTATACCGATCTACCTGAGTTCCAGTCTTGACCTGCGGATTTGAGTCATGGACAATGACTACAACCCATAAAAGTTAGCTCCAAACCTCAGAAATGAGGTATCTGAGGAAGGTGGTTGAAGTAAAAAGAAGAGATAAGGTCCGCAACCAGTTGATACTCCAAGACCTCAAAACCCAACCCCTGCAGAAGTAGAACAGTCCCAGCTACAATGGTTTGGCTATTACTGCAGAATAGGAGAAGATCAGCCACCATAACAAGTAGGGGAAACTAAGAGCCAGAGATCCAGACCTCCAGGACGACCCAGAGTCCGCTGGGTGGACAACATTAGACATTCTCTGAAGGACCGAGGACTAGAATGGAACCAGGCCAGGAGGAAGACAGACGATAGGATAGTATGGCTCTCTCTCTCTCTCTCTCTCTCTCTCTCTCTCTCTCTCTTTCTTTCTCTCTCTCTCTGACAAACCTCAATACTAGGGTGGCCATATTGTTCAACACAAAAAGGAGGACAAATGCCATTTTTTGGTCATAAAAGGAGGGCAAGAGAGGACAATAATTTTAAAAAGTAGGACGAAAAGTAGGACACCTTTGTTCAATAACTACAAGACGCTGAAACAATTTTTTTTTTACATTCAAACAATAAGCTAATAAAATCACATTAATTTTGTACTTACTTATATTTTTCTGATGATAAAATCTTCTTCAACAAAGTTGGGCTACGTTTTAAATATGCATAGAAATCAGAGCATGAAAGCTCCTTGAGATTGTACTGCACAAGTAGGGTGCCTTTAATGGAATCTTCCCTTCAGTGCTTCCAAAGCTGCTTCAGTAGAATGCTATGCAGAAATTCAGCAAAACGTCTTCAGTAACCATCAACCCAACGCTTTAATGATCATAGCAGCCGTTTTTGTTTTGGCACATGAGAATTTGCTGGCAATTTCTGAATCGTGGAAAGCATTCTTGAGTAACACTGAAGTACAATCCATTGATCTGAAAGAATTGTGACGTTTTACAGTATGAAAAGCAAAAGCACCCTCGGCCGCGGCAACTTCTAACCTTTCCTCGCTTATTTCTTTAGTAATAAATGTCAGTTTTGATTGCAAACATTTAGACGCAAGTGCTTTCTTGTGCTTTTCTGTTTCTACGAGGGGCGTTCAGAAAGTAATGCACCACATCGTTTTTCTCAGGAGCTGTTTATTCAAAAAGCATGAAATTTACACACAATATACATGGATATGTCATGTAAACATCGGTATTATTCAACATAATCCCCATCAACTTGTACGGCTTTATGCCAGCGCGAAACAAGTGCATGTATTCCTAGCCCGTACCAGATTTTGTCTTGATCATGTAGCCATTTCTTGCTGCATGAATCACTCCTTCATCATCTTCATACCTTGTCCCACGGAGTGCATCTTTAAGTGGACCAAATAGATGAAAATCAGAGGGTGCCGAATCGGGACTATATGGTGGATGGGGTAGTACAGTCCAACCCAATTTGGTGATTGCTTCCCGTGTTGCCAGACGTGTGTGAGGTCGCGCATTGTCGTGAAGGAGAAGCAGGTCTGCTGGATTCTTGTGCGGCCGAACTCTGCGAAAACGTTGATTGAGTTTTTTCAATGTCTTAATGTAAGCTTGCGAATTGATTGTCTCTCCTCTTGGCATAACGTCCACAAGAATCACACCTTCAATGTCCCAAAAGACAGTGATCATGACCTTTCCAGCTGAAGGAATGGTCTTGAATTTCTTTCTTCGTGGTGATTGCGGATGATGCCGCTCCATTGACTGTCTTTTTGTCTCAGGTTCAAAATGATGTGCCCAGGTTTCTCTAACCTGTAACGATCTTAGCCAAACAGTTCTCTCCATCAGCATTAAAACGCTCCAACAATTCAGAAGAAATTGCTTTCCTTTGCAATCGGTGGTCATTTGTGAGACTTCGAGGAACCATTCTTGCGCAAACCTTAGAAAATCCGAGAGTTTTTATAACTGCATTTTCACTACCAATGCTGACTGACAGCTGTAAGGCCAATTGTTGAGTAGTGATTCGCCTATCAGTAAGAATAATGCCCTCAGCGCATTTCAACATTTCTGCGTTGGTGGCTGTGGCAGGACGTCCACAGCGCGGCCGATCAAGCAGCTCCGTATCTCCACTTCCTGATTCTTTGATTCTCTGAAACCAGCGACTGACTGTACTCCTGTCGACTGCAAAACTTCCATACACATCACATAGACGCGTGTGAATGTTCACAACAGTTTCCCTCTCTGCTACGAGAAATTCTATCACAATTCGCTGCTTGTAACGCAAGTTGCTAACACGCTCCATTTCAACGGTTTAGGGCAGCCGTATTATTTGGCCGGTTGCAGTGCAATTTGGTACACACAATTGGCACATGCCATATTTGAAGTGTGCAAAATTTCATGCTTCTGTCTTCATTATTAGCTGAGAAAAATGATGTGGTGCATTACTTTCTGAACGCCCCTCGTATATGTTTTTTTTTTTTTTTAAATCAGCTGCACCTTTATTTACTACTGATACAAATGTGCTGCCTCTGCTTACAAGACATTGTTTTCATACTCTTGTCGACCACTGGAAAAGCACTGAAATTTTTTTTTTTCAATTCATCCGTGAACACACACTTCTGTTTTGGCACTTTGAGTAGGTATCTGTAACATAAATATAATATAATGCCATTAATCAATGGTACATTCGATGTTAAAGTTAAAATTATTTGTAAAATGCAACAGACGAGGTTTTTAACAAACCCATTACTATACTATATAGTAACTATTCGTGTATTTTTTCATAATAAAAAAATTGCAATAAATATAAAAGCAGTGCGAACTAAAAAAGATCCCGTTACACCCCCATTGAGGCATATTGGGAATATGGTGTTAGGCCCATATTTTCTTGACCGTCGGCACACTAGGGGTGATGTGGTCAGCATCACGCCGGTCGCCTTAACGTTCCCAGAGTTGCTCTGGTACCCATTTAGTGCTGGGTCGACCCAGGAGCCGTTTGCGGCCTAAAAAAATCCCACCTCATCTGGGGATAGAACCACAGACCCCTGAGCTAGGAAGCCAGTGCACTAACCACTATGCTACCGCGGCTCCAGTACGAACTAAGGTTAATATTATTTGTAATTTGCAACAGACAACGAAGCTATAATTGACTAAATCCAGCCCCAAGTTCTTATTCATGCCGTTTTGTCTGTTATATTTTCCCTTAATAAATGCCAATAAACCTAAACAGCGTTTAACCTGGGTTAAAATATGATAGTAATCTATTATAAACTATTGAACTACATGACAACTTACTGTAGTGTTGGCAATTTGCGCGATCCGTCGATTTTGCGGAGATAAAAATTCTTAATTTTGACAGAATTTCTGTACTCAGAAATCGGATTCCAGTAAAGATTTTTCAAAATGGGCTGTCTTTCACGTTAGTAATTTAGGCAATCACATAAAAGCCGGATATTTCAACATAAAAAAAAAAATCCGGCCGGACGGTCAGTTTTGTCGTTAAAAGCCGGACAAATCCGGACGTCTCGCCACCCTACTCTATACCCCAGGGTAGAAGAGGAGCGACTAAGTAGTAATGTTAAACGACTATTCCTTCCTAATTCGAGAACATTTGTTCGTCTCCTCTTTCCACCTGAGATGAAACAAATTAAGTAATCATAAGAAAGTGTCAGACAACTTAACTCGTACTAACAATAAACCAGTCTAACATGTGTATTTATTTAGACAGGTTTGTGACAAGCGATCAGGTTTGTAATCTCCTTTCTCTATTCACCCGCCTCGTAGAGCAGATTTTCATAATTAAAAGATAAACACGCGAAGCTTGTATCAAGCGCTGAAATATGGGAGTGTACCTCCGACAACAAATATAATATCAGCAACTAATGACGGAGAAAAAGTTAGCAAACAGCTGAGCAGACAAAATGAACGGGTGAATAACGAATGGTCACAATTATGATGGTGAAAACGTAAGGAGTATGTTGGAATAATGAAGATAGGTGCACAATGTAAAGATGAATCTCAACCAGCACGGGCATATATCCTCATAACAAAAACTATTAAGAATAAAGGACGATAAGATTGATCGAGAGATGATGTGCTTTAAACAAAGCACATGTCAGCACACCTGACACCGCCCCGTGTATTTCCCCGGGGCATCCGTGAAGAGATAAACACAGAATAGGCCTACTGTTTCTTCAAGCATGTCGTAAGAGTTGATTAATGTGAGGATTGCAAGTAAACCTTCGCTGGAAGAATAGGTGTACGTAATAGTACAAGCTTTCTGATAGGAGACCAGATGCACAGTTGGTTCACCGTCATCGAAGCATCATTTTTTAGTGATGCCTAGATGGCAGGGAGGATAGTGTGATTCGCTTGCATAGCTAGGCGGGGTTGTCGCACGGAAGGTCCTGGGTTCGAGTCCTGGGTAAAGCCACTCACATCTGCTGTTTTTCTGTTGTCTAGTGTTCTACTTCTTTATTTCTTACGAGTGCCTGAAAACATACCTTTATGTTTGTCTAATATTTATTTCCATGCTTTATAAGGAGCGAAAAGGGAAATTATGATCGTGACACCAGGTCGCAGTACACGCTCTAGATCAGGAAATCCGAAACACCGTAGTCTCTACACGGCAAAAGCAGTATATAAAATAATAAGTTGCAAAGGTGTTTGTAATCAGTTGTAATTGGCTGGTGGCCATTAGTTGACCCCAACTATCGTCATCAAAAAATCTTTGGCAAAATTAGTCAGCAGTGCTCTTCATAATTCCAGCACTTGTGAATTCTTTCTTACTTACTTACTTACTTAGTCGTTCCCCTTCTACCGTGAGGTGTAGAGGTTTGGAAGAGAGAGCGCCAGACTATCCTATCGGCTGTCTTCCTCCTGGCCTGGTTCCATTCTAGTCCTCGGTCCTTCAAAGATTGTCTAATGTTGTCCTCCCAGCGGACTCTGGGTCGTCCTCGGGGTCTGGATCCTTGGTTCTTTGTTTCCCATGCTTGTCGTGGTAGCCGATCTTCTCCCATTCTGCAGACATGGCCAAACCATCTTAATTGGGACTGTTCTACTTGGGTCTGCAGGGGGTAGGATTTTAGGCCTTGACGTATCGTCTGGTTGCGGACCATGTCTCTTCTTGTTACTTCAACCACCTTCCTCAGATACCTACTTTCTGAGGTTTGGATCTGGCTTTTGTGGGTTGTAGTCATTGCCCATGACTCGCATCCATATGTCAAGACTGGGACATAGGTGGAGCGGTATACAGCCATCTTCGTTTTCTTACCAACCTCTCTCTTGCTGAGGAATCCTCGATTTATGGCCTGAAAAAGTCTCCCAGCCGCTGCTTTTCGAGTGGCCAACTCTTCTGTGATGCCTCCCTTTCGGTCTATAATAGCTCCGAGGTATTTAAAGTGGTCGACCTGCTCCAGGACCTGTTCTCCCAGCTTAATCTGATGTCTTCTTTCTTCTCGTGATATCACCATGGATTTTGTTTTAGAGCTGCTTATGACCATCCCTCTCTTCTCCAGCTCTTCCTTCCAGACTTGCAGGTTGGATTGGAGATGTGCCTCTGATTTAGCAATCAGGGCAACATCATCAGCAAATGCCAGCTCTGAAATATAGACCTGTCTCATCTTCCAGTACCCCACTGAATACTTTCTTGTTCTCTCCTTACATGCCTTGATGACATCGTTGTGGTGAAGTGGGATGTTATAAATATTTATAGGGGACTTAGTGTACTGACTGAGATCAGCTGTGAAGGTATCTATATCTATTAAGAGTAGTGTATTATAGATAACCTTACTTGCTACCACATATCTATATATCTCAGTCAGAATTATTCTGCAATAGTGTGATGACTACGTTATGTGTCTAGGGTATGTGTAGGATGAAGTGTAAGTCAAAACAACAACAGACAGATAAACAATTTAATTTATTCCACTATACTTGACAACACTGGGACACTCACATACATATAACACTCTAAAGGATATCTTAAGGAGTCACTGATAACTTTTCAAATAACAATATGTATTCATTGCTGATATGAATGAATATGTGTCCTGATTCAATTACAAAGGAACCAGGAATCACAATCAATTTTAATTACAAGTATATGTACAGAATTTATCAATATGAATATTGTAGTGACATATATTTTTAAAAATATCCTATGTGTGTCAGTTGTGTAGTGGTAATATGAGGTAATACTGGTTTTGTTTTGTTCAAGCTCTGTTGGTATTTGTCATCATGACTTCAATAGTTTGTCTTTAGGGACTAGTATTGGAGATGTTCTCAGTTCCTGATATTAAGACAATTAAATTCCCCTCTTAAGGTGATTTTTACAAAGTCATTTCAAGATGTGGGGACATAATGTTGAGCTCAGCTGGCCAAATCAGCTTATCTTGAGTGATGGCGGCAGGAAAGGACTCCTCTGCTCGAATTCTCCTCTGGGCTATGGAGACACCTCACTGATAGCTAAATGGACCAAGGAGTATGCTGTCCGACTCTGGATTCAGCAAAGCTCTGACCAGGTGCAGCTCAATACCATCAAGACCACGGTCCCTGAAAACAAGAAGGATATACCTTCTACTTCATAACTAATTGATACTCTAGTTCTACACTGAACACAATACAACACAAACATTGAGTTCAGAGCGTTAGGCCAACTGTCAGCTTCATCTGAAATACTTTATACCAGTATTTACCTCCTTAATGGTTACCACGCCTCTGCACTTCCAGCATTATTTCTGTCTAATCAATCATCCAGGTGTCAGTGTACTATTTGGCCATTCCATGCCGTTTTACTTCCCTCCGACACCCTCTGTTCAGGCTGGAGCATTATAGGCTTTATCTCCTGTTTGCCACTGAACTACACATATATATACAGGCATAAATTAACAATTTACATTCAATTTTCATTAAAAGATACTGAATGGTTCAAGCTTACCACAATTTCATGGAAATAAACACAGATACGTTGATTAGCAATGAATTCTGGCACAATTACTGGCACAAATTCCCATCTGCTTATGTTCCAGGCTTTTATTTTAGCAAAAATGTGAGCTGGCTTCAACGCACTGTCGCTTTATCAAGATTATTTGCACTAGTGGTCTCGAACTAACGCTCCTAAGTGAGTATATCAGCAAGTCTAGCCAATGAGGCCACGTTTCGACAAGTGTTTGAAAAAATGTTACCTTTCTACGTCTCCCTAACAACCAAGATAGTATTTATAGTCCGACCAATCGTGGTTCGTCTTTCATTTGTTGCGCTCCAATCAATTTGGAGTTTACATGGTAGGCTATTTCTGTAACGCAAGGTTTTTTCAAACATGTTATAAAAAAAATTTTATGAGCAGAAATGATTTCATGCTGTCAGGCATCCCCAATATTTTATAAGGAACCCAAATATCCAAATTTAAAAGAGCTACGTGGCTGCGTTCAAAATATGCAATTTCTACCTCCTGTTTCGAAGATGTGCTGTCTGGGAAGGGTAGTGTATTTTATCACTGTCCGTCTGAAAAAAAATTAGTGCATGTAGTCTTACACGCGTGATGGCAGCATTTGTGTATCGCGCGAAGCGTGTTGCATGCGTTCCTGATTTTCAGCCCTCCCTTCTCTCTTTATCCTTTAGTCCATCTGTTCGTTCGTTTTGGTAACGCAGTGTAGAAAAAGACATGAATGGAATTTAAAATTTAGGTCAACTTGCATATTTCAAGGTTTTTCTTAGAAAGGCAGCACATTTTATTGTGTGTTTGGGAAACGCGTGTATGTTGCAGAAGGCCTATATTTAACGTGGAAACGTTACAATTTGCAGACGAAGCATAAAACAAAGGGGATTTCGAGTACTGTCATTGTGACAGCACTGTTCTTTACCATTCTTCTTCCTTTATTTATTATATGTATTTATTAGGCTTTATATTTACTAGATAATTTATATATGTGGATTAGAATATTCCACGACAATCGTCCATAAGGAGTATGAAGAGGTAAGGTGATAGGATATCACCTTGTCTTACACCAGTGGTGGTCCTGAACTCTTCTGACTTATGGTTTGCTGTCCTCACATAATTTCTGCAAGACTTGTAGAATTCTTTCTAATAAGATAATTTTTATTTTAAATTCCTCCCTACGGTCCCATTTTTTTTGGGTTTGTCAACCCTTCATACTGTCTCTGCATTAATGTTGCATTCTTTATACTCTTTCCATGCTAGTGTTACACTCTTCACACCCGCCAATCTCTTTCTGTTTTAATATTACTCCCTTGATACTCGATATTAATGTGGCACCCGTCAACTTCTCGCAGTGTTAATATTACATGCTTCATAATCTCTCTATGATGCTTCATACTCTCTCTATGTTAATGTTACGCCATTCTTACTCTCTCAATTTTCATGTTACACGCTTCACACTCTTTCTATGTTAATGTTACATCCTTCATACTCTGAGTGTTAATAGTGCACGCTTCTCTCTCTCTCTCTCTCTCTCTCTCTCTCTCTCTCTCTCTCTCTCTCTCTCTCAATGTTAATGTTACATCCTTTACACACTCTCTCTCTCTCTTTGTTAATGTTATACGCTCCATACTTTCAGTGTGTTAATATTACACTCTTCATACTCTCGCTATGTTAATATTACACACTTAGTACTCTGCCTGTTACTGTAACATACTTCATTTTGCTTTTACACCCTTCATACTCTGTATATGGAACGTTTTACACTGTTCATACTCTCTCTCTCTCTCTACCATACTATTACATTCTTCATATTCTCTCTATCTTACTGTATCTTCTCTTTCATCTGCTGTTATCTCCCAAGCCATAATCACATATCTGTAGCACAGATAGGTTCAACACAAGTGGAGGTCACATGATACCTGAGTTCCTGCTGAACGGAGTATTCCATGCACGAGAAATACCTCACATTTCGTTTACATGGGTTAAGAACAACACAGCACGTGAATGTTTCTGTTTAAGAGGACAGACTGACAAACTAGTGATTAGGCTGACAGTTATTAACCCATGTTACATCTAAATGATATTAATAGGAACAGACTGACGACCTGACATTTTGGCTGACAACTATAAACCCATCGTTTTAGGAGGCTAGTGGTGTAAACGGGTACATGACTCTGCTCTTGAGTTAGGGAAGAAGAAGGCAGCGAGAAAAGAAGCTGGTCACACCCCCCCTGTCTAAGCTGAACCCACTATAGTGAAGTCTGTAACACTTCACTCCCTACGACAATCTCTGCTATGATACTATCTAGTGTTTACTACCCAGCTGTACATGAGTACCTTGAGTTAGGAAAGCAAGGGCAGAGAAGTAGGGAACTGATCGTCTGACCTCATAAAGCTCAGATCTTGCATAGTAAAGTTTCTAACATTTCACTCCTCTACGGCAGCATCTGGTATGGAACTACCTCTTGTCAGTGTTGACTAAATGTGATCGAGGATTGATAAATGAGAAGCTGAGATCACATGACCTTTAAAAAGCCAGCTAAAAGTGAGCACAGGTGACGAAAACGGAGATGAAAAAAAAAATTTTGAGAGAAGGAAATTACAAAGACGAGAAGGGGAAACGAGGAAGAAATTGATGAAAATGATGAGGATGTCATAGAAAAAAAAAGGGAGGTGAAATAAAATAAAAATACCTTTCTTTATTTTACCTATGATAAAACATCATACACGTACAGATAAACGCGGACGTAAAAATAGACATGATGAATTTTTTGTGAGAAAACTTGCATGGTGGACTGTGAAGTATTCAAAATAAATCTTTAAGAAGTTGAGGAAAACATTCAGAAGTAAATATTTAAGTCGGCAAGATTCAAAAACAAATAGAAAGAAGAGATAATGTTAAGAGTGTGACATCAGCAATAAATACTAAAGTAGAGACATTTTAGGTCTTTGGTATTTGGTTTGGTTTGGTTTTAAGGACTATCTTCATTGCACACGGTCAACTCCATCAGTGCTCCGATCTCCTCCCTTAGTTCACACAAGGAGAATCTCAGCATAGTGCACGAACTCCGCAGCACCGGCGAGGGTCTCAATGTATGTATACAAGAGTCATACATTCTATAAAGATTTTTGTGGTGGGTAGGTTTCGTAATTTTTAAAATTTAGCCATGGCAGCGGCCATATGGCCTACTCTTTACGATTTCCAACAGCCGACGGATTTGTAACGTGCGTAACTTGCACACGGGACATCCTATCTTGTTGCCCTTGTCCGAGAAAGCTAGGCATCCGATCTCACCACGCAGTAGATGTGGGAGGGGGGGGGGGGGTATGACATCATTAGGAACTACTGGTTCTGAAAAAAAATTCCATCACTTACATTCCCCGTGCTGGAAGCGAACCTTTAGAAATAGAGGCTGTCACCATACCTCTTAACAACTCCGACTCCGCATTGGTCTCTATCAGAATTTCTATGTACTTACCACACAAATAGAGCGCTGGAGAAGAGTGTAAGCAATTAGCAAGCACATTAGTAAAACCAAACCGACAACAAGAGAACACATTTAGATTTACTGTGAAAGTAAGTAGAAGAAGAAATAGAAAAGTAGAGAAGGCATACAGGAGAAACTGAAACATCAGCAAGAAGATCACAAGCAAGAAAAAATAGAAGAGGGAAGAACACGTGCAGTAGATACTGCTAAACAAATAAGAAAATGAAGACTAAAGAAAACTTTCTGAGGATACTGTCATACAAACAAAAATAAAAGTAATGACAACGTTTGAGAGAAACTATGAAACTGAATAAGACACGCGCAACTTTTTTTTTTTTTTTAAAGAGATATGAGATGAGAGCGGAATAACATCGGATGAGCTACATTTGCTTCCACTCATCCTTTATATCGACAGAGTCTACCCCGCTCAACATAATTTTCGGTAATAATTCGGAAATGGTTTGTAACTTTATTTTCCATTTTTCGTTTTATTTATGTCGGAGCTGTACTTAAAGAACCGTTTGGGATAAGAACAGGAGTACGACAGGGATGCCTCTTGTCTCCATTTCTTTTCTTGCTGGCAATAGATTGGGTTATGAGATCATCGACAACACACAACAGAAATGGAATCCAGTGGACTCTGACTAAGCAGTTGGATGATCTGGATTTTGCTGATGACTTGGCTCTTCTGTCCCATAACCGTAATCAGATGCGGGACAAATTGAAAACACTCGATGAGAGGTCACAGCAATTGGGTCTGAAAATACACAGGGAAAAGACAAAAATAATGAGAATAAATGCAGGTAATGATAACAGGGTTGAACTTGAAGAAACACCAATTCAAGATGTAGAATCATACACATATCTTGGCAGTAATATAGACAAAGTTGGAGGGACAGACAGCGATATCAAAATAAGAATACAAAAGGCAAGAGGAGCTTTCATTGCATTGGGAAATATATGGAGATCAAGAGAAATCGGATCCAACACGAAAATAAGAATCTTCAACTCAAATGTGAAGTCAGTCCTATTGTATGGCTCGGAGACATAGAGAAAAACAAAGACAACAACCAAAAAGCTACAGACTTTCATAAATGGGTGCTTGCGTAGAATAGAGGGATTAAAATGGTATGACAAGGTTACCAACGTGGAACTGATGACAAGAACTAGACAAGTGCCAGTGGAACAAGAGATGAGAAGAAGACGATGGCGATGGATAGGACACACACTGAGGAAACCTGTTGATAGCATTACAAGGCAGTCCTTGTTCTGGAACCCCCAGGGCAAGAGAGGCAGAGGAAGACCAAGAAGTACATGGAGAAGAGAGTTGGAAACAGAGGTGAAAATGATGAGGAGAACATGGAAAGAACTTGAGATGATGGCACGGGACAGGAGGACTTGGCATGTGTTTGTTGAAGGCCTATGCTCCTTTGGGAGTGGAGGGTTATGAATGAATGAATGTACTTAAAGTTGATTGTTCAAGTACTTAGTGCAGCGAAAGGTTTTTATGAGTATAGTTGTCAGTAGTAGTTACTGATAGAACAGAAAAGAATTCTATCTGTAAAGAATATAGCCCTAGTGTCAGAGAAGAGCACTGGTATCACAGGATAGTGACGGCTGTGAAGGTCTTTACTTCAGATAGTAATCAGATGAAAGTTAGAGCCTAAGATGCCACCTTTGCTAGTAACAATCCTATGATAATCAACAATTCATTACAATTCAAAAGGCAACAATATAAAATTGATAAGTCAGAGAATTACAATTACTGAATAATTTATTATGAACATCTATCTATTGTTTTCTTCTTGTGCAAATTATAAATGATGAAACTGATGGAAATTGAATGAATAAAGATTAATTAAACAATTACTCAATAGTTAAGTTTCAATTATTAACTAGACAAAAGTCATTTTCTGGAATCTTGGAAATAGAACAGAAAGTTTATGTAACTTTTCCTTTAGAACTAAATTGTCTCTTGTCTTGCTTATTTTCTTAGAACCGTTTGTTTCATCATAACAGTTACTTTGCTGTTACCACTCAAAATGGCTGCTTGAATTTCTCACATAGAATACTTATCATTTAAGTTTTGTGAATGTCCTCTAGTAATACTACACAGCAATATCAGTTGTAGGTCTTGTACCAGGCCACCAAGCACAGATGGGGCAGGTTACACGAATAAAGATGGCAATATATGGTGCTCCTGCGTTGGTCCAGGAAGGCACTATTGATCTAAAATTCGAGACTTCTTTCTGGAGTATGACACGAATGAACCCTCTTAGGATAGATGCAAAGTATAAAACAGACTCAGTTTGCTGAGGTAGAGCTGCACGGCATATAGATGGTAAAGGTTTTAGCCCCGGCAAGCGTCTCCTTCCTTCAATCTATCTGTCTTCTACTGTGTGTGTCAAGTTTGAAAAGTCTGCTGCTGGCCTTATTATAGAGAGAGCGCGGGCGTATCGGAAATTCCATTTCTTTCCTTCACTCCATTCGTTTGCAATTCACGTAAATCCATGGTACCGTTAAAACAAAAATTCCTTCTGCAATTACGCCATTTGCAAATCGTTCGCGACACACACGCGAGTGTGCGTTGATTTGATTGGACGATATTTTCCCTATACAGTGAATGTTAAGGCATTGTTTCATCATGCTACACACTTGGTAATAGCTATTTACAGCGGGATTTTTGTTTGCTTATTTCTAGACTATTTTCAGTATATGCCTAATTGTTTTGCTGTTGGGAGATTTCAAGTTTAGATTTGCTTTTAATTATTTTGTTGCTTTTATTTTTCTTATTCTTATTTGTTATGGTCTTTTTGTTTATCTTTCATATGAACTGTTTCCTTCAGTTCATGGTATACCTATTTAAAAAAAAAAAATTAAGTATTAACACGTTTTTAATGTTTTTTTTCTTGTCGTTCTTAAAAATAAAAGGATTATTGGTATTGTATTATTAGTATTTGGGAGCCGCGGTAGCATAGTGGTTAGTGCACTGGCTTCCTAGCTCAGTGGTCTGTGGTTCGATCCCCAGATGAGGTGGGATTTTTTTTAGGCCGGAAACGGCTCCTGTGTCGACCCAGCCCCAACTGGGTACCAGAGCAACTCTGGGAAGGTTAAGGCGGCCAGCGTGATGTTGACCACATCACCTCTAGTGTGCCGATGGTCAAGAAAATATGGGCCTCACACCATTTTCCCAATATGCCTCAATGGGCGTGTAACGGGATCCTTTTCCCATTATTAGTATAATAATAATATTATTATTATTATTTATTTCGTGGATATATCCTCCAATCCGGAGTAAGGTCCCACCAGGATAGGACGATTTCAACATACCTCGAATCCTATACCTTGAAGTTTGGGACACCCAGGTGCTGGAAATTAGTGTCACTATGCACCTGATGCGTGGTCAGGGAGACAGCTGGTTGTTATTATTCCCCACCCTCGTGCCAGTCCTCGAGCCCCGAGTGCTGCTTGCAGTGTAGACCATTTCGGCACCTAGTGACCGCCCTTCTCTTTGTCCCCCTTCGTGTTTTTAAAATTCTTATTCTTCACGCCATGTATTACTACCCCCGAGATCGCAGAGTCCGATATTTGGGCGCAAATAAAAGACACGTCTCCTATGATTGGTCTAATTCCAACACGTCGAACCATACAACGTATCCACTGGTATGTTTGAATCAACACCGATTCGTCCAATGAGAAAACTGGTCCTATGCTATTCGTCCAAGTGTAAATTAGATTTGACATCATGATGGCTCCATATTTCTCAAAGATGAACAAAGGGAGAAAAAATATCAGACTGAGAACAAATGAAATTGTAGTCAAGAAAATCAATATCAGAAGCTTGTGCTTTGACCACGGAAGATGCGTCACAAACTCTTTCCCTGAACAGATGTACAACAGAATACGGAAATATGAAGTAATTATACAAGGGGATTGACATAAGTCTTGGGCCTGACCATGAAGGACATGTCACAGAGAGCTGAAATTTTGTATAGTGTTTATTCCTTTTTAGTATAGCCACTGTCTGATATGACACACTTCTGCCATCTCTGCTTGACCTTGAAAAGACCTTGGGAGTAGAACACCCTATTTTTCAAACTAAACCAGTCATCACATGCCAGTATAACCTCTTCATCGCTGTCAAAATGATTTCCTTTTAGCTGTTTTTTAAGATTTGGGAATAGAAAAAAGTCTGATGGAGCCAAATCTGGAGAATATGGTGGGTGTGGAAGAATTTCAATATTCAAATCGTTGGCTGCTAGCTGCACAAGCCGTGCTTTGTGAGAGGGCGCGTTGTCTTGAAGCAAAGGAAGATTTTGAGTGCGCGTTATCCCTCGTTTCCTGGTCACAACCTTTCTTAGTTTTGTGAGAAGATCTGCATAGTACTGTCCATTAACTGTGTTGCCACGAGGCAGATAATCTTTCAAAAGGACACCTTTGCCGTCCCAAAAAAACAGTCAGCATCACTTTTCCTGCAGACTTCTGCGCCCTCGGCTTGACATGTGTTGGGGAGCCCGGGGTTTTCCATTGCATGCTGGCAATTTTGGATTCGGGGTCATAATGGTGTACCCAAGTCTCATCTACTGTCACCATGGTCTCCAAAAAAATTTGTGACTGACACTTTTTGAGCAACTGTTGACAGCAATTTACCCTCGTTTGCTTCTGTTCACGTTTCAACAGTCGCGGAACCCAGCATGCACACACTTTTCTCATGTTTTCTCTGTTGTGTAAAATTCTATAAACTGTTCTTTATATTTAGTTTTACTGTACTAGCTATCTCCACAATTGTCATTTTTCGATCCTGGTCAATGATTTTCTTCACTCTTGTTGCATTTTCATCGTTGCACTCTGAGACTGGTCTACCAGATCTTGGCAGATCAGCAACATTTGAGCGGCCGCACTTAAACTGTTGACACCAGTTTTTTTACCGAAGTATATGAAGGACAAGAATCACGAGACACTGGTTCCATCTCCCTGTGTATTTCTGTAGGTGTTTTTCACTGAAACATCAGAAATTTTATCACAGCTCTGGCCTCCTTCTTTTCCATTGTTTTGTCAAATCTTTGGAGCAGCAGATCCGGTCAATAGGGTACATTGTGCCGTGCACCGTAGCGGGAAAACTCATTGAAGAAACAAACGCGTACTTTACACATTCAGTGCAAATATGATGAACTTTAAATGTGCCAAGTTTCATCTTCCTTCTGTGACTTCTTCATGGTCAGGCCCAAGACTTATGTCAATCCCCTTGTAAGTGATAGTGAGCTCTGTACAGAGCATTACAACAGTATGACTTCTGATCATCAGAAATGTTCCTAGGTTCAACAAGTATTTCTGCCTTTTTACTTTCTTTACATTGACATTTTATTTGTGTTTTTCAATCACGATCTCTCGCGGAACCCCTAGCGATATCTCGGGGAACCCGTGGGTTCAGTGAAACCCTGGTTGAGAAACCCTGTTCTAGGGAGCGACAGGGACAAAACTGGGTTAGTGTCATCATCCAGTCTAGTATTTTCCCGCTAGCACTGATACGTGTCATTCTGCTAGTCAAACAAATTTGCAGCCGATTAGCTAATACTGCTTTTAAAAAAAATTGCTATAAATTTTCTATAATTTTTTCTTTTTCTACCCGTGTCCTCTACTTTATTATCGCTCTTTTATCCTTTTTCTGTTTTTCGCATTCGTTCGTTTGCGACAAAATATTACTTTCCCATTCTTACTTTTGCCGTTTCTTTTCTCATACTAGTAACGCATTTTATTGCGTAAGATGTCAGTCCCTGGATGTGAACGAAATAGTGTGAGAATTCGTCTGGTCAGACATAGAGAGCACAACGGGCTGATCACCCGTTGCCAGTCACTTCGATTACGGAAACAACAGCAAATGGGTTGATTTGCCGTTGCCCTAAAGACGCCACTAGGCGTGATGGGAAACAATGGCAAAGAAAACCTATCTGCTGTTGCCCTAAGACGCCACTAGGCGTAATGGCCACTGACTGCTTTGACGGTCTGTGGCTAAGGACAGAAGAAGAAGAAGAAGAGACATAGAGAGCAGACATTTGTCTACATTTTCATCTGGCAAGAGTTTTTCTTCGGCAAGTTTCTCGGCGTGAGGTGTGGAATGTGCCAATCTGCATCGCTCAGAAATGAGACATGTCGTAGTAGGTGTGAAGACGCGTTTTGGCAGTTATGGCCTGCGTCTAAGTTAATGTTAAGTGTTAAGAGAGAGAGAGAGAGAGAGGGAGAGAGAGAGAGAGACCGGCGCTATTTCGGGTTTTCATAATAGCGTGGGATCCTTTGTCCGTTTTCATATATCTACACGAGTAGCTTAGACTATTCATTCAGTTCTCCAAATTTTGCAGTAGACAGGTTGCTCGTGCTAAGGAAATAAGCTTGCATAGCGAAGTTCTTAGTTTGACTCGACATTTTGCCGAGCTTCTAGACTAACTATATGAGTGAATAAATTCTAAGTTTGTGCGATCGCCTGTAGTTCTGTCTGGAGGTAAATATATTATATATCTAGTAGTGTTGGGTGATTCAGTGATAATCGCTTATTTCATTTCATTAGCTAGATTTCTGTGCAGAAGAAATTAAATTTATAAGTCTGTTATATTCTCTAGTTGACGTGTTTCAGTGGATAGCGAAATAAATTATAATTTCTAGCTTAAACTCATGCAGCTATAAATAAATTTAATTAAATTGCTAGTAATCAGTCGAAAATATTTTAAACTAACTTATAACTGCACTGATTCACCATTGAGTATTGACGAAATACGTAGGTATTTCTAATTCATGATGATTGATTTTATGAATATAACTTATGTCACGGGAGTTTTAAACGATAAGTCAAGCTCTCCGCTTGCAGTTTATAATGTAAGTTATAACCGAGTAAATAGTATGTATAAGTATTTTATATGTTGTTTTTTCTTTATTCAGTGAAACTGGGGTAGCCCAACTTTACCAACGGTTTTAGTACTGAGAAACATCTGTGAAGAACAAAAACATTTTTTTCTTAAAGACTTGGGTGTATAAAGTAAAACCTGTCTGGCATTGCGCTGGCATCCAGAATGACAGAGTACCCATTACATGAACTTTAAGATTAAATGAAGTAACGGGCCCATCGAGCCAGATTTAATTCTTCCTGAGTAAAACCTCAAGTACATTTCAGCCCTTGTGGCAAGTAAAATATTACTATCAGTAACATTCCGACGGAGTTCTGACTAGTTGTGGTATGACCAAATAAAGTCCTATACTGAGAGAAGGCACCGACCTGACATTCCTCGTTACGAGAAACCTAAGATATTGACACTGTGCTCGCTGTTAACGTTCGTGCCTGGACAATTTTAATGTGACATAACCAGATTAAAAAAATAATAATAATAACCAAGGAAACGTTCCCTGAAGTAGTGAGCTCAACCTGACTTTGCGGAACTGGGGTTCCCTTGGCCAAGATTACCACTGGAGATTCTGTATGTGCATGTCCTAAAAAGTGTTTTTCCAGAAGTTGCTACCAAAGCTGTAAGTACGAATGCAAGCTAGTGATCACGGCTGACTGAATAGAGTGAATGCAGGACTGAGTGATTCCTTTATTGTTGTATTTTTGGCACCCATGTTGCTGTCTTAAATTTCTTTATGCAAGTTTTTTTTTGTTGCTAACAATATTTTCCTTAGGATAGATTAGAGTATCAAAGTCTGTTCCTACTTTTTTTAAAGGGAAATCTTAGACTATAGCGTATGCATCCGTGACTCTTTGGGCTATCACTTTTCTTCTAACAGGACTGTGGGCTATACATCGAGGGAAAAGTTTATACCTATGGGTCTATCATTCTTGTAGCAATTCATTGACTTATGACTATTTGTATATGTTTGATGTAATTTTATGTGTTGTGATGGAATTTTATTATGATAATTAAAATTCACTTGAACTTATTCCAGTTTATCGGTCAGTTCGTTCCCAATTATCTATATTTCCATTGTCATAGTTTCACGTCTGTGTGTCTATTGTAGTCACTTAGGTGTGTGTGTATGTGAGGGATATATATATTACTATATATTATACTAGACGGTCTGACAAATCTTAATCTGTTGTAGATGATAGGCTGACTGAGAGAAATCATCTCAAGGGTCAGAGACCGACTCTAATATATTTCCTCCATCTCACTCGTGAAATCTATTTCTATTTTATCATCTCCCACTGAGCTATCACTTGTTTCTATTGCTATTCAGAAGGGACCAAACCAAGTCTTAATTCACCTATCACAAATCTACGACAATATAAAATCAGTGTTTGCAGAATTACAAAGAAGACAAGCAATATTAATTGAGTAGGAACTTAGAAAAGAGATATTATAAAACCCAGTGACACGTGAAGAATCGAAGATTAAAAAAAAAAAAAAAACAACAACAACACAGAAAGACACGAAAGATCTTGGGTGGCGTAAAAAATTGGTGGAAAAAGAACGATTATCTGCAGTAGGTCTACAAGATTTACAGCTGAGGACGTAATCTTCAGCGACACCATGTATGATGTATAACGCTGCTGACCATGATGATAATAGTAATAATCTAGTAAAGTGCCTGTTATTATTCCCAACTCACATGTCTTCTAAATTAACAAATGAAAGAATAAAGCAAATTTTTTTTTTTTAAAGTTACACCCACATGCACATAATTTCTACTCTCCTGTTTAGCCCATCACGACAGTTAATCCACTTTTCACAAACATACTTTCTTGTGTCATTACGGTGGTGTTTTGACAAAATGAAATTCCTAGCCCCATTCACAACTTCACATGAGCCGCCTCTTACGACACGCCTAAGGGAGTATGATATAAGTATATGAGGAGAACTGCCGTAAGACGGTGGTAAAACAGTGGAATGGGAAAAAAAATAGTAATGCGTCTTACAAGGAGAAAGGACAGGAAAAACCTACGTTGCGGCCACAAGGCCTTTGTCAGGGACAGACAAACAAGACAGGAGGGAAAGAAAGAAAATGGGAATTAAGTAGAGAACATGAAACTATAAAAATAAGAGAAAAATAACTCCCTTGTGTCCAGTCACATGTCCAGTCACAGAAGGCCTTGTGGCCGCAACGTAGGTTTTTCCTGTCCTTTCTCCTTGTAAGACGCATTACTATATTTTTTTTTTTTGCCTAAGGGAGTAGTGGTCCTATTCTTTATTCGTCCTTTCAGGTGCTCCAGAAGACAACTACAGGCGTGTACAAGTATGTAATACAGCACTCTGTCTCTTCATTGTCAACAACTCATACCGCTACTTTCCTAGTGCCCAGGTTCACTTTATCAAATTATGAAAGCGCCGTACTTTTGATCAGCGACCAGCTTTTAACGTGATAGGTTACCTGTACTCCTAACTACTTGTGGCTATCATTGTGCACTCTAATTATTGAATAATTGATAATCTGATTATACTAGGTTAGTAAGATAGATCAAGGGAGATAATCAATAAATAGCTAGCTCCAATGTTACCTCATTACGAGTTATATCAAGAGCACTGTTTAATGTAAGGGCGATTAAGTTAAAAAATGTGATAAAGTTACAACAGTTGAAAATCTGCAACGAAAGTGTTTAGTCGTGAAAATAAGAGCGATGTTTGATGTAATGATGAAACTCATGTTGAATAAATTTTTAAAAAACCACATACCGACCAAAAAAAAAAAAAGGAAGACTGAATAGAAAGGACATATAAAGAGATCACTTAAGAGAAGTCACAGATAGACATTAAGAAAAGGAAAGAGCTTAAGCATAATCGTTTATATTCAATCTGGGTTCGAACACAGACTGAGTGCTTTGACCTAGGAAAATGTCGAAGAAGCTGTGAGCCCATCTATCAAGGTATACTTCTCAAGCCACAGATTATTTGATAAAGACTGTATTCCCTTTTGTGGGCGAACCCAGCGTGCGAAAATCGCCATAACAGACACAATGGAGCATCGCAGTTGTGTTGTTCATGTTATTGTAAATTATGAAACCTACATGAAGTATTCATTCATTCATTCATACATTCATACATACATACATACATACATACATACACACATACATACATACATACATACATACATACGTACGTACGTACGTACATACGTACATACATACATACATACACACACACACACACATATATATACACACATACATACATTCATTCCCTTTTAGCTTCCAGTGGAGTAAATTAATATGAAACAAATATAAAGGTATGTTATAAGGCACTCGTAGGAAATAAAGAAGTAGAACACTAGACAACAGAAAAACAACAGACACGAGTGGCTTACCCAGGATTTGAACCCAGGACCTTCCGTGTATAGAGGTTCGCACTAATGACCTGTCATTGAAACATCCTTTTTTGGGGATGCGTAGATGGCAGGGAGGACAGTGTGATTCGCTTGCATAGCTAGGCGGTGTTGTCGCACGGAAGGTCCGGGGTTTAAATCCTGGGTAAGCCACTCATGTCTCTTGTTTTTCTGTTGTCTAGTGTTCTACTTCTTTATTTCCTACGAGTGCCTTATAACATACCTTTATATTTGTTTCATATTAATTTACTGTTTACAGGCCTCGTGGTTTCCCTCCAGTGGAGTATAGGCCTTCAACATGTACAAGCCAAGCCTTCTTGTACGGCGCTATCCGTTCAATGACTTTACGTGGTTTCTATATCTCTTTATGTGCATGTCCTCTATATCCTCTATTTCCCTTCGTTATCTCTGTATGTCCTTGTCCTGTATGTCCTTCTCTCTTTCCCTTCTTTATCCCCTTTATGTCCATGTCTAATTTTCTTCTCTATTTCCCTTATTTATCCCCTTTATGTCCATGTCTAATTTCATTCTCTATTTCGCTTCTTTATATCCTTTATGTCCATGTCTAATTTAATTCTCTATTTCGCTTCTTTATATCCTTTATGTCCATGTCTAATTTCATTCTCTATTTCGCTTCTTTATATCCTTTATGTCCATGTCTAATTTCATTCTCTATTTCGTTTCTTTATATCCTTTATGTCCATGTCTAATTTCATTCTCTATTTCGCTTCTTTATATCCTTTATGTCCACGTCTAATTTCATTCTCTATTTCGCTTCTTTATATCCTTTATGTCCACGTCTAATTTCATTCTCTATTTCGCTTCTTTATATCCTTTATGTCCATGTCTAATTTCATTCTCTATTTCGCTTCTTTATATCCTTTATGAGCGTCCCATTGACATAGTGGTTAGAACGCTGGTCTCTCACGGCAAAGGTGCCGGGTTCGTATCACAGTACTGACGCAATCCAGTCTACCCAGCTGTAAATGGGTACCTGACTGAGTTAGGGAAGGAAAAGGCAGCGAGGAAGAAAACTGGTCACTCCACACCTCTTGATGCTTGACCAAGTATGGGGAAGTCTCTAACAATTCACTCCCCTAGGGCAGTATCTGCTATGTGACTACCTTGACCTTTTATATCCTTTATGTCCTTGTCTAATTTTCTCCTTCATTATCCTTCTTTATTTCCATGTCTAATTTCCTTCTCTATTTCCCTTATTTATGTCTGTCGTGATTTGAATGAGAATAGCTGGTACTTTCAGCTGAGCGATCTGTCTGTTTTATTTTCTGCTGTAGTCTCCTCACATTTTTCTGTATAAGAGCTCCTACAAGCTCTATTTCACTGCATTAGTTACCTCAACTCTCACGTTGGACAGGCTAAATTCCACCCCTTTACACGTGGGCATCGGCATCTAGCTAAAGATCCTTTTATTCTGCCTTTCTTGTAGATGACGGCAAGTTCCCTGATTCTTTGATTCACAGAGAACCCGGGGACACAGGGAATCGCCCTTAACCTTTCGTCTGTCCGAACGCCTCGTTCGAAGTACCGCCTAAGTAGCGCTATAGATTACGTCTCTTTCTTTTATCAAGGGACGCAAGGGAGACAACTCCCGAGGTCCTTACGTCTTATTACACCGTTCTTAGTGCACTTGCAACCCACCTGCAGACTTTATCTTACTATTTAAGCTAGGCGTCCCTTACATTCCTTACAATTGTCTTCAGAGAGAATTTTTGCTA
Source organism: Oreohelix idahoensis (assembly GCA_024509875.1). Lineage (NCBI taxonomy): Eukaryota > Metazoa > Mollusca > Gastropoda > Stylommatophora > Oreohelicidae > Oreohelix > Oreohelix idahoensis. The sequence continues at coordinate 373,293 of JAMPIV010003502.1, forward strand.
CCTTACAAAGTGGATCAGTGCTAATTGCCAATCTCAGTTGTATTGAGTTTAGGAATATTCTTTCAGTCGGTAAGCCCACATTTACTTAACTAATGTAGTAGCGTAGGCCGCCAGGTATTTTAACTGAACTTATAGAATAGAGATCCCTCGTTACTTTGTTTCATCTCAAATCTATACACATTTTTCCTTAAGATAAATTTTTCCGTAACAGGGAAAAAAAGACACCAAAGGGTTAATTTAAGAGTGTTTTTCTTAAGACAGAAAGTGTGAGTCTGTGTATAATTGTTCTACCATTTTTCTGCGCTTGGTCTGTGTGGAATATTACTGTAAAGAGTATTACTATTGTGTAAATACTGAGTTTCAGCTCAGTGCTATTTTTGGTAACTTATCTAGTGTTATTACTTACTGAGTAATTTACCCACGGGGCAATTTTTATTACCTTGGATTGTGGAGATAACTTTAAATGTACGATTATGTTCGTAAGCTGTGTGTGTGTGTGGGAATACGTTGGCTAACACGGTTAAAAATAATTTGGTCACGCCGCGCAGCGAAAACTGACACAAGCGACCAGAGATTTTTGATCGATAAAGTGGGCGAGACTGTAATGGGAAAGCCTGAAATCTGAGGCAAAACAGCGCGAAAGAATGAGGAGAGCCTGTGTTGATTTGTGTGGAGTGGGAAACGGAGAGTGAGAGTTTATTTATGTTTGCATGAGTGAGAGAAGAAAAAGGTGTGCGTGTTTTAGGTTTGTAATAGAATGTTGATTACTTGTTTATTTCCAGAGATCTTTAGTCACCCCTGACCGTGCTTCTTGTTATACTGGAGCTTCTTGTTATACGGCACAGTTCTTGTTATACTGTAGCTACTTGCTCTACTGCAGTTTCCCAGTTTATACTGCCGCTTCCTGGATTATAAAATACCACATCGATTGCTGATATGCTGCAGTGTTTAACCTTCGTCCAGCTACCTGGATTACCTACCTACTACACCTATTGCCGCCTTTTGCCATTACCCATCACTTCAGCACATACGGGTTGCCTCCATTGACATCCATGATTGAGGGCAATACGGTCATACCCATTTATATCGGGTTCAGACGGCATTTACTGACATAATGTCATAGAGGAGTAGTCACTTGCCGGTACTCGGTACATGTCTGTGGTCAAGTCTTCACTAACCAGTACAAGAGGTGCATCATTGGACCCCTTATGGTTACTCTTTTCGCGAGCTGAAGCCATCTTTTGGATATATATATATATATATATATAGTGGGAGAAAGTTTGATGTTTCCTAGTTAAGGAGTAATTTCTATTCCAGGATTATTAACACAGAATCGGCCGTTTTCGTCACAGAGAGCTGGGGTCGCACCCTGTCAGTAGACAGTCCTGGGGCTTTGTGTGTGTGTGTAATTTTTGAAGTGTAATAGTGGTTTGCCTGTGTTCTTGAGCGTGATACAAAATCACTGGCCTAATAGCGCTAGTGAGATTTTTTCTTTTCTTTTCTTTGTGAATATTTACGAAATAAATATAATTATATGTTCTACGCGGAATTTACTTCTATTCTACCTGTCACTTGATGTTTGCTGTTGTAGTCTTTACTGTAAAAGATTAACATATTTAGCAAGAGAGAACTTATGAGGGTATGACATCTTAAACATAGTCTCGAGAGTGGCTGGGAAGAAGACATTAGATATCTGATTATATCTCTCTTCTCTCTATAAGTCATATCTCTCTCCTTATTTTCATTAGTGACTCTATTTTTCTCTACTTTCACATTACTCATTCATACTCTGTCTAAACTCAGACATCATCGTCTCCCATACTCGCGACAATGTCATTTACGTCCGTGTCTGATTTCTTCTCGGTGTCCCCTCCTCCATTTACACATTCTGTCTTCTTCTGCCTCCTCCGTAACTCATTATTAGTTTTATTATATTTGGGTTGTTACTCATTCCCTTTCCCTTCTTAGTATTTACTTTTTTCACCCGGAAGCGGCAGCCATTTTATAGCAGGCTAAGTCTTGGTATATTTTAAAGGTAGTACCCATTTTTAATTTATTCTCACACGTGTCCTACCTAGCTCTCACTTTCTTTCCTGTCCCCGAAGAAAGTCTTGTGGCTGCAACGTTGGCTATTTTTTTATTTTTTAACTTTTGTCCTAGTAAGTAGAATCGCCTTTTCCCGACAAATTCCCAAGACGCACCCAATTTTTTTAAATATCCGCAGATCTGAAGCAGCCCAGCTGCAGAAAAATTAACAACAAGAAGCAACGCCGGACAGAAATTTAAAAGTTTTGTCTTCATCTATTCCTAAAGATGGAAGAACTGAGGGGCAGAGAGAAAATCAAGCAAAGCAGCAGGCATGCATGGTATAACAAAATGGTTAACAACAGCACGACCTAACTCTTAAAGGTCCTACAGGCAGCATGGTGCAACAAGACCATACCAAAGGATTGGGAGATTGCCATCTTAACACCAATTTTCAAAAAGGGTGACAATCGACAATGTGGAAACCATCTACCACTTTCAGTGTCCCTGGTAAAATCTACTCTAGAATCCTAGAGCAGAGACTCCGACGCCTAGCTGAGCCACAATTGGTCGAAGCTTATCACTCAAGACCTATTCTTCACACTCAGACAGCTTCTGTGAAAAGGCCCTTGAATTAAGTAGATTTTGTTTTTTCCTAGGCATCTGACAGGGTCCCCTGGTGCAAACTTTGGGACTGTTTGGCACATCAGCACCTCTGATTGTGCCGAGCTTCTACAAGTCTTGCAGGTGGACAGAAAATAAGTCAGAAGAGGGCACTGGTGTAAGACAAGGTGATATCCTATACCTTACCTCCAATACTGCCTCAATGAGACGATGTCATCACGGCAAAAGGGGGAACAAGAAAGTATTCAGTGGGGTACTGGGGGGGGGGGGCATTTCCTGATGCATGTTCTCGATTGCTAAATCATAGGTCCAAGTAGTCTGGAAGGAAGAGCAAAAGGGATGGTGTAAAGCTCTAAATTAAAATCCATGGTGATATTTATAGACAAAAACATTCAATTAATGCATTAAAAATACCACTGACCAAAAATCTCGGAGCTATTATGGGAAAAAATCTAAAGTTAGGCACTCGAAAATGGGAACTTTTTCAGGCCATAAATCGGATTCCTACAGGTTGGTAATAAAATCAGTATGGCATTACAAACTGAATGTATTTAAAAGAAAGGAGAAGTCTTTACATCATGTGAAAATAATAATGAGCGAAGAGCTTTATAGATGTAATAGCATTATAGATGTAATAGCATTATAGATGTAATAGCATGCAAATGAAGAATAGGCCTACTGTACCCTAATTCCTGTCGTACAAGGCGGTAATATAAGGTTATGCTTGAGACTGGCAACCTCATCACGTAAAACACACTGTTACAGAAACCACTGCTTCAAGAACATGAGAATACCTGGTACAGGCTTACTCAAGGGCAGCGACTTCAGTGGTAGCCCCATGCGGAAAAGAAAATGAATAAATGAAGGAAGAAGATTTAAAATGACAGAGAACTGAAAAGAGACGATATTAACACAGCAACAACAGTCAATACAGGATAAAAAGATTATAATAATGACTAATTAAATTGCCAGATTATAGTAACTTTATAGATTTCAAGTAGAAAAGTTTATTACAAATTAAAAGAAACGCGTGCCTTAAACACAAACACACAAAAGAAAATACAGACTTTCATAAATAGGGGCTGGCATCGAATAGAATGATTGATATGGTACAAGATCACCAATGTGGAAATGATGACAAGAACCAGACACGTACCAGCGGATTTAGAGATGAGAAGTTGACACTGGCGATAGATGATGAAGAAAGAACCTAATTCCACGTACCAGCGGATTTAGAGATGCAAGAAGTAAAAACACACTGGCGATAGATGATGATAAGAACCCTGGTACACTTACCAGGGCGGACTTTAGAGCCCCATGAGAAGTTGACATAAATGGCGAAGATTTAAAATGACAGAGAACTGAAAAGAGACGATATTAACAAGAACCAATATAGATCACGATTATAATACCACTAATTAAAGCCAGATTATAGTAACTTTAAGATTGACACTAGGCGATACAAATTAAAAGAAACGCGTGCCTTAAACACAAACACACAAAAGAAAATACAGACTTTCATAAATAGGGGCTGGCATCGAATAGAATGATTGATATGGTACAAGATCACCAATGTGGAAATGATGACAAGAACCAGACACGTACCAGCGGATTTAGAGATGAGAAGTTGACACTGGCGATAGATGATGACAAGAACCAGACACGTACCAGCGGATTTAGAGATGAGAAGTTGACACTGGCGATAGATGATGACAAGAACCAGACACGTACCAGCGGATTTAGAGATGAGAAGTTGACACTGGCGATAGATGATGATAAGAACCAGTCACGTACCAGCGGATTTAGAGATGAGAAGTTGACACTGGCGATAGATGATGACAAGAACCAGACACGTACCAGCGGATCTAGAGATGAGAAGTTGACACTGGCGATAGATGATGACAAGAACCAGACACGTACCAGCGGATTTAGAGATGAGAAGTTGACACTGGCGATAGATGATGACAAGAACCTGACATGTACCAGCGGATTTAGAGATGAGAAGTTGACATTGGCGATAGATAGGACACACCAGTGAGAAAACCTGTTGACAACATTACCATGCCGCCTTTGTTCTGAAATCCCCAATGTACGAGAAGCAGAATTAAACTGAATAAATGCACGGAGAAGAGACATGGAGACAGAAAAGAGAGTAATGAGGAAGACCTTGAGCTGATGTCACATGACTTAGCGTATGTTTATGGGAGGTATGTGCACCTTTAGGAGATATAGGTGATCTATTTGCATGTGTTGTGTAAACTGTAATGCCTAGGTAGTAGCGTCTGTATGATCCTCTGTGGATTGTTTATCAGTTATTACTTTTAGAATCGCCTTTCTTCAAATTTACTGGCACAGCCTCAGTGGAGCCAATTATTTAAATATGTATATGAAGTACATACTTGCATACAAACACACTCAACACACACACACACACACACACACACACACACACGCACACACGCACACACGCACACACACGCACGCACACACACACACGCACACACACGCACACACAGATATATATATAAATGGCTGAATGATAGACTTCTTTAATTACGCATCCATGGCGAGCTCGAATATGGAGGTGTGTGAGAATGAAATAACCTGAATGAGGGTGATATGACTGGTAGCGGAATCAGCTGTTTTGTTTGTTCCTGTGGCAGGATATGCAGTGCCGTAATAAAGGCCCTAAAATGAGAGTAAAGGGCCATATTGAAAAGTCACAGATTTGATTATCGTTACAGTAGTGTTCAGAAGCGCCTGTGGTTACCTTTGGCACCAACGCAGGCCCTGCAGCGGCTTTGCGTACAGTCAACAAATCTACTCAGGGACTCCTGGAGGAATCGAACCCATGCTTCGGTCAGGGCGTATCACAGATCATCCAGGGTCCTGTTCGTCAGACAGGGTCAGTTGCCGTCCAATCTTGTTCCATTAGTGTCATCTCTGGAAACAGAGATGGCCATGACGTGATAACAATGTTATTACACTGCAGGAATACTGTGTCGGCTCTAACTGTACGTGGTCATGCGATATCATGCTGGTACTCCTGGAGGTCAGGATGATGCTTGAAGAGAGGCATAACTTGATCCTACAGCACGTCCCTGCTTGTGACGGCCATAACAGCATGATAAAACATGTAGGCGGGTACGGTTATTGTAACTGATACACTGCACACCATGATGCTACCTCATCCCCATCTATCTGTCTGGAAAATTCAGCAGTTGGCTTGCCTCTCACTACGTCGTATTCATACCTTTATCAGCCCGTCAGAATTCGATAGACAGAAACGACTTTCGTCTGAAATACGACGTTTCGCTATTGGCGTATGAGACAACATTGATGCACCTGTGCCCACTAGTAACGTTGTAGCCGGTGTTGTTGTACCAAGATCGCACCAACTTGCGATCGCCTGACGTAGAGTCTTGCCGCTTGCAGTCAACGTCTCATGGTGTTTGGAGATAAATCCACTGGTCCCAGCCACTACTCGTGCAGTTGCACCTGCATGCAAGAAGAGAAACAGCAGGTGCAGTTGCCGCTATAGGCATACTGTTGAGGTGTCGTGATCCGAGGTTGACCTGAACGATGACGATCTGCAGTGGTTTCGGTGACGCTGAAACGTTGTAGCAGCAATGCGATGGCGGACTGGTTGAAAGTGAAGTGTCTGGTTGTTTCCTCGGTGGACATCCCGCCTGTTACTATCCCTATAGCGCATTATTTCTCTGTAGTGCTCAGTCTATGCAAGGTTCTCTCACGTCTTTGCGCGCTTGGAATGAAACATGAACGGGTTTTCAGTTCAAATTTCGTTATTCTCAACTTTGCCTGTCAGCAATCTAATGTTTTCCGTTCAGTTCTTTTGCATAACACATGAATCACGTGTCACATATAGCACGTGTTTTACCAATGTTGAACCTACTGAGTTGGGAAATCCCTCTGGGTTTGCCAGAAAGCCTTGGAACTCATCCCAAATATACAACGGTAAAACTCAAATCTTTGAAGATCGGAAGAGGAAGAAAACCGATGTGTAATTAAAGTGTATATATATATATATACACACACATGCACACACATACATACATACACATACACACATACATACATAGATACACAAACATCCTTGTATGCCCATCAGCTAAGCACAATCCTAGTATGTACAGATGTGGAAGTGAACCTCCGTCTGTGAGGTTAAATGCACCATCATTGACTCTTGAAACCATCCACAAACTTCCAGTGACTCCTTCTGTGGTGAAACATATCGACAACCCACCATGCACACTAAGCTTGGACGAGTCACTTGAGCCCCAGACGCATCTCTGGCTTTTACCTGGTTGACTACATGCAGGAGGATCTCACTATGGACCCAATGATAGACAGAGGAAGCTGAGAAGTGGCTCTATGTAGGACATGACAAATCCTTGGGAGAGCCCAGGGCAAGAGCACAGTATGTTAGCTCTGCATATTTGGGGAGCACCATTGGATAGCGGGGAATGCAGAGTATGCCATGCACTTCTTCCTTCTAGTTTGGTAGCAGATGTAACGATCCTCTAAATGCAGGCCAAGCTGGAGAAACTGGACCTCATGACCTCAACACGTTTCAGAATGGCAGAAAAGCCACAAGAAAAGCCACAAGAAAAGCCACAGTAAAAGCCTAAATCTACAGTATAGATAATAGTCTTCAACTTGTTATTGGCTGGAAAAGAGCGAGAAGCTTAGCAGTCCTAATTAAACAACAACATATCTATACACAAATATGTACATCTACATATATACGTACCTGAATAACTAGCACGGGGTTATTATTTTAATATTAAAGTTATACGTTTTATTTCCTACCACGTCCCACTCTCATAGCTTTGAAAAGCTGAATGGCACTGACCACACTTCACAAACATCGGAGAGCTGTATCCTAATATTCAGACAAACTTTACATTTCATTAAAATAAAGAATAGAAAGTAGTTCCCGCCATGCAGGGCCGGATTATGAACTCCGGAAGCCCTAGACTATTAAGATATTTTGGGCCCCCTCTCCGATCTTCTAATAGGTACAACAACAATATTTACAACAATAGGTACAACAATAGGTACAACAACAAAAAACAAAAACAAAATTTGATTTCAAATACATCTTTTTATTAATAAAACTTCTAAAAAATATATTAATAAATCCATACAAATATCAGAAAATCATAGAGAAATATCTAGAATAACCGTTTCTTGACATTTTTAAATTGCAGAATCTTTGATTATATTATCAAAATCAATACGATGAAGCATGTCTTCCACACAAAATAAATCAAGCGAATTTCCCCGAGTCATGTTTGACATATGAGGATTTAAAAAAATAAAAATATGGATTTGTTGCAATTAAAGAATGCAAATTTAAAATTCTAATCAATCAAGTATTTAAAAAAAAAAAAGATTTGCACAAATTCACTCTTTGGGATTTATCAGAACCATCAACAACTAATATTTGGGACAGTGTTGCCAACTTGAAAGTTTTGAATAGCACAAGGTTTGTAATAAAGAAGCACTAAAACGCACTAAAAATGTTTTTAGCCTATTGCTTTTTAAAAACTATTTGATTATTACCGAAATTTAACTATTTATTTTAGAAGGGAAACAAAATTAAATGCATTGAATTTTAAAAAATTGTTTAGGGGTTCAGACATTTTCTCGAAAACATTTTTCTCCGTTGCTTTTTTCGCGGGGGCCCCTGTAAGCCTGGGGCCTTAGGTCTGGGCCTAGTGGGCCTTATTAATAATCTAGCGCTGCCGCCATGCTTGTCGCAGAGTGTGAATAAGGAGGGTTGGGTCCGGCCACTCCCATCCTATAGAAACTTAAAGCGCCCTTCCCCAAAATGTGAACAACGCCAACAAGTCAAATAAAGCTAAAGACGACATGGTAAGACCTTGGTCGTAAGGCACACAGAACAGGAGGTTTGGGAGTGTATCTGTTAGAGTGCTATGCTCCACATGGAGCTAATGGTAATGAGGATGACAATGATCATGAAAAGTAGGTAGAAAAGCTTAACAAAAAGTTAAAAGAAACATTTAGATTAAACATTATATATTAATATAGACTTTCATAAATGGGTGATTGCTTAACTCTTTGACTCAGCAGTTATTTTCCACCTTGTACCATAATTTTAATTCGTGATATACTAAAAACAACGCTCAGAGAGTTGTTTTGGCATGGGTGTCAAATCTGACCAACGCCGTGAGCGTTGTTCCGGAGTCAAAGAGTTCAGATAGAAGGATTTCTGCTTCTTCTTCTTCCTCGTTCGTCCTGAAAAGGACGGTGGTTGCGTTGTGTCTGTTTACGCCGGAGCTGTGATATCTGCGCCTTTCGGTCGACACATCCGACTTCAGCACGGCATTTTTTGGGACCGGGTTTGCCTTCCCTCTTCGATCCCTACTCTCTCAGCCAGACTGCAGTGATGCAGCCTGTTTCTAGGACCACCACGTGGAGGTGGATTAGGGTCTTGGTCAGCTCTGGTTCGCTGACCCTGACGCAAGCAGTCAAGCTATGGGTCGCTGACTGCATTCTCTATTGCTGCATCTTTGGGTCCCAGATAGAAGGATTTAAATGGCACAACAAGATCACCATTGTGGAACTGATGACAAGAACCAGACCAGTGCCAAAAAGAGAATACTGACGAAGAGAAGAAGAGGATACTGACGATGGATAAGACACAATAAAAGAGCCAATGAGGAAATGATAATAATGACAATTAAATAATACAGAGCAGTTTCTCGTTCACCATTCCTCCCTCCCTCTCTCTCTCTCTCTCTGTCTCTCACTCTCTCTCTCTGTCTCTCTTGCTGTCTCTTTCTGTCTCAATCTGTCTCTCATTCTCTGTCTCTCTCATTTCCTCAGTATTTTTTCGATGCATGGTCTCTTCCCTCTCCCCCACCCACCTTCTGGCTGTATGTTTATTTGCTCGGTTGGTCTTCAGTTTTTAAACTTAATTTTCGAAGTTAATCCAAACCTAGTTTTTCGCCATATTGACCTTATTTGGGAGGAATATGGTTTGGGAATTCCCGTTCAACAAAAGGTCAAAATTTCATGTATTGATTAATTAATTTATTTTAAAATCCCATCACATGTTTATGTATCTTATTCAGCTCTGCCTAATAAGTACTCTTTCCTTTCCATCTGCATCTTCTGCCCCTAAGCGCTCTTTTAAATCTTTCAAGTTTATTTAGACTTGCTGTTTGTGTTGAATTTGTGCCATGCTGTGTTTACAGTAAATATTCCCTTTAATGCTTTTTTTTATTTATTTATTTTTTTTTTTTTTAATAATTTGTGTATTTTGCACTTGCGTTGAGTTTGTACAAAATTGTCGCTATTTGCATTTTTACAAATATTAAACCTTATCTGAGTCATTTTTTTTTCACTTTATAAGAAGTAGAAGTACTTGTAAAATAAAACCAAGATAAGAAAACAAATTATTCTGCGGTTTCTCATTAGACGAAGATGTGTTTTCCACGAAGGGAATATTGCCTGGGCAGTTTGTAGTCGCATTATAAGTGATAGAAATGAGTTTTACATAAGTGAAAATGTAAAAAAAAAACGGTGATAATAAAGCATCTCATTTACATGCCTACTGAAGCATATTGGGAATGTGGTGTTACGCCCATATTTCCTTGACCATCGGCACACTAGGGGTGATGTGCCGGCCGCCTTTAGCCTTCACAGAGTTATCTGGTACCCAATTCAATGAGGCAGGATCAACCACGGAGCCGTTTGCGGTCTAAAAAATCACACCTCAACTAGGGATCGAACTATGTGGATTAATCACAGCGCTACCGCGGCGGAACTGAAAATGTGGACAACCGTAATTCTACATTATCATTACGTGTCGTGTCTGGTGACTTTGTCAATCAGTTTCGTCCAAAAATGTTTTAGATGACTTTATATTTAAGTTATAAATCAGTCAATCAATATCTTTCAGATCCTCATGGACCACAGATCTTGAGCAAAAACATGCCAAGCCCCCATGTCCTGTACCTTCCGTTCAAAGATTTTCCATATCTCCTACACTCCTTTTTTGTCTATCTCCAGTTCTTTTATCTGTGTGTGTGTTTTTATGTGTGGTATTCCTCTATTTTTCTTACCGTGGGGGTCCCATCATGACCTGCTTTATAATGCTATCAGCTGGTTTTCTGACGGTGTATCATATCCGCATCGTATCCTCGCATCGTACTCAACTGATATTAGTCTGGTTGTGTCTATCAGTTCCATACTGGTGGTGTTGTCATACCATTTCAATCCTTTATGTACTGTGCAAGCACACATTTATGAAAATCTACAACTTTCTGGCTGTTGCTTTATTCCCAACGTTTCAGGGCCTTACAAGAAGAATGACTTGATATAAATGATACTTTATTTATACTCGCTGTTTTCCTGGCCACTTTTAGCCATTCTGAATCTTCATTCTCAGAATGTTTTTCCCTTGGTTGTACCTTTTGTCACTAGGTCGTTTTGTCTGTTTTCTCTTTACGTTTGGTAACTGTTGGCATACAATACTGCGCCACCAATGTGCCTACAACTGATTTTATCTTACTTGCTTACGTTTTGATAAAAATATATTGATGTGATACAAAAGTGTAAGTTAACAAATTTATAAATTAAACTGACGCTGGAGAATTGAAGTCAAATTCCTGTTTTATATTTAAAAACGTAAGATTGTATTATGGTCTCAAGAGAATGGGAACTGTCCTGTAATTTTTATTTTCCGTTTTACAAAAATAACCAAAAGATTTCATAAAAAATAGATGATTACCTAGAATAGGATTGAAATGGTATAACAAGAACACCAATGAGGTAATGACGACGAGAAGCAGATACGTGTTTGTGGAACGAGAGAAGAGACGAAGATGCAGTGGATGGATAGGATCTATATTAAGGACAACTGTTGGAAGCATTAAAAGATAGTCCTTGTTCTCCAATCTCCAGGGTAAGAGACGTCGACGGGGTCCGAATAACAAATGGAGAAGAGAACTGGAGATATAAATGAAATGCATAAGAAAGATATGGAGAGGGCTTGAGCTGAAGGCACAGGACAATCGGACTGGCCTGAGTTTGTTGAAGACCTATTCTCCTGTGGGAACTGAATTAATGAATGACTCTTGTTTTTTAGTGGAAAGAATACTGCCTGGAAGAAACTATGAAAACCACAACCAAACAATTTTTTGGAAGGGAAGGAATAAGTGGAATTACTACACATTGTGAGGTAGTCGAGTTCTGTCAACGAAACTAATTGTCCATCAAAGAAAATACCAACAGCGTTAAAAAGAGAATTTATCTTTACTTATCACAATGAAGTCACAATGGTCATTATGGTGAGTGAAAAGTGTATGAATTATTTAGTGCTATGCTACAGTTCTGTAGTTTTGTTATTTAACGTGTTTTTAACTTTTCCAGGTTCTTTCTAGCATCTACACCAGGTCTATCGATTGACATTGACCTAATTCCTGGCTGAAAGATGCGCAGGTCTGCGCTCTTGGCTTATACCCAGATGTGTGGATTACACCTCTGATGTATTATTTAGTAGTTCACAATGTGATAATTGATTAAATTTTTTCTTGTTTCAGAGCAGTACTCAGGGAGAGTGGACATAAGTGATCAGACACTATAGCTTTAACTCCATTGCATCATTGTTTCTTAAATTATGTCATACATGTCCTCTCCCATTTGCAACATACATCGCATATTTCTGAAAATTAATTTTTCTCAGTCTCCCTGGGTACGCCACTGTTAATATACCTTTATACCTTACTTTGACTGACTTTTAATTAGCAAATGTACATAATGAAATGCCAATAATTTATTGCCACATGCTTCCATTTTGAGCACCAACAACTATTGATTTAAAATGTGTGTATATTTTTTAAAATCTAAATTCAATTAGTTACTCTTTTTTTATTTTGTAAGTGGTAACAGAAAATAAAGGATATTTAATTAAAAAATTGGCTTCCTCCTGAAGTTTTTGTTCGAGACAAGAGCATGATAGTCATGGTAATCGGGTCTTCGAAAATTATACAAATAATATACACGTTTTAATTTGCTTCTGTCTCAACTGAATTAAATTGTTTTAACTTTGTTTAAACTTGCAAGACTACACGGATTGAAATAATAGCAATTGGACGAATGAAAACGAAGCCATAAATAGAACAATCACAAAGCAAACAGATGGATGAAAATAATAGCTCATGTGTATCTGTGATAGCACAATAATACAAACAAAATTTAAAAAAAAATATTTTTATTGTACAACCAGTCAGAAAAGTATACCCCAGAAATTGTTGTCCTCCCACTTAATGCTTTTTATCAAAGTGTGTTTTTTTTAATAAACTTTGATTGCGATGGACATTTTGCAGTTTTTATTACCTTATTTTCCTCAGGTTTGAACTGCTAACTTAAATTCTTACAGAATTAATGCAAGTCCTTTCTGAACTATTCACATTTTTTGGTATTTACAGTATTGCAATGTTTTGTGTGTTGTTACTTATAGCGTGCACGATATTCCTTTTTTAAATGCATTGTTACATACTTCAAATGTCATTTCACAATTGAGTTTGGACAATTTTCACAGAATTCATACGTTAATGATAATGTGAACACCAACTACTGTAATTGTCTGAAAGGTATGATCCTAATAAAGGAGACACGCTTTGTTCAAACTCAACGCATTTGCAAATTTGTTCTTTATTATTTCATCAATTATTGTTTAATCATTTGATTGATTGATGTTTGATCCCTAGATGCGTTTGTTTCATCTCTATATAGTTATTAGTAACCCTTTCCTTTATTTGTATTTCTGTATTTGTATTTAAGATGTATAGTGTTTCTCCTTTTAAACCTTCCATGCTATTTTCCAAGCCTCCCGTTAAGCTAAATGTATGATCTTCGTAGAATCATATTCGTGTAAAGGAGGGAACAATATGTGTACAGTCGGTGATTGCAAGCGATTACCCGAAGAGTACATAATCAAAGTATTTAGGTTACAGTAATTAGAAACTATGGTTTTGTTGAACCACTGAGTACGAGGAACAGAAGTATTCGTCATAGCGACAAATATTCCTGAGGAAAAGGTCAAGAAGTTTTATTATTTATTCATGAAGCAACTTTTTTTCACATAAAAATATCTACTCCCACGTTTCAAATAAGCTATTAACAAACAAATAAAATTCTCCAAAACGTTTAGAGAACTATCAGTAAAATAAAAAAACAAAACGCGCCATAGACACGAATCTATCCAGCCACTAGTCGAACACACATAATAAAGTCTAGTTCCTCAAATCTTCCTCTTAATCTCTCTATTAAGTCAAGTCAGTTCGCATTCCTGGTTTTATAATAATAATAATAATAAATTCTTTAAGCGCCAAACACGGCGCATAAGGCAGAAACCAGTGCTCTCCAGGTTGTTCGTTGTGACGCCACTCCTCTTAGCTCTTGCACATTATTTAGGCCCAACGTTCTTCCTTCTCTTATTATTTTTCTTCTGAGTGTTTCGTTTGTTCTTCCTTTTTTCCGCAAAATTACCCTCAAAAACCCAAGTGAGCGCCTGTAGTAGGTATTTCTGTTGTTTTGCATTCGTAGGACATAGACCGAAAATATATGACCATCGTCTTTTCCTTATATAGTCGGAGACATATTTCTGCCTAGAGTCTTCTCTTATTTGTCGATTAGTCTTGAATTCTTTTCCAACTGATGTTCATGAGTTTTCTAAGACATTTGTTCTCGAATGTCTTCAGCTTGTTCTCCAATGATTTTGTTATTTTCCAACTCTCACAGCCGTATGTTAACACTGAGATAACATTTGAATTAAACAGACGAAGCTTGGTATGTATATTCAATGATCGTAATTTCCAAATGTTAGATAATCTATTGAAGGCGCTAGCTGCCAAAGCAATTCTAGTATGGTTTTATAATGTATCAAAAATAACATTGATAACTTATTCGTGCCTCCGGCTGATCGATAACCGGACTTCTATAATTGTTGTGTTCAAAAGTCTACTTCTGAATCTCATAACAGGGATCTCGTATGAATTTCAACATGGAACATCCTATTTCAAATAGGGTCTTGTCATTAATTAACAATAAACCTTTACGTGAAAATTACACACCATAATATACGTGTTCACCCTTACATGGAAAATGGTCAAGTGATAATATTCAGACTGAGAACTGGCCACTACAGATTCAAATACCATCTGCTCAGCAAAGTAAAAACCAAACAGACAGACATGTGTTCGTGCGGAGAAGAAATAAAAGAAAAACAAATAAACAAACAAATAACTAAAAACAAAAAGAGAAACTGTGAAAAATATCCTCCACTGGACAACGTTAGGACTACAATGTTCGTCGTCAAGGACAAGCGAACTAATAACAGACAAAATAAAATGTGAGCTAAGCTACATCTGTAATAGACTGGAAGGGGGTATCATAACAAGAGTTAGCTACCCGAAAAGTAGCAGCTGGTAGACTCTTTCAGGCCATAAATCGATGGTTTCCTCAGCAAAATGGAAATTGGCAAGAAGACGAAGATGGCATACATACGTATGTTCCTATCTTGACTTATGGATGCGAGTCGTGAGCAATGACTAAAACCCACAAACATCAGCTGCAAACCTCATAAATGATGTATCTGAGGAAAGTGGTCAAAGTAACAAGAAGAGACATGGTTAGCAACCAGATGATACGCCATGACATCAAAACCTAACCCCTGCAGACCTGAGTGGAACGGTCCCAGTTACGATTGATTTGCCATGTCTGCAGACTGGGAGAAGATCGGATACCACGACAAATATGGGAAACAAGAGCCAGGGATCCAGAACTCCAGGAAGACCCAGAGTTCGCTGGGTGGCAAACATCAGACAACCCCTGAAGGATCGAGGACTGGACAGGGATCAGACCAAAAGGAAGACAGTCAATAGGTTAATATGGCGCGCTCTCTCTCTCTGTGGCAAACCTCGATAGCTAAAGGTAGAAGATGAATAACCAATCAAGTAATGAAGTAAACAATTTAAGCTACATAAAAAAACAAAGGTAAATGGTACGAGACATAAATGGAAAACGTGGTTGCTGGATTACCATATTATGGCTGCTGTTGTCAGGCTGGAAAGTCCCAGTGAGAATCCCATAGGTAGGTTTTTGACCCTTTGCAATGATTGGAAATAAATGTAGCATTTCAGAATAGTCCATCAATGGGCAACTTAGAGTATAATGATGAGGGTTATCAAAGGTCATCAACCTTCGCTCAAGATTACTCGTGGCAGAGATATAAATAGAAGAATGGTTCAAGAGAGCCTGACATGATTTTTGAAGAAAAGCAAGTATAACAACTGTGATTTTCTAAGCTGTCATGCACTTATTATTCTACCGCCTCTTCTGTGAGGTAGTATATTTTCGCTCGCATTTCTGTGCCTCCAGATGAAGGCGATTCAGAAGAATATTAATCTAGTAGCTCTATTTGGGTATGTATTTAGAACAGTATGAGTCATACGGATGCAGACATTCACTTCCCTCAATAGAAAGTAATCCAACTATAGCTTTACAGTTACAGATAAACAGGTGTAATAATCACTTAGATTTTAACAATGTAAAATAAATAAAGTTGCTTATAAAAAGAAACGATGATATTTATCGTCATTGGATGATTTAAACCAATGTCTTCCAAATCGTTTCGGGTTACTGCCCCTAGAGCATATTCCCAGCGCCCCCTCCGTGTTCTTGCATTACATAAAAACTATAAATAGCACCGTTGGTTATACACGTATCCCTATTGAAACTTTCCTCTTGTTTATTGACATATCGCGGATATCACTTTATCACTAGCTCGCCTAAATATCGAGACAATAGAATCAGCAACAAAGCAAAGTTGGTCCTTTATAAACATCTGCAAATATCTAATTATTTCGTCAGTTGCCAGCGAAAACTACATTCAGACACACCTTGCCAATGGACACTCACCTACATTAAACTAGTAATATAACCACTGCGCTATATATCTATCTCGTTCTCGACTCATTGATGCCGTCTCTCCAATCCACAATTTTTGCTTTTCAGTTAATTACCAAATATTCCCCGTACCCTATTGACAAGTTCTCGTTCCCACTGGTACACCTACCCCAGGATGAGAACCTCTGCTATAAGGTGTATGAGAAACTGAGATGAGCGACGTTAGGGAGGAGCGATGGGTTCGGGTTTATTCAGGCTGCGTTCTCCTTTTAAGCGCTAACATCAGAGCCCCGTATAATTAAAAAAGCTTTTACATGTAAGTAATATTGTTGAATATAGCCTGTTAGATCCTCAACCACCCACTTACTACTGAACGCCCTTCTGAAGCCCATTTTTCCCTTTTTGCCCCTTGGGTCCTTCCAACGCCCCCGCTTTGGGAACCACTGATTTAAACTGTGGTAGAACTTGGGGAAAATTGTGAAATGTTCATTAGCTCCGATGTTATGGTACTTACCTTCTGCGTAAGTTGCTGTTAGTTCCCACGTAAGTTGCTGTTAGTTCCCACGGGTGCTTTGGACTGGTCCTTCTCTTCAATAATCAAGAATGGTGGCTATAGCACGTCTCAAGCATTAATGTTGAGGTAGCTATAAGTTATTAAGTGTCTTTAAGACCCGTCTGATGTTGGTGTCAAGCCGTCGACTGCTGGCAAAGTGAACCACAAAATGAAATGAGACAAAAGTCTCTGCAAAGTATTGGGTCTCCTAACATAGTCATCAGGCTACCTCTGCTTTCATCCACCACCACATCTTCCTCAGAAATTTTACCCTCCCTCAGCGTTTATTTTAACCCCAGTGAGTCAGATGAAAGTGCCTTTGGACACCGAAAGACGGCAATTGAAATATATATATATATATATATATATATATATATATATATATATATATATATATATATATATATATCAATATATATATATATATATTATATATTATATATATATATATATATATATATATATATATATATATATATACTGAAGCACATTAAAAACGCACCACCTGTATAATCCAGGAACAGAGTGTGAAATGTAAATATAAGTGTTTACAAGTTTACATATTTGGAATCTTTATTCATTTTCCTATGAATCCATGCTGGTCATTAGTTTGTACATTTGATTGTTATGAAATTAATTGCATTCTGTGCAGGCAAGGGAGAAAACCAAAAATACAAAAAAATGCACGTGCGTTATCCTGCTGGAGAAGCTGCAAGTCTGGATAAATTGTGAACGCAGGAGCAACCAGTGCATCCAGAACCTCATCTCGATATGTCACAGCATTAACATTTCCACGGAAGACGTGAAGAGGCAAGCGATGGTGAAAACTGAATCATCCCCAAATGTGAATACTGCCATCTCCAAATCGGTTGACACAGCAATCTGCAAAGCGCTCTCCACACCATCGCCAAATCCGCATACGTCCATCAGCAAAGGATATGTTGAATCTGCTCCCGTCTGTGAATAGGACAGCATTCCACTGCAGTCTAGTCCATCTGACATGTTGCTCTGCCCATTGCAGGCGCTGCTGACGATGTCTGTGAGTCAAGTTTGGCCCAACATTAGGTCGTCTTGCAGTAAGGCCTGTATCTCTGAGTCGTCGTATGACTGTCATTCAAGAGACTTGCCCATGTCTACCCACCATTGCTCTTGCCGTTTGACTTGCCGGGAGAGTACGATTCCTTAGGTAACTCAGCACAATATGACGATCTTGCGCAGGGGTAGTAACTCGTGGTTGGCCACTCCGAAGTCTATCCCGGGCACTGCCAGTGGTTCCGTAACGTTCATTGAGACGTACAATTGTGCTGTGGTGGCAATTCATCCTTCTGGCAATGGCCCGCGAGCTCATTCCGGTCTCCAACATACCAATGGCTCGTTGGCGGTCGTTTTCAGATAGTCGTGGCATTTCAAGCACATGTACTGGATGTTTTGTCTCAACGGCCTTTTTATACCGAGTATACTGCCACAACGTGTACACATTTTCAGGGTCATAGCTGTTGGGAATCGTTTTGCATGTGTAACTTTCATCGTTTTCATGTAGTCTGTACACAAACCCGTGGGTTGAATCATGCACTTTCCATTCCAGCAGCCATTCGCTCTCTACCTCTTGGCAAACACGGGGAAAATCCATTCCCACACTTTTTTTTTCCAGCTTCTCGGCATCAGTATATATAATAGTGGTGCGTTTTTAATGTGCTTCAGTATATATATATATATATATATATATATATATATATTTAAATACACACATGAAATTTACTGATGTGCTTGTATAATAAATATGTACACCGTGATATAACCATCCACTCCTTGCTCTCTGCAGAGCCTGGTGCCACCTCTGCTGTTGGTTCCTTGTGAAGAAACCCGCACGAAGCAGTCACCTGCTCTTGCTGTGGTGGTTAATGTGTCAAGTTATTTGAAGTGATTAAGTTGCCAGCTGCGTATGCCACTGTACATCCACAAGCAAATTATACATGTAAAAATGCAAATATAAATGATAAAATGTACATATTACAACTTACCTCGAGTTTTTTCGGGCGAGAACAGACTTGTTAGAGCCGCGATAGCACAGAGGTTAGTGCACTGACATTCAAGCTCGGTGGTCCCTGGTTCGATCCCCAGTTGACAATTTTTAGACCACAAACAGCTCCGGTGTCGACCCAGCCTCATGAATTAGGTACCAGAGCAACTTTGAGAAGGTTAATGGCGGCCGGCGTGATGCTGCCCACATCACCCCTAGTGTGCCTATGGTCAAGAAAATATGGGCCTAACACCATATTCCCAATATGCCTCAATGGGCATGTAACGGGATGTTTTACCTTTTTTACATACTTTTTGCACAGGAAACGTCCAAATATTGTCGGCCAACTGTTTAAGATGCGTATATTTCAGGTGGGTTAGGCGTCTAACTGAGTTCACTTGAATTTGGACCCTAGAACTTAAGACTGTATTAAGTGCTGTATTTGAGGTTCCTCTCTTCTTATTTTAGACGCTACTTCCAGTCTTACGGCCTGTCCTATATTTGGTTCCTAATATTCCGTGTTCTTGGCTGTCTATGATTTCTTCTTGACGAAATTGGAAGTCAGTGAAGTAGTCTTATAACGCTGTAGCATATAAGCGAAATTTTCGCCTACACACACAGGTTGCTACTTGGAGGAGAAGTCCAATCAGGAGCAGTCTATCTTAGCATTTCAAACGCCAAACCACTTGCGAGTGTCTGATTTGGGTATGGGTTCCCTTAACATGTGATTTTTCAAACTCCATGACCATATAAGGTCTTGCCACCTCCGTTTCACCTGTCATGTTTACAAACTCACTACTTCAAATATCTTCCAAGATGTTACTTTCTCGTAGTTGATTATCACAACAAATTCCATCTGCCGGAAGTATTACATCACTGCCCGTCTCTTAATCTTTAACAAGATTGTCACCTTCGGACATTGCAGTGAAATCAGCGAACTGACACCTCATCTCTCATTTACCGTCCGTCTGTCATTCATATTGGAAAACCTGAACAACATGGTTTGGGACAATTATCTGCTACTGATGTCCCCGTATCAAACATATGTTCAATCAGCCCGTCTTGCTACTTACTGACGCCTTTTCTGTCGGGTGGGAGCTGTAACACAACGTAAAAATTTAACCCTGCACAAATAGAAGTAAATGTTGCTTCAAACAGATCAAGAGGTCAGGTAATAGTAAGGGAGTGACAAGTAGGACAAGATATGATAAGATAACCCCTAAACCGATTAGAGTGTTAACAATAAACAATGAAAAGTTACCCTCAGAAGGAATGGTTCTAGTAAGTAAGGTCGGAGAAAATTGAAGACCAGAAAAGAGAACGAACGTGACAGTTTGTCTTTCCTTAAAATTTTCATTTGTCTCCAGTTCTCTTCTCCGTGGATTCTTTGGTGTCACTCGGCCACTCGTGTCCTGTGGATTCCAGAACAATGACTGCCTTGTAATATTATCAACAGGTTTCGTCAATGTGTATCCTATCCATCGCCGGCGTCTTTTTCTCTTTCACTGTTCCACTGGCGCTTGTCTGATTCTTGTCATCAGTTGCACATTGGTAATCGTGTCGTGTCATTTCAATCCTTCTATTCTACGCAAGCACCCATTGATGAAAAAATGTACCTTCTTTGCTGCTGTTTTTTGTTTTTGTTGTCATCCTTGTTTCAGAGCCATACAATAGGACTGACTTAACATTTGAGCTCAAGATTCTGAGTTTTGTCTTGGACTTGATTTCTCTTCATCTCCATCCACTTCCCAATGCAATAAAAGCTCCTCTTGACTTTTGGATTCTTAATTTTACGTTATCCTCTGTCCCTCCAGCTGTGGCTGTATTGCTGTCAAGATATATGTACGATTCTACATCTTGTACGGGTGTTTCTTAAAATGAGATTGTGTTATCGTTTCTAGCATTTCAAATATCGCGGACAAAAAGAGAAAAAAAAAAGACATCATGATTTTGATGAGTGACCTAAATGCGAAATAGGTACACACATTAGCGGCTATGAATAAATCAGGGGAAAACGTGGAATTGTGACAATGGAAAAAAGGACAGATCTTTATAAACATATGTTCTTTAAATCAACTTGCTATATCGAAGTTTCCGCATAAAAGGATACCTAAAAACAACATGGAAATAACAGACCACAGGACAGAAAATCAGATTGATCACAATCAGACGCATAAACAGGAAGTTCAGATCATCACTGCGTGACGTAATAGTATGTAGAGAAGCAGATGTGGCTGTAGAGTGCTAGAATCCACCAGATATATGTAGAGTGTCTATTTAGAGGTGTGTAGCAGTACTCTACTGGATATGTTGATGTGGAGCTATAAAGTGTTGATGTGTCTTGGTAGTAGCACCACTCAACATGGAGGGTTATCGCCCTCGGACACCAGGGATGATGAGGCAAGATCTTATGGTGTCGTGGTCTGGTTTATGTGTGACGTGTTTATGAAGACAAGTATCAGATAGGGACGTCACATCAATTCATAAACGTATAAAGTCAATAAATTGTTGAACAGCAAGTGATGTTGTTGGTAACATATAATATACGCCACAACGACGAGATACATGAAGATAATTATGCAGTAACATCACTGGTATAGAACAATAGTCATTACATCATCGACGTAGTCAATACAGCAGGAGCAGCAGACAGCATCAATAATAATGGTACATTATATGCCTTCTTAGGATATCATAAACAGCTGTGCATGTAGTCAGGTGGTAAGCTTTCCCTTTCCATCATAGCTAGTAGATATCAAATGGGAGATTAAATCTAGTCTCCTATATTCGACCTCAACAAGACAGGCATGTCTTCTGAGCGTCATATTATCGTCCTCTATGTTCCTTAAACAACAAAGGTATCAAACCTAGATCCATCAATAAAGTTCAGGAAGCAAATGGTCCTTAGGACAGGCATCAATCGATGCATGACAATATAAGTGGATCGTGAGCTGAGCAAACTTGTCATATCATAGACTCTTCAATAAGGCAGGCTAGGCAAAAATGTCAACATCAAAAGATGGCGATAAAGTTACTCAGCAAAACTCAATTACCTGTTCATCAGGAATTAAATCACATAAATCACATAGGCCTCCAGGCACTTGGAATAACATAGAGATATATCATCTCAAAAGGAACAACAACGATGAGGACTCTTTCCTGAATAATATCAGCAAGGATGCCAGCACAAAAAACGTCGTCCTGCTCACAAGCAAAATCTGCCAAGAGTGAACTGGGCGGAAATCATTCAAACAATGACACAACCTAGGACATGCGCAGAACACGCGAATCGAATACAGCTCAGCTAACTTACGGAACGAAGAATGTTCTAAGATGTTCGACTAAAGATTCGAACCTTAAAAGGAAATGACATCTTGAAACATTGCGATTGCCAACTGTTTCTAAGAACTGACGACCTGAGCGCTCCGTATATGGACATGACTCAAAATCGTTCACACAAACTATCGGCAACTATCGTCACACGATTAGACAACTAGTAGAAATAAAAAAGTGACTACAATTACATGAGTTATTTCCCATGCATTACAAAATTAAATATATAGTCAGAATGCATGGTCAGAATACGTAGTCAGAATATATAGTCAGAATAAGTTGCGACAAGTTTAGCGCAACATTACCGCAACCTTCCGAAAAAAAAAAATGTGCAACATTTTGTTTTTTACAAATATCCAAGAGTAAAACCAAAAGCGGTTTAACAACGCACGAATTATGCGAGGATAAGTAATTGCACTGCCTAATATGAGGCTAAATTGACACATAAAGTGTCTGGTGAGAATATTTCTCAACAGATAAAAAATCTGATTCAAAAAATATATCGGGGAGGTGCCACCAACACACACTACACTAGCATGTAAGTACAATATACATATGCACGTGTAATACAATCGTTATCAAATAGCGGTGTCATATACTACTACCGCTTTAAAATGGATGTACACATCTGATAGTGAATATTAAATAGTATATTATCTAAACGTTTAATACTATCATTACATAATGAAATTAAACATAAATGACGATCCAGGACACATCTCCTGTAGTTCCAAGGGTAAATACACAATGTGGAACTCTCCATGCTTGACAACAGAAAGGTAGCTTCTCAGATCATCAATGACATGCTGAGAAAAAAACAACCAATATAATTCTATTTAATAGCCATTATGTTTCATACTATACAATACATTATTATTAATAATTGTGGCCGAGTAAACTTTCGGCCCTTATATTAACTACTCAGTCTTCCTCTTATATTAAAGATGGGGACAGAAGAAGATGATAACAAAGCACAATAGTATGTGTTCACCTAAAGTGAGGACAGATGTGCTAATGTATTGTAGTAATATAGGTGTGTTATGACTCTGTCGTATATCTAGAAATAGGACAGAAGTATTAGTTGGAATCATGTGGGCATCTAGACAGAATGTCAGCCATCACATTATCCGACCCACGGATAGCTCGTACCGTGAAGTGAAAAGGTTGAACAGCAATAGCATATCGAGTGGATCTCGAACTCTTCAAGTTCTTAGTCTGAATAGCTGTAAGAGCTTTTTGATCAGTTTCTAGAATGAAATGTGCGCCCAGGAGGAATCTTTGTAGTTTGAGAATTGACCAAACCATTAAACAACTCACGGTCTAAAACCGAGTAGTTCCTCTCTGCCGCATTTAGTTTTCTAGAAATGTACATAACAGGATGCAGAGTTTCAGCATATTCCAGCAGTTTTACCTTTTTTACATACTTTTTGCACAGGAAACGTCCAAATATTGTCGGCCAACTGTTTAAGATGCGTATATTTCAGGTGGGTTAGGCGTCTAACTGAGTTCACTTGAATTTGGACCCTAGAACTTAAGACTGTATTAAGTGCTGTATTTGAGGTTCCTCTCTTCTTATTTTAGACGCTACTTCCAGTCTTACGGCCTGTCCTATATTTGGTTCCTAATATTCCGTGTTCTTGGCTGTCTATGATTTCTTCTTGACGAAATTGGAAGTCAGTGAAGTAGTCTTATAACGCTGTAGCATATAAGCGAAATTTTCGCCTACACACACAGGTTGCTACTTGGAGGAGAAGTCCAATCAGGAGCAGTCTATCTTAGCATTTCAAACGCCAAACCACTTGCGAGTGTCTGATTTGGGTATGGGTTCCCTTAACATGTGATTTTTCAAACTCCATGACCATATAAGGTCTTGCCACCTCCGTTTCACCTGTCATGTTTACAAACTCACTACTTCAAATATCTTCCAAGATGTTACTTTCTCGTAGTTGATTATCACAACAAATTCCATCTGCCGGAAGTATTACATCACTGCCCGTCTCTTAATCTTTAACAAGATTGTCACCTTCGGACATTGCAGTGAAATCAGCGAACTGACACCTCATCTCTCATTTACCGTCCGTCTGTCATTCATATTGGAAAACCTGAACAACATGGTTTGGGACAATTATCTGCTACTGATGTCCCCGTATCAAACATATGTTCAATCAGCCCGTCTTGCTACTTACTGACGCCTTTTCTGTCGGGTGGGAGCTGTAACACAACGTAAAAATTTAACCCTGCACAAATAGAAGTAAATGTTGCTTCAAACAGATCAAGAGGTCAGGTAATAGTAAGGGAGTGACAAGTAGGACAAGATATGATAAGATAACCCCTAAACCGATTAGAGTGTTAACAATAAACAATGAAAAGTTACCCTCAGAAGGAATGGTTCTAGTAATGTATCCTATCCATCGCCGGCGTCTTTTTCTCTTTCACTGTTCCACTGGCGCTTGTCTGATTCTTGTCATCAGTTGCACATTGGTAATCGTGTCGTGTCATTTCAATCCTTCTATTCTACGCAAGCACCCATTGATGAAAAAATGTACCTTCTTTGCTGCTGTTTTTTGTTTTTGTTGTCATCCTTGTTTCAGAGCCATACAATAGGACTGACTTAACATTTGAGCTCAAGATTCTGAGTTTTGTCTTGGACTTGATTTCTCTTCATCTCCATCCACTTCCCAATGCAATAAAAGCTCCTCTTGACTTTTGGATTCTTAATTTTACGTTATCCTCTGTCCCTCCAGCTGTGGCTGTATTGCTGTCAAGATATATGTACGATTCTACATCTTGTACGGGTGTTTCTTAAAATGAGATTGTGTTATCGTTTCTAGCATTTCAAATATCGCGGACAAAAAGAGAAAAAAAAAAAGACATCATGATTTTGATGAGTGACCTAAATGCGAAATAGGTACACACATTAGCGGCTATGAATAAATCAGGGGAAAACGTGGAATTGTGACAATGGAAAAAAGGACAGATCTTTATAAACATATGTTCTTTAAATCAACTTGCTATATCGAAGTTTCCGCATAAAAGGATACCTAAAAACAACATGGAAATAACAGACCACAGGACAGAAAATCAGATTGATCACAATCAGACGCATAAACAGGAAGTTCAGATCATCACTGCGTGACGTAATAGTATGTAGAGAAGCAGATGTGGCTGTAGAGTGCTAGAATCCACCAGATATATGTAGAGTGTCTATTTAGAGGTGTGTAGCAGTACTCTACTGGATATGTTGATGTGGAGCTATAAAGTGTTGATGTGTCTTGGTAGTAGCACCACTCAACATGGAGGGTTATCGCCCTCGGACACCAGGGATGATGAGGCAAGATCTTATGGTGTCGTGGTCTGGTTTATGTGTGACGTGTTTATGAAGACAAGTATCAGATAGGGACGTCACATCAATTCATAAACGTATAAAGTCAATAAATTGTTGAACAGCAAGTGATGTTGTTGGTAACATATAATATACGCCACAACGACGAGATACATGAAGATAATTATGCAGTAACATCACTGGTATAGAACAATAGTCATTACATCATCGACGTAGTCAATACAGCAGGAGCAGCAGACAGCATCAATAATAATGGTACATTATATGCCTTCTTAGGATATCATAAACAGCTGTGCATGTAGTCAGGTGGTAAGCTTTCCCTTTCCATCATAGCTAGTAGATATCAAATGGGAGATTAAATCTAGTCTCCTATATTCGACCTCAACAAGACAGGCATGTCTTCTGAGCGTCATATTATCGTCCTCTATGTTCCTTAAACAACAAAGGTATCAAACCTAGATCCATCAATAAAGTTCAGGAAGCAAATGGTCCTTAGGACAGGCATCAATCGATGCATGACAATATAAGTGGATCGTGAGCTGAGCAAACTTGTCATATCATAGACTCTTCAATAAGGCAGGCTAGGCAAAAATGTCAACATCAAAAGATGGCGATAAAGTTACTCAGCAAAACTCAATTACCTGTTCATCAGGAATTAAATCACATAAATCACATAGGCCTCCAGGCACTTGGAATAACATAGAGATATATCATCTCAAAAGGAACAACAACGATGAGGACTCTTTCCTGAATAATATCAGCAAGGATGCCAGCACAAAAAACGTCGTCCTGCTCACAAGCAAAATCTGCCAAGAGTGAACTGGGCGGAAATCATTCAAACAATGACACAACCTAGGACATGCGCAGAACACGCGAATCGAATACAGCTCAGCTAACTTACGGAACGAAGAATGTTCTAAGATGTTCGACTAAAGATTCGAACCTTAAAAGGAAATGACATCTTGAAACATTGCGATTGCCAACTGTTTCTAAGAACTGACGACCTGAGCGCTCCGTATATGGACATGACTCAAAATCGTTCACACAAACTATCGGCAACTATCGTCACACGATTAGACAACTAGTAGAAATAAAAAAGTGACTACAATTACATGAGTTATTTCCCATGCATTACAAAATTAAATATATAGTCAGAATGCATGGTCAGAATACGTAGTCAGAATATATAGTCAGAATAAGTTGCGACAAGTTTAGCGCAACATTACCGCAACCTTCCGAAAAAAAAAATGTGCAACATTTTGTTTTTTACAAATATCCAAGAGTAAAACCAAAAGCGGTTTAACAACGCACGAATTATGCGAGGATAAGTAATTGCACTGCCTAATATGAGGCTAAATTGACACATAAAGTGTCTGGTGAGAATATTTCTCAACAGATAAAAAATCTGATTCAAAAAATATATCGGGGAGGTGCCACCAACACACACTACACTAGCATGTAAGTACAATATACATATGCACGTGTAATACAATCGTTATCAAATAGCGGTGTCATATACTACTACCGCTTTAAAATGGATGTACACATCTGATAGTGAATATTAAATAGTATATTATCTAAACGTTTAATACTATCATTACATAATGAAATTAAACATAAATGACGATCCAGGACACATCTCCTGTAGTTCCAAGGGTAAATACACAATGTGGAACTCTCCATGCTTGACAACAGAAAGGTAGCTTCTCAGATCATCAATGACATGCTGAGAAAAAAACAACCAATATAATTCTATTTAATAGCCATTATGTTTCATACTATACAATACATTATTATTAATAATTGTGGCCGAGTAAACTTTCGGCTCTTATATTAACTACTCAGTCTTCCTCTTATATTAAAGATGGGGACAGAAGAAGATGATAACAAAGCACAATAGTATGTGTTCACCTAAAGTGAGGACAGATGTGCTAATGTATTGTAGTAATATAGGTGTGTTATGACTCTGTCGTATATCTAGAAATAGGACAGAAGTATTAGTTGGAATCATGTGGGCATCTAGACAGAATGTCAGCCATCACATTATCCGACCCACGGATAGCTCGTACCGTGAAGTGAAAAGGTTGAACAGCAATAGCATATCGAGTGGATCTCGAACTCTTCAAGTTCTTAGTCTGAATAGCTGTAAGAGCTTTTTGATCAGTTTCTAGAATGAAATGTGCGCCCAGGAGGAATCTTTGTAGTTTGAGAATTGACCAAACCATTAAACAACTCACGGTCTAAAACCGAGTAGTTCCTCTCTGCCGCATTTAGTTTTCTAGAAATGTACATAACAGGATGCAGAGTTTCAGCATATTCCAGCATAAGTGCTGCCCCGATCCCAGTGGATGAAGCATCACTTCGAAGAACAAAAGTCCTATCAAGAGTAGGTAATCTTAGGATGGGAGGAGAAGAAAATATTTTCTTGATCTGGTCTAAGGAAGATTGACATTCCTGAGACCAACGAACCAGATTAGGCGACCCTTTCTTCAACAAAGTTGAGAGAGGTGCCATGATCGAAGATAGATTCGGGATGAATCTCCCATAGAATTGAATTAAACCCAAGAGACTACGGACTTGTTTCTTCGTTTTAGGTACAGAGATGTTCAATATTTTCGAAGTATTGTGGTCTTCTGTCTTCAAGAGACCATGACCAACACGATGACCCAGGAAAGAGATTTCACCAAAACCAATATAGGCTTTAGAGGGTTTTGCTGTCAAATTAAACTCACGTAGAGTGGACAGTAGGTCATATAAACCCAAATAGTGATCTTCCCAGGAATCACTGAAGAGACAGATATCATCTAAGTATGCGATGACGTCTGAACGATGAGAAAGAATTCGACGCATCATGCGAACGAAAGTAGCAGGGGCGTTCATAAGACCGAAAGGCATAACATTCCATTGAAATAGACCCCTAGGTGTTGAGAAAGCAGTAAGAGGTTTGGCATGATCTGCTAACGGCACTTGCCAATAACCTTTAGACAAGTCAAGTTTAGTGAAGAATCTAGAATTAGAAAGTCTAATAAGTAGATCTTCTAGTAAAGGCATAGGTTCAGCATCGAACTTTGTGACTTGATTTAATTTGCGATAATCAACGCAAATTCGTATGTTCTTATCTTTCTTCCAAACAATAACCATGGAAGAAGAATATGGAGAAGTCGATGGTTCAATTATGTTTAATTGAATCATTTCATCCAATTCCTTTTCCACTTGTGACTGAAAGTGTATAGGGATAGGATATGGTCTAACCCTAATAGGATTATTGTCGGTAAGAATTATGTCATGTTCTATGACATGCGTGTGACCAGGGATGTCGGTTAGAACATCCTTAAATGTCTGTAACATCGACGAGACTTGACGATGTTCATGAACAGAAAGATTAGGAGAAATGGAGACATCTTTCCAAGATTCCATGGAATGTAGTGGAACCACTGGAAGAGGAAGATCGACATCAGAAAAAAACAGATTCCTCATCCTGTATGACAGACAGGGATGAGTAATGACCATGAGGTACAGAAGAATCGTCCGTTGCCTGGAAAATAGGCAGCAAATAGTCTGGACGCTCATGAAATTCCGTCAGCATGTTGATATGGAAAGTTTTATGCTTTCCATCTATATCGACCACATAGTCAACATCGGAAATTCGTGAGACTATTGCATATGGACCTTTCCATGCAATCAGAAGTCTATTTTCCCTACTGGGGAGTAGGACGAATGCTTTGTCACCTGGACAAAGTTGTCGTAGACATCTGTTCTTGTTAGCAAACTGCCTTGCTTTTTCTTTAGCAATTTCTGACGAAGCAGTTGCTAGTTTGCATGCCTCCATGATCTTTTGCCTAAGAGCAATGACATACTCATATGAGGATTGAGTGTCATCACTAATATCATCGGCAGTGATGAGATCGTGTAACAAAGACATAGGGCCGCGCGAACGCGCGCCAAAGACAAGTTCAAAGGGAGAAAATCCTGTGTGTTCGTTTGGGACCTCTCTATAGGCAAAGAGAGCCGCGGGTAAAACCCTGTCCCAATCTTGAGGATGATCTTCAGTTATCTTACCAAGTAAAGTCATGAGCGTTCTATTCAGACGCTCAACTTACCCATTAGATATAGGATGATAGATGCTACTGAGAGATCTTTTAATGTGTAAGGTAGACATTACTTGAGACATAGTATCAGATATGAGTTGAGTGCCATGGTCTGATAGTATTTCTCTGGGGAACCCCAAGCGAGAAAATATCAGCCAAAGAGCATCTGCGATATCTGTAGTAGATATGCTCTTTAGAGGGATAGCCTCTGGCCAACGTGTGCACATATCGACACATGTAAGGATAAACTGATGTCCTCTGGCCGACTTTATCTTAAAAGGGCCAATAATATCTATGGCCATTTTCTGAAATGGCCGAATAGGGATGTCAGCAGCCTGGATAGGCGCAGCATGTCGTGGTCCTCTAGATTTGACCTCCTGACATACCTTGCATGATCGGCAGTAAATACGAATGTCCTTATTGACAAAAGGCCAAAAGAAAGCCGTAAGGACTCTCGACTTCGTACGGGAAAATCCCATGTGTCCAGCACATTGCGAGTCATGAGCATGTTGCAATATTTGCACTCTCATACTCTTGGGAACAAGAATTTGCGAATGTGCTGACGTAGCCGAGTCTTGTACCATACGTACAAGTACGCCGTTTCTCATTGCTATCCAAGATTTTCTTTGTGTATCCTTATTTGGATCACCTTTCTTCGCAAGAATGAAGAATTTTTTTAGCGTAGGATCTTCTTCTTGTAATTTTATGAACGAGTCACGAGAAATAACCAAGGTACTATCTTGGCTATGAACTTCATTATCATTATTCAACGAAGTCTGTGGTGTTTGTAGAGCTTGTGCTCTTGTAACCACTGCATTGGTAGCTTGCATATTATCATCTTCCCAAGCAGCAATCTGCTGTGGGGTACATTCCCTAACTCCATGGATACCACCAATAATAAGGTCCGCAATAGGATTAGGTAAGAGACAGGCATGCACATCTCCCGTAAAGAAAGGAGTGGCAATGTGAATTACAGCAGTAGGATATTTCTCTAGAGTGCCGCCAAATGTGACACATTTGATAACCCTTCCTGTCGCACAGGATGGTTCTACAAGCGATTGTCTAACACCAATAGTGGTGCATCCGGAATCGAAAAGTAGTGAGACCGGAGTATTATTAACAAGACCCTTATGTAGGATTAGAGAACCTCTCCCGTCATGTGCAACCGAAGCAGGAAGAGCGGGGAGAGGGTGACCACAACTCAAAGTCGATATTGTAGTCGGTTCGAACAAAGTACTGCATTGGGGGCATTTGTTTGCTCTCCCAAAGTCAAAAGAAGAACAAGTGACAGCGTCAGAGTTTTTACTATCAGAAACCTGATTACAGGCTCCCTGAGATTCTTGTTGAACAGAGTTAGCCTGCTGATATCTCTTTTTTTTTTGAGATCTACCACGACTACTATTACCTCTGAAGTTATCACTTTTGTTATTATCTCTGTAGTTATTATTGTCTCTATTATAACTGTTATCCTCTTTTGAACTACAGTTTCCATGATTATTATCATGTCCACAATGATGCGAACATCTATTTGTTTGGTTTTGAGGTCTTCGCGAGGAATAACCTCTGTTACCATATCCTCTTCTGAAATGCCTAAAATTATTAGGTTGGTAGTAACGAGGACTGTTAGCTTGTCTCCAATTCTTCGAAGAAGAATCACCTTGAAATTGATTTCCATAATTTTGACCGTAACTACGGTTACTTTTCCTATCACAATTTTGTTGGAATCTACGACTAGAGTTTTGACCATAAGGTGCTGCCGAAGCAACTGGCAGACCTTCTTTTATTTTAGAGTTACCAATGGTTACGTGAGGATGCGCAGTTATATACTGGCAACAGAAATCTTCCATTTCTTTTATTGTTTTAGGTTTACGTTCATGAAGGAAAGCAAGGAAAGACTCATTGACAGAAGACATGACTTTGTCTCTAAGTATTAAGTCCATAAGTCCTTCATAAGTTTTTTCTGTCTTAGACAGCTCCACCCAACGTGAAAAAGTAAGACGTATCTTTGAAATGAATTCAGAGAATTGCATTTCAGTTTCTGGCAACATATTTTTAAATTGAAGACGATAGCCGTCTTCGTCAAGTTGGTATTTCTTTAACAATATAGCCCTGACAACCTCATAGTTGTTCTTGTCAGGCTCATCTACCATACTTAACACACTCAAAGCATCACCTCTAAGTATTTTGGACAAATGATAAACCTGCAGTGATTTATCTATGTTATGTACTTTACATGAAGTTTCAAATCTGTTCAGATAGAATGTTATATCGTCGATGGAAGCATTGAATGGTGGTAGATTAAGCTTGAAAGTGCTTGCATTAGTCTTATCTGAGACCTTATTTGCATCATTAGCATTACTCATGTTCATCACCTTTAATTTCTCAACTTCCAAAGCTAAGGGTTTTTCTTCATGCTCCATTTGTGCTTTTCTCTCATCAGCCTCTCTTTGTAACTTCCTTTCTTCAGCTTCCCTTTCAAGTTTTTTATTTTCAATCTCTGCTTCTCTGTGTAAATTTTTTTCTTCAGCCTCAGCTTGTTTTTCTAATCTTTTATTTTCAGACTCAATCTGTAGTCTCTTCTCTTCAGCTTCTGCTTCTCTTTTTTGTTTTTCCATTTACATTTGGTATCTCTTTTCATCAACTTGCATCTGCAGTTTCTTTTGTTCAGCTTCCATTTTTAATGCTTTATCATATTGAGTAGTTGCAAATTCTTCTAACTTATCACCAGTCTTCCCAAGCGATTTACCCTGCTCAATAAAGTATTCAAGTGTAGACATGATGAGTAATAATATGAGTCCACAACCTGAAATAATTAATTATCTTATTTCAAATTTAATTATAACAAGTCTTAAATGAAGTACTTGCTTACTCACAACACTATATTATTATCCTAATCTCTATGGGAAACAAGTCTTATATCAAAGAACTTGTGTATAGACCTTGTTGAAATATCATCAATCAACTCTTGATCATAATTGCACTTCCCATTCAATAGTGCACAATACTATTCATCATTTATTTATCATCAGTATAGTAGTGGTGCATCAGCATAATCCATTATCCAATCTGAATTAATTACCGTAAGTAATATTATTCATCATTTATTAATCATCAGTGTAGTAGTAATGCATAAGCATAACCCACTATCAAATGTGAATTAACTACTATAAGTGTAACCAATGACTATGTAAACACAATCACAATGTAAACAATAACAATGTAAATATTACACTGTAAACAATACAATGTAAACAATAACAAAGATTTAGCAACAATACGAAAACATTCGCAGAAATCAACAAAAAATAAAGCGAAAATTAAAGAAATATCACAAAAAATGTGATGATATCTGCGAGAAGATATTACAAATACAAGACACCACAGTGTATAAACAAAAATGGTGTATGAAACTAAACAATAGAAAAGAGTAGGCTAGCAAATACAAACAAATCAAAACAGAACTAAAGAATGCAGAAAAATAACGAAAACAATACTAACACATGTCATCACAACTAACAAAAAATAGCAACAGAAGTCGCTTTGCAAATTCCAGTATCGGAAATTTGCACACCCTACAGAAAACGCTCACGATAGACAACCTCTATGACGTGGTATGATCTAAGGGAGACACCGCCCAACCGAAACCCGCAGACACATAAACATATAAATATAAATATACAAATAACATATAAACATATAACATATAACAAAATAATGAGATGAAACACAGAAGACTCAGTAGAAGTATAAGGGCACAGTTCACAAACAAAACAGGCCACTTAACTTATGGTAATCCAACGTCAGCCCAGCAGAAAAAACAGATGACAATCAGCGTCCTAAGGAATGAAGATCCAACGATGATGGTACATCTGAACTGTTCCAAAACTGTCAAGACGATGGTACTTGAGCTTCTGATATATAGAATGTAGTGTTGTTTCGGCACTTGTCCTTCTGAATCCTATAGTAAATATGTTTGAATTCGGTACTTGGCCTTCTAACATCGACATCAACTTGGCACCTTGACAGCAGCGACTGGCTTCACTTGAGTTAAAGACAGCAACAGTCTGTGATATCCGACAATATGTAACAACGCCGGGTACTGTCAAATTTCTTGCTTATGGCAAAAAGATGTACTTCCACATTTACCGGGCAACGCCGAGTAGTTTCAAAATTCTTTGTTGATGTCTTGTAGTTTGTTGACTTGTAGTGTTGAATGTAGTGGGTAAGGGACCCCGAATCTGCTCACCAAATCAATGTTGAGATGTGGTGGGCTTATCGAATGCCTTTGGACTGGCCACCAATATGTAGAGTGCTAGAATCCACCAGATATATGTAGAGTGTCTATTTAGAGGTGTGTAGCAGTACTCTACTGGATATGTTGATGTGGAGCTATAAAGTGTTGATGTGTCTTGGTAGTAGCACCACTCAACATGGAGGGTTATCGCCCTCGGACACCAGGGATGATGAGGCAAGATCTTATGGTGTCGTGGTCTGGTTTATGTGTGACGTGTTTATGAAGACAAGTATCAGATAGGGACGTCACATCAATTCATAAACGTATAAAGTCAATAAATTGTTGAACAGCAAGTGATGTTGTTGGTAACATATAATATACGCCACAACGACGAGATACATGAAGATAATTATGCAGTAACATCACTGGTATAGAACAATAGTCATTACATCGTCGACGTAGTCAATACAGCAGACAGCATCAATAATAATGGTACATTATATGCCTTCTTAGGATATCATAAACAGCTGTGCATGTAGTCAGGTGGTAAGCTTTCCCTTTCCATCATAGCTAGTAGATATCAAATGGGAGATTAAATCTAGTCTCCTATATTCGACCTCAACAAGACAGGCATGTCTTCTGAGCGTCATATTATCGTCCTCTATGTTCCTTAAACAACAAAGGTATCAAACCTAGATCCATCAATAAAGTTCAGGAAGCAAATGGTCCTTAGGACAGGCATCAATCGATGCATGACAATATAAGTGGATCGTGAGCTGAGCAAACTTGTCATATCATAGACTCTTCAATAAGGCAGGCTAGGCAAAAATGTCAACATCAAAAGATGGCGATAAAGTTACTCAGCAAAACTCAATTACCTGTTCATCAGGAATTAAATCACATAAATCACATAGGCCTCCAGGCACTTGGAATAACATAGAGATATATCATCTCAAAAGGAACAACAACGATGAGGACTCTTTCCTGAATAATATCAGCAAGGACGCCAGCACAAAAAACTTCGTCCTGCTCACAAGCAAAATCTGCCAAGAGTGAACTGGGCGGAAATCATTCAAACAATGACACAACCTAGGACATGCGCAGAACACGCGAATCGAATACAGCTCAGCTAACTTACGAAACGAAGAATGTTCTAAGATGTTCGACTAAAGATTCGAACCTTAAAAGGAAATGACATCTTGAAACATTGCGATTGCCAACTGTTTCTAAGAACTGACGACCTGAGCGCTCCGTATATGGACATGACTCAAAATCGTTCACACAAACTATCGGCAACTATCGTCACACGATTAGACAACTAGTAGAAATAAAAAAGTGACTACAATTACATGAGTTATTTCCCATGCATTACAAAATTAAATATATAGTCAGAATGCATGGTCAGAATACGTAGTCAGAATATATAGTCAGAATAAGTTGCGACAAGTTTAGCGCAACAGTGGCATTAAATCTCCATATACTGCTAGCAAAAGTAAAGTGAAACCAAAATATATACAATAAACATAACTACAGACAACAGTTTAACGTGGGGTATCTCATAAATCAAGAAAGAAAAAAAAATTACTTTTACAATATCCCGCAAGTACCGAAGGATCCAACAACTAGATGATGTGGCAAATACAGACGACTACTACTAATAGATAAAAAAATATATATGGAATGAGATACGAGGAGAGTTTCTGCGAAATAAGAAAGAGAACACTAGCACAAAGCATGGATAACAACAGAAACCAGCAGTAATATTTATGTTCTGTTAAGTTGTCCTTCATAAAATATCAGATTAGTGAATTTAAGAGGGATTCCCTAATGCTTCATTAGCTTGTTGCATCAGTAATTCTATACCATAAACAAAAGATGGCCTGTTCATAAATAACAAATTCAGTATGACGAGGTAAGTTGAGTTCTAAGCTATGTTCTACTATGCTCAAGCTATGTTGAAAACTGCAGAAGTGATTGCGTATACAATTATTCTGGGTTGTCCTTAGGTACATATCCAGGTTAAGTGGGGAGATCGTGCTAGATCTCTGTCTATAGGATACCGTTTTTGGTGTGCCTATCACTTCTGCGGTTTTATCTGTTGTCTAGTCTACTTCTTCTTTATTTCTCACCAAACATACCTTTGCGTATTTTTTAGTTATTTATTCAAGCTATGTTCTACAGTTAAGCGCAGCGTTTCTCCGAAGTATGTGCAGGTTCGGTTTCGTCGAAAACCCTGCTTGCTTTTTGGTATGGTATCTTTGTATTAGACTTTCAAGAATGATCCTTTTTTAATACTTTTCTTGCCACTGAAAGTAACATGATTCCTCTGAAATTTGTGCACTCTTGAACGTCTGCCATCTCTGGTATTTTAATCCGATAGATTTCCTTCCGGTCTGCTAGTATTCCTTCTCTATCCCAGACCTTACTAAGTAATTTGTACAATATCTCTGTAGGGGTGTAAATGTCTGCTTTGATGGTTCCAGCTGAAATGCTATCTAGGCCAGCAGTTTTTCTATTTGTTAGAACCGCATGACTTTCTTTGTTGCTTCTATATTTGGCTTTTCACGATTAGGTTGTCACTCCTGTTTTATCCTAGAAGCTCACTTAATACTCAAGGTCATAACATGCTGACCAAGGAAGTCAAGAGCTCATTTGCCTTAAAATATATTCCAGGTACGTCTTATGTGGGGAAGGGGCGTGTGGGTTCGCTTCCAAGCTTCAAACCTCCCCTCTGCCCAAATTTCCCTAATTAAGTGTTGAGTGCCTCATACAATTTTTGTGTTTTGGATATAAACGTTAGATTACATGTTTGCTTTGAAGGTGTTTATTCACCTTTTAAACAAAATGTTCTGTATAATTAAATAAAAAATGTTATATGAAAGTGGCTGATGTAAAAAAAA
Organism: Oreohelix idahoensis; assembly: GCA_024509875.1. NCBI lineage: Eukaryota > Metazoa > Mollusca > Gastropoda > Stylommatophora > Oreohelicidae > Oreohelix > Oreohelix idahoensis. The sequence goes on from JAMPIV010003502.1 coordinate 410,375, forward strand.
GAGGGGGGGGGGGAAGGGGTGTGGAGTGAGGGTTTTAAACACACTGATAGTCCACTACAAAGAAAACACCTACCGTATATGCGCCACTGACATGCGCATACATGCTGTCAGAATTCACGTTAGAAAGAAAAATAAGAAGTCACTTGGTTATGACAGTGGTGCACCAACTGATTCACTGCTCAAACATCTTTACATCTCTGTGGGGACAAAGTGGCAACTGAAGGTGATGTTTTCATACCAGCTTTATGCTATTAGTGTCAGTCATGGTAATTATCCAAGGCACAGGAGGTGAAGATTATAACATAATGAGATGAGATGAGATGAGATGCCTGCTGAAGTTACCATAAGGAAAAGGAGAGCAAACGAAGAAATCATAAAGTTGCTGTAAACTAGATCATTAAGCAGGTATATAAGGAAACAGGACATGAAGTACTAGAAAATCCACTTTTATCACAAGGTTTCCATTGCAAAATATCTTGATTCGGGACAAAGAATGCAGACATCATAAGTAGTGATACAGAAGTACAGCAATACCTCTCTTAGCGCTGTTAATTCGTTCCTGAAATATCTAGCTCTAACCGAAAAAGCGCTAAACGAAAATCGATTTCCCATAAGACTTAACAGACAGCAAATTAATTCGTTCCCAAGGTTCAGAAAACTGTAAACAAAAAAACAAAAACAAAATACGAAAATTTTTTTTTAAATAAACGTTTACAAAATAAAAGCTTTATAGTTAACAACATTTATTAACTACATATAATTATCAAACATATTGAACGCAAACAAAATATTCTGTATGTACTGTACTAACAATAAATATTTACAAAATATTATAAGACTACTACTGCGGTTACTTGTTGGAACAGTTGTCATATCGCTGCTGTCATCTTCAGACAACTGGTTAGCAGAAGATTTTGTATGGGATGAACAAATTGTTCTGGCTCCAGATGTAGAAAGCATGGCTACTTAGTCAATGGGGGCAGAAGATATTGGAGAAGATTTTAAAACAAAAAATTCGAGTTTTGCTTTGTTTATTTTTCTTCTTCAAAAAGCTCCTCGGATCACTTTAAGATCTTGTTCTATTTTACGTATAACGTAGACTTACATTCCATTTTGGGGTTATGCTTCATTATACTAGCAATGACAATGCTGCGTGGCCACCCTGAATGAACTTAAAAGTAATATCCCTGCCTCCCATGGAAATTTGTGCACAGATCGTATAATGGGCTCATGGCATAAAATAGAAGCAGCGTTATATCGAAACAGCGCTAATCGAACAGCTTAAGACCGAGGGATTGGTGAAATGAGGAATACAAAAAGAAATTTTTTTTAACGATTAAAGGGACATAACTTCTGCCTTAGACAAAATTGTTCTCCCCTTGGACGCTTCAATCATATGCGGAAAGAAAACAAGAAACGAGTTAACATATTTTTCAAATATACTTTATACTCCACCTTGTTCATTCATTCATTTCTTTGTTGTTTCATTGTTACTCCATTAGCAGATGGCAAGAGAACAGTTGGGCGACCACAGCTGAGGTTCAAAGATGTGTGCAAGAGAGATATGAGGGCACTGGACATGGATCCAGCAACATGGGAGGATGAAGCTGCCGATCGCACTAAGTGGCGATGCTATTTACGGCGCCACCTCAGATTGGGCGAAGAGAGGCTCACACAAGAAGCAGAGGTGAGGAGAAAACGTCGAAAGGAGCACAAGGAAAATAAGCAGCTGAGGGCTGTCACCTCAGGGGCGCATTCCCATAGTCAGTTATGACTGAAGGGGCTATTATATTATATTATATATTACTCCATATAGAGTATAGAGACAGACAAGCAGCTAGCCTTCTTTCAACCAGCCTGCATCATAGCAATCTTATGCTTTTGCATCTTCTGTTTCTGTAGCAATAACTGCCACGATATTTGGACATGAGACGGTAGATAGGCTTACCGAGGAAGCAGAATACAAAATTCAAACTCGCGACAGGGCAGCATCCAAACAGATAAACGCAATAATAAAAAATAACTCTTAACAATGGCATAGAGACTAACAAAGTCCAACACAGCCAATATTATGAATAGTATAAAACAGGAACAAGCAACCAAGGAACTGTAGGGGTCTAATTTAAAAACTTTGAGTTGTCTGAAAATCTACCTTGGTAAAATCATTTGTGTTTGACGGTTTCATAGTATCTGGAATTAAGAATAAATTCAAGCCTATATGTAACGTTTATTAGAACTAAATATTTTACTGAAAGTTAACTTCAATTCAAAGATAAGAACGCGTTCTATGTTGTACAGTTCGTGAATAAAATGAATTTCAGTAGGCTAACTTGCGGGTTGAAGTTTGATTGCGTAGAATAGAAGGATTAAATTGGCATGACAAAGTCACAAATGTGGAACTGATAACAAGAACCAGACAAGTGCCAGTGGAACAAGAGATAAGAAGAAGACGCTGGCAATAGATAGGACACACACTGAGGAAACCTGTTGATAGCATTACAAGGCAGTCCTTGTTCTGGAACCCACAGGGCAAGAGAGGCAGAGGTAGACCAAGAAGCACATTGAGAAGAGAGTTGGAAACAGAGGTGAAAATGATGAGGAGAACGTGGAAAGAACTTGATATTATGGCACGTGACAGGAGGACTTGGCAGGTGTTTCTTGAAGACCTGTGCTACTTAGGAAGCGGAGGATTATGAATGAATGAATGAATATAAACTAACGGGTTTTCACTAGAAATGTGCCGGTGGGAGAGGGTTAGTCCGAAATTTACCAAGGTAAAAAATCTACCCTGCCGCCCCCTTTTTCCATTTTCTGTCGCCTAGAGATCTACCAAATTATGCATAGAGATCTATTGGTAGATCTATATCGAGCAGCTGCCGACCTCTGGTATGAAACAAGCATACTACCTCTTACCAAAAAGTGATCAAGTTATGAGTTTCAGACTGAGAACTAGCCTCGGCAGATTCAAATACCATTTTTTTTTTTCAACATGATAAAACTTTCTACATTTTTTGTTTTACCCAGCGTCACTTCTTTTAAACCAGTGTACAGTTCAATCGATAGCAGCTGGTAGACATGATTAATATTACAATATCAGAATTTTGCAACAGCAGATAAGCAGTGGTCGGCACACGATCGATCTTGATGTACCGGTAGATCCCAGTGGAAGATGTGTTAATATTTAGGCGACTGCGGAGGGGAAAAAAGAGACAATTTAAACTAGGCAAGTTTGGGACTAGACCTCTCCGCCGGCATTTAAAATCGGCGGGTACCAGATCCCGGAAATCAGATATGCTGACGACACAGTCCTCCTATCGACCAACCCAGAAGGACTTGAACAATTAATTCTGTCCACCAAAAAACACAGCGAGGCCCAGAATCTATACCTAAACACCAAGAAGACCAAAGTATTGACAACAGACAAAGTAAAGACCAAACCAGAAATTGAAATTGATAACGAAGAACTGGAAAGTGTTAATGAATTCGAATACTTAGGATCAATCATCAACAGCTCTGGCGACTGTGCAGTAGAAATTAAAAGAAGACTTGCAATTGCTTCACATAAACTAATACAGATGAAAAACCTATGGCAAGGCACAAGCAAAGAAAATTAATATGAAACAAATATAAAGGTATGTTATCAGGCACTCGCAGGAAATAAAGAAGAAGCATTTTGTTGAAGGACTTTCGTGTGTGGTTACTGGTTGTGTTGCTTGAATTCTGATCGTGCTAATATTCGTACGCGAATGGGGTGAACCTCATTGTTGGTTTGTCGTAATGTCTGAACTTGGCATCAAGATTTAAACAACTGTTCATCTTATTAACTCAGCAACTTGATATAAAATGCATAATTCATAAGATTGAATGGTGTAACGTGATTCAATCAATAATGCCTCCGGTTCGAGTCCTTCACAATTTAATATGGATTACACACATACATAAACAGTTCAATTCACACATGAGGTACATGCATCAATCAATCAATAGCGTAGACTGCTGTTTTACGTGTCAATGTCCGTTTAAGGATACAATGCAGTAATTGTCGTCAGAACATCACAGCTATATGCACGCGCAGATAGAATGGCTACCTGCCGACAGTGAGACTGTGAGTCTAATTACTTCGTATAAAGTAGACGATTATCTTTCTCCTTCCAAGGATTTAGTTAATCACTAACCTCCATAAGTTTCCTCTCATGTAGAGTTCTGGGACTGACCCTGGTCCATCATAAATGCACATATAAATGGCTATATCATGCCATTGAATTGGAAGGTTAACAAAACGCAGCTATTCAGCTTGGCGGTCAAGTAGCAAAGGGTAGCGTTTCTTAGTTACCGACCGTGACCCAAACAACGCTATACACGTCATAATCGATCGTGTATGGAGCGTTCAATAATTGAAACATCTATCGCAATATATTAAATGCCTTAACCTTTACAAGTGCACGTCTGATAACCTTTAGCAGACGGCGTTAATATCATATACCGTAACAATTCCCTGTACACCGGGGAAAAAAAATCGATAGATTTTTTTTCAAGATCTATCCGACTTAACAATTTTTCAAAAAATTTAACACAATTGTGACATATGGCCGACGATGTTCTGAGTAGAACCGTGTTGCGGTCATGTCAACTAACTATTTGTCATAGTCATCTAACATTAATCATATTATATATCAATATTATACATATTATTATATCAACTAAATAAATGTCCAATGTTAATAGTGAATGATAGAATTAAATTAAAGTAAGGTCTGTCGTATTAGTATGTCATATAGGAATTAATTTGACTAATTAACATTAAATTAATTAATTAAACTAAGAGTTAAATTATTAAGGTTCTAATGTAACGCGATGTTATGAGAGAAGAAAAAACAAAATAAGTGAGAAGAAATAGAAAGAAATTCGAATATAAGTTTAACTTAATTGTGTGTGTTAAGTGTTAGTGAATAATAACTATCTAATTTAACTAACTAAATAATGTATAGGTACATTAAAAAAAAATATTAATTTAATACTTGTGTGAGATTTATTTTCTCTTTTCATAATTTCTTCTTTTTATACTTCGTTCTCTTTTTTTTGTTCCTTCATTTCATTTTTTTCTCACATTTCATTTTATTGATAATAATTCAATTAAGAAGTTAAGTTAACTAATTAATTAGTATAGGATATGATGATCCATCCGTAGTCTTGATCCTGATGAATTCTTTTAGGCAAAAATGTTCAAACGTTTACGTTGGAAAGAAATGTCATTTATCCCAGCATCCAAGAATTAAGTGCACATCGGATAATAAGTTCGACTTGTCGTCAGATATTGTTCCATGATTGTTCAACGAATATTCATATATCGTGTATGGACGTTAGACGAAGTTTCAATGACAATATGTATACCTTGATTGTCTTTTAGTTCAATTCTGTGATGCATATAGTGTTTATAAAGTTTAAATTGAAGGCAAGGTTAGTTCCTTTATAGTTGATATGTTTTAGGAATGTTAATGTTGATTATTCGTCGTCAATAGAATTACGTGACAACGCATCCGCCACAATGTTTTCAGTGCCAGGAATATGTTCAATGGAGAATTCAAATGGCTGTAGGATGATTGCATATCTGGCGAGTTTTTGGCTCTTATGATTAGATCGACGCAAAGATGCTACAGCACGTTGGTCCGTCTGTATGGTGAAGGGAGCACCAAGCAAGAACTTTTCGAGTTTAGTTATTGCCCATATCACAGATAAAAGTTCCTTGTCCACTGTGGAATACTTTGTTTCTGCCGGCTTTAGCTTTCTTGAAATATATAAGGTAGGATGTAGAATGCCATCATGGTTCTGGAGCAGGCATGCACCAATGCCGTAGTTACTAGCATCTGTTCGTAAGAAAAATCTTTTGGAAGCATCGGGAAGTCTTAAAATTGGTTCATGCGAGAACAAATTTATAATTTTGTTGAAAGTTTCATTGCATGTACCAGTCCATGTCACCTTCACCGGCATGTCTTTTTTTAACAATGAAGACAATACAGCCGTGATGGATGACAAGTTTGGTATGAATCTACTGTAATATTGAACAAGTCCTAACAAACTCCTGACCTGTTTCTTCGTCTGAGGAACTGCTATGTTTAGAATTTTGGAGACTGTACTAGGTAACGTTCGGATATATCCCGATCCAATGATATGTCCCAAAAAGGTTATCTCATTACACGCGATTTGCACCTTTGTAGGTTTAGCAGTTAGATGATAATTCCTTAGAGTGTCGAAAACATATCTAAGTCCCGAAACATCTTCCTCAAACGACGAACTAAACAAGCGTATGTCGTCAATATATGTAATAACGTCTGGTCTACCTGATAAAATTTGTCGCATCAGGCGAATGAAGGTAGCTGGCGCATTAACAAGCCCAAAAGGCATCACATTCCACTGGTATAGACCTTGTGGAGTGGAAAATGCGGTGTAGTACTTAGCCTTTTCGGTCAGTGGTATCTGCCAATAACCTTTAGTTAAGTCTATCTTACTAAATATAGTTGCGTTGGATAGACGTGGCAGTAAGTCGTCGATAAGTGGATGTGGTTCGCTGTCAACTATAGTCTTAGCATTTAATTTTCTATAATCAACACATAGTCTGATGTTATTGTCCTTCTTCCGGACAATCACTAATGGAGAAGAGAATGGCGAATTACTAGTCTCAATGATTCCCAGAGACAACATCTGTTCAAGTTCCTTAGTAGTTTTAGCAAGGAAATGTAAAGGAACCGAATAGGGATGTACACGAATAGGTGTATCATCATTGAGAGTAATGTCATGACTGATAGCCGATGTGCGACCCGGGACGTCGGTCAACACATCTGGATAAGATTGTAATAGATTAGCAATCTGTAGACGCTGTTGCGGTGTAACCGTTGAAGAGATGGTTACATCCCGCCAAGATTCAGTAGGTTGAACTACTGGTACCGGTAACGGTAACTGTACCTCAGGAAAAGAAGATTCTTCTTCCTGGATGACAGATAAGTTAGAATAATAACAAGTAGATACTGTGTTGTCATCTAGTTCATGAAAAATTGACTGTAAGTGTTCAGGACGTGTATGAAATTGCTTGAGCATGTCAATATGAAATATCTTTTTGTGTCCCTTGATATCTAAGACGTATAAGAATAAATGACCAATAAGGAAAAGAAATGATGACTGACTAGAGCTGAGTCATCAAGAAATAAGACAAAAGGGTGAGCGTACACCATTATCTGCGTGGCGCAGAATCAGGTACTAATTGTAACTTTAGATAACGGTGATGAAAATAAACACCATTATCACGCTCGATTACCCAACGAGCGTCTCGATTGTTACGAAATGTAACCATCGCTTGTCTATTCTGCCCATTGCATGATGGCAGAAGACGAACAAACTTAACGTTTGCTGTATAATCAAAAAAAATTCTAACTGCCTGCCATGTAGTATCCTGCGGCAGATTTCGCACTAACACTGTGCGAGAATACGCACTTTTCCCAATATATGTAGTATCATTGTCACGAAATAGTGGACAATGATGATATGTATTCTTTGTCAAAGAATTAACTTTCCCTTTCAACACCGACATTGTCTTTCTGTTGGATGTCGTATCATCCTGACTGGACTGAGGATGATACCTATCATCACCAAAGGTATTAAGTTTCCTACATGTCGTAGACATGTCTTTGCTGGGCAAAGTAAAAACTTTTTCATCATAATTATTTGTGTTAACTTTATGTTTCCTTTTAAGTCCAGCATTATTATTTAACCTATTATTCTTCCTCATAATGTTTTTGTCAACGTTTGACAACGTCAACAGTTTTATTAGGATCAGTTATATCCTTAGTATGTTGTCCAATAGATCTATCATCTTCATCAATTTCCAGGATAGTACTGAGAGTGAAGTTGGAAACTGCTGTGCCACATGTATTTATGTTGTTGGCACGAAGTGTAGCCATATCAACAACAGCGTTAGCGTTGCTAAAAGAATGCAAATTTTTTTTCTCCCAATCATTAATTTCTTTAGGAGTGCAATCTTTACTCCCATGTATGCGTCCTAATGTAAGATCAGCTGATGGATTCTGTAGCATGCACACCTTGACATTACCTGAAAAAAATGGTGTATTAACATGTACTATGGCAGTGGGGTAGTACTCAATAGTACCCCCGAAGGTCATGCAACGGACATAGTCCCCTGTTGCATAGCTAGGATGTACCAAAGACTGCCGAACTCCAATGGTTGTTGATCCAGAGTCTTTTAAAACTGAGACCACCGTACCATTGACTCAGAAGAACATTTTTTGATGATGCGTAGATGGCAGAGTGGATAGTGTGATTCGCTTGCATGGCTAGGCGGGGTTGTCGCACGGAAGGTCCAGTGTTCAAATCCTGGGTAAGCCACTCATGTCTGTTGTTTTTCTGTTGTCTGGTGTTCTACTTCTTTATTTCCTGCGAGTGCCTGATAACATACCTTTATATTTGTTTCATATTAATTTACTGTTTACAGGCCTCAGGTATCCCTCCCTTATTTGTAATAAATGTTAGCACAAGCAAAGAAACAAAGTTACAACTGATCAGAGCATGTATATTCCCAGTAGCAACATACGGCTGCGAGACTTGGACACTCAATAAAACAGTTGCAAAAAAGATTACATCATTCGAAATGAAATGCTACAGAAGGATGTTGAGAATACTCTGGATAGAAAAAAAGACCAACAGAGAAGTACTGCACTCACTAAACGTACAGGAACATTGGCTCCTAAATACCATCGCAATAAGGAAGCTGAAATTTTTCGGTCATATAAAAAGACACAATAGTCTGGAAAAATTCTTGATGGAAGGCATAGTCCCTGGAAAAAAAGGTAGGGGTCGACCTAGACGACGGTGGACCCAGGACATCACAGAGAGTCTGAACTTGTCTTTGGCTGATGCAGGTCGACTTGCCCAGAATCGTGATGCGTTCAGAGCAGCTGTAATGGAGACAACGTTCTGGAAAGAATACGTCACATGATGATGATGATGTACTCGAGATCAGATGTACTTTTTTTCGCATTCCCTATGCAAACTCTCAATCAGACTACTCAAACATATTTGTGAACTGCATGAGATAGGAACTAGATCTTGTCTTTGTAAGATATAACGTCCTCCCGCCCCTTTTTTAAAAATCACACGCACACACACACACACACACACACACACACACACACACACACACACACACACATATATATATATATATATATATATATATATATATATATATATATATATATATATATATATATATATATATATATATATATATATATATATATTAGATCTCTAGAGGGCTCAGTGTTATTAAAGTAGATCCCAAAAGCTCCTGAATTGCCGACCCCTGGTTTAAAGTTTGAGCCTAGCTGAAATTAATAAGTGTCTCGCTGTTTCTCGTAAACACGGTGCAGCTGTTAGTTTAAAAAAAAAAATTTTTCAGCAACGCAATCCAAGACCGAGCACGAACAAAAATATAGCAGCCGTGGGGGAAAAAAAACATTTTTCGTTGTTTAACAAGGCACACAAATAGATCAGTGCGTTGATAATGTTGGCTGTTAAAATCATAATATTAGCTGCGCTAACTATAGAAATGTTGATGA
>JAMPIV010003502.1:425000-432500 GCA_024509875.1 Oreohelix idahoensis
TCATATATATATAAACTGTGTACATAATACTTGTAATTACATTTGATTGTGATTCCTGGTTCACTGTGTAGTTGAATCAGGATACCCATTATTGAAAGAATTAATACATAAATTTTTAAACTTAAACACTTGACTCATTTAAGATAGTCTTATAGAGTGTTATATGTGTGTGAGTGTCACAGTGTTGTAAGTGTTGTGGAATAAATTAAATTGTTTATCTGTCTGTTGTTGTTGTGACTTACACTTCATCATTTTCATAACCCTGGACATTTAACGTAGTCATCACAATATTCCAGAATAATTCTGACTGAGGTATAAATGTGGTAGCAAGTAAGGTCATCTGTAATACACAACACTTATTAGATACAGATACCTTCACAGCTGATCTCAGTCAGTACATAAGTCCCCTATAAATATTTATAACATCCCACTTTACCACATATATTGGGGTCCTGTCCGGGATTTTGAATCTTTCCCTATTATCAATATTGGGGGTAATTCACTTCAGGGAATAATAAAAATTAAAAAGGTATCCTTGGGTGAAAATAAATAACGTTGAGCTCTCAGTGCCTGTGGTTGTCATTGGATATTTAGTTAGAGATTGAATTGTTTAGTTAGACATTATATACATTTACCAGTTAGAAAATGGCGGACCTGGCCAAATTTCGATCTGCTGCTGTGCAGACTGCGAAAGAGTTAGGAATGGACGGGCAAATTATGATTGCTTATGTCACTGCTGAATGTGACAAATATATTGAACGTGAAGAAAGAAGATTTGAGGCTGAAAGAATGTTAGAGGCTGAAAAAGAAATTAAGAGGTTGCAGATTGAGGCTGAGGCTAAGAGGTTGCAGATTGAGGCTGACAAAGAGGCTAAAGCATTGGAGGCAGATAGGGAGATTAAGAAGCTCCAGTTGGAAGAGAAAAAGGCTGAAAGGGAAGCAGAAGAAAGAAGATTGACTGCAGAGAGGGAAGCAGAAAAAGAAGATAAAAGATTACAAAGGGAACATGAGTTACGACTAAGGGAGTTTGAGTTTCAAGGCCATGCTCCTGACAATGGTGCCAGTCCCTTTACCTCCGATGCTACTGCTAGTCAGGGAGCCTCAACCTCAGCTATGAATTTTCATTTAGATCATTTTGTTGAGAAAGACGATGATACTGAGAGCTATCTAAATAGATATGAACTATTAGCTACCACGTATGGGTTAGAGAGAGAAAGGTGGAGCTTAAAGTTATCTCAAGGGCTTCGTGGGGCAGCTTATGAAGTTTTTGCTAAAATGAGCAGAGGTGATCAAGAAAATTATGACATGCTAAAGCAGGCTCTTTTGTTAAGCAATGAAAAGAACGCAGAATTTTATAGGAAAAAATTTAGGAATGCTAAACTACTGTCAGGTGAAACCTATCACCAGTTCTCTGCACGGTTAGAGACATACTTGGAGAAATGGACTTCTCTGGGGAAAACCCAAGATCTTAAGGAAATGGTCCTTATAGAACAATTAAGAGAGTCCATGGCTCCAGACCTGAGAAAGTTTCTCATGGAACAAGGTGCAGAGAGGCTGGGTGAGTTGCTAAATGTTGCTGAAAGGTATCAAGCAGCTCAGGCAGAGGTATCAGGTAATAAAAAGAAACAGGTAGAAAATTTTAAGGCACCACAGAACTTTAATAAATTTGATCCTAGAGATCAAAACAAAAGTAAGCACCAGTTTGATAGGCCACGGTATGACAATAAAAATAAAACCCCACAATTCGATGAAAGGAAATATGATGAAAGAAAATCTTTCAACCAAGGAAAGAGATGGTGTAAAAATTGTAAGATGAACAATCATGACACTGACCGTTGCAGAAGGAACCCTATAGTTATGGCCACCCTTCAGGTCAGGTCAACCTCAAGAAAGGAGGAGGATATCCTGATAGATACCACTCCAGAAGAGATGAGAAAGGCACAGGCTGGGGATAAGACCCTCAAGCCTTGTTTTAGGAAATTGTCAACTTGTCATACAACTCCAGGCAAGGGAGATTTTTACATTAAAAACAAGTTGATTTACAGGAAGGCCGGAACTAGATCCAATGGTCACGGACAGTTGGTTCTTCCAAACACATATAGGGCAGAATTAATAAGGAGCCTACATGTGAAAAAAGATGGGGACCATGAGAAAATTGGTACCATCATCCAAAAGGTGGCTCACAATTATTATTGGCCCAAGGCAAGGTGGGACATTGAGAATTTTGTAGAAAGGTGTAGCATAGCACATGAGGGAACACCCACAAGTGGGAACATTGATCAGGACCTGGACACGCCACGGGGCAAACTTAGGCCTGACAATACAAAGAAAAATAAATTTGATAAAGTGGACCAAATGGAATGGGAAGCCCCTTTTCACGGACAAGCTTCAATTAACTGTTTTACAATGGCCACTATGCAGAGAGTGCAAAAAGATGTCTTACCCCAAAATAAGCCGAAAATCCCTCAATCGGACTTAAACAAACTGGAGGAAGAAGATGTAGAGAGGAAATCTCTCATCCAGAATTCTAAGTGGGGAGAAAGCCCCAAGAGAAGAATTGGTAGCGGTCGTTTTGTGCATGATAATTCTGGGAAGAAAAATCATCACTATAGCGCTTCGAGTGGAAGAGACCATACCGGTGCATGGACAAATAGGTCCACAAAATTAAAGGTCCATATGTAGCTTTGTTAAGAACGTGGACGGATGAAAAGGCAGAGGAAAATATTACATCCTCATACCAATATGTGAATGAGCTTACCACTCGTTTAAAAACTGGCTGGAAACTTGCCAATGAAAATTTGAGACAAGCCAGGAAGAAACATGCTGCCTATTTCAACAGGAAGGCTAAAGACAGAGATTTGGCTGTGGGAGAGAAGGTACTGCTTCTTCTACCCGGTAGTCAAAATAAGTTACAAATTGGATGGCAAGGTCCATATACAGTTCTAGAGAAGGTGTCTAGAACCAATTATAAGATAGATAAGAAGGGGAAAGAAAAAAATCTATCATGTGAATCTCCTGAAGAAATATTTGGAAAGAGAACATCAGGAAGAGACACACTTGTTGACCTTGTCCATTGCCATGGAGATGAAAAAGGAACCACTTTCATCATTTGAATATCCATTACACCCCTGTGAGACAGCGGCACAGGTGAAAATCAGTACACATTTAACGAAAAATCAGAAAGAGAGAGTGCAACAGGTTCTAGATAATCATACAGAGGTGTTAACGGACCGACCGGGGCATACAAACTTATTGGAATATGATATGAAACTGATAGACCCCACACCTGTCTGTATGAAACCCTATTCGATTCCTTTTGCTAAGGAGAAAGCTTTGAAGGAAGAGATAGACTATTTGTTGAAGGAAGGAATTATTTCACACAGTGAATCTTCATATAGTTCCAGTGTTGTGCTCTTAAGGAAACCCTCTGGAGAACATAGACTCTGTATAGATTACAGGAGACTGAATGCTATTACAGAAGGACAGGTGGATCCATTGCCGGATACAAATCAGTTGTTTGCCAGGCTAAATAAAGCTAAATATTTCTCAAAAGTGGATCTGAGTAAAGGATACTATCAGATTCCAGTAAAGCCTGAGGTTAGACCATACCTAGCTTTTAGTACCTCAGAGGGACACTATGAGTTTAACAGATTGCCATTTGGATTGAAGAATGCGCCTAGTGTCTTCTCTAGAATGATGAGAAAATTATTGGTCCCTCTGAATAATCCATGCATCACAAATTTCATGGATGATATCCTTATAGCAACAGAAACATTTGAGGAACACATTGACTCTCTGAATATGCTGTTTAATCGACTTAGAGAAGCGAATTTAACAGCCCGACCAACCAAATGTTGCGTTGGATGTAAAGAATTAGAATTCTTGGGACACACAGTCCATCAGGGAAACATGACCCCTGACCCCAAGAATTTAGAGAAACTAGAGAAAGCCCCGAGACCACAAACCAAGAAAGACGTGAGATCATTTGTCTCATTATGTGGTTTCTACCAAAAGTATATCAAAAACTTTAATTCCATATGTGCACCGTTAACTGATTTGACCCGTAAAGGAAATCCAGATCGAATTACATGGACACCACAATGTGAATTAGCTTACCAGGAATTGAAGGAAAAGCTCACAAGCAAACCTATTTTGAAATTACCTGACTTAAGTCAAGAATTCATTATAAGGACGGATGCCAGTAATATTGGGTTAGGTGCGACTCTGCTACAGAAATCAGATGCATTGGATGGGGAATTAAGCCCAGTGGCATATGCTAGCAGAAAGTTGAATAAAGCTGAAACCAATTACTCAACTAGCGAAAAAAGAATGTCTTGCAGTAATATGGGCGATAAAGAAATTCAATATTTATCTGTATGGGAAGGCATTTAAGTTGCAAACGGATCACAAACCCTTGTCGTTTCTAGCGCAGGCTAGACATGAAAATTCTAGATTACTCCGTTGGTCATTACTGATGCAGCCATTTGAGTTTAGCATAGAGTATATATCTGGAAAGACAAATCTGGGAGCGGATTTTTTAAGCCGCCATCCGTGTGATGATAATCACCGTAAGCCCCAGAACTAATAATAAATTTCTCTATGTGTATATAGAATTATAGACTGACATATAACGTCTGTTTTAAGAGGGGAGAATTTGTCGTGAAACATTCTAAATCCACATATATAAATTAAAAGGTAAATGTAAAGCCTAACACATAAATTCAATAAAAGGAAAGAGAAATGGTTAAAGACCCGTGCTTTCCAATAGCGTACGCCTGTGTTAATAGAACGTCATGCTAGTTGAACAATAAAAACCCCTGTTTTATGCTTCGTCTGCATATTCTCACGTTTTCACGTTGATAGTAAAGCCTACTGCATCACTACACGCTTTCTACAATAAAACGTGTACTGTATTTCTAAGAAAACCTTGAACTAGGCACACTGCGTAATGACCTAAATTAATACTTCCATTAATTTCATTTTATACACTACGTTAACATAAACGGAAAGACAGATGAACTTAGGATAGAGAGAGGGAGGGCTGAAAGCAGGAACGCATGCAACACGAACACGCGTCTCGCGATATACAATTAATGCCACCCTCCCCGCGCGAAAGGCCAGAGGCACTAACTTTTTTTCAAATAGACCGTGATAAAAAACACTACAACTACGAGAGTTAGGTTTAAAAACCTGAAAAACGCTTATTAGGAAACATGACATTATACTGGTTTACGTTTGAAAGCCTGACAGTACAGCAGACCCCCGAAAAGTTTGGAAGTGAGGAGGTGGTAACAGCACGACTATCCTAGAAGAAAATACATATTTTGAACGCCGCCACTTAGCTCACTTAAAACTTATATATTTGGGTTCCTTAGGACTTGCTGACAAAGAATATGTTAAGTGTTACGCAAATAGTCTAGGAATTAACAAATTATAGCCAAAAGAAAATAGTGAGGGTGTCAGACAACACCAAATAATAATCACACAGTGGCATGTTTTGAAACCACTATTTTACGGGAAATGGGCCACCATGTAAAATCCTATTTGATTGGATAGAAGTAAATGTAAGGCTAAACACGATTAGTCGGACTTCAAATACTAATTCTTTGTTGTTAGGGGAAACGGTAGTAAGGGTACTTTTTTTGAAAAGCTGTGTAAACATGGCCCGATTGGTTAGACCCGCCAATATAGTCAATTAGGAGCGTCAGGTCAGTGCCACATTTTAAAATAAACTTACTAAGAAACAGTGCGTTGAGAGCCAGATCATATTTTTCTAAATAAAAGTCTTGGACAGCGGCAGATCGGATTTTGTGCCATATTCATCGCCAGTCAACGTATTTGTTTATTATTTCCATGAATTGTGGTAAGCTTGAAATATTTGATATCTTTTTAATGAAAATTGAATGTAAATTGATAATTTATGTCTGTATATGTGTGTGGTTCAGTAGCCAACATGAGGCAAAGCCTAAATATTGCTCCAACCTGAACAGGACGTGTCGGAGAAAAGTAAAACTGCATGGAATTGCCAAACAGTACACTGACACCTATCTTATTGACTAGAAAGAACTAATGCTGGAATTGCAGAGGCGTAGTAACCATTTAGGAGGAGAATACTGGTGTAAATTGTTTCAGATGAAGCTAGCAGTTGGCCTATCGCTCTGAACTCAGTGTTTGTTATGTATTGTGTTCAGTGTGGAAATAGATTATAAATTAGTTATGAAGTAGGAGGTACAACCTTCTTGTTTCAGGGACTGTGGTCCTAGTTATTGAAGCAGCACCTGGTCTGAGTTTTGCTGAAATCCAGAGGCTGACAGCATACTCCTTGGTCCAGATAGCGACCAGTGAGGTGTCTCCAGAACACAGGAAGCAATCGAGCAGAGGAGTCTTTTCCTGCCGCCATCATGAAAGATAAGCTTCTGTGGCCAGAGTAGCTCAACATTATATGCCCCCTCAAAAATTGACATTTTGTTAAACACAGAGGGACAATTAATTGGTTCAAATGACAGGAACTGTGAACTTTTCCCAATACTATTTCCCCGATAATCAAACACTTGAAGTCATGATGAAAAACAACAACCAAGCTTGAACAAAACCAGTATTACCTCATATTACTACTGCACAAATTACACACATAGAATAATAATAATAAACTATGTCAATACAAAGTTCATATATATAAACTGTGTACATAATACTTGTAATTACATTTGATTGTGATTCCTGGTTCACTGTGTAGTTGAATCAGGATACCCATTATTGAAAGAATTAATACATAAATTTTTAAACTTAAACACTTGACTCATTTAAGATAGTCTTATAGAGGGTTATATGTGTGTGAGTGTCACAGTGTTGTAAGTGTTGTGGAATAAATTAAATTGTTTATCTGTCTGTTGTTGTTGTGACTTACATTTCATCATTTTCATAACCCTAGACATTTAACGTAGTCATCACAATATTCCAGAATAATTCTGACTGAGGTATAAATGTGGTAGCAAGTAAGGTCATCTGTAATACACAACACTTATTAGATAAAGATACCTTCACAGCTGATCTCAGTCAGTACACTAAGTCCCCTATAAATATTTATAACTTCCCACTTTACCACATTGTCTTTCTTCTTTTCTTTCTTTTCTTTCTTTCTTTCTTTCTTTCTTTCTTTCTTTCTTTCTTTCTTTCTTTCTTTCTTTCTTTCTTTCTTTCTTTCTTTCTTTCTTTCTTTCTTTCTTTCTTTTCTTTCTTTCTTTTCTTTCTTTCTTTCTTTCTTTCTCTTTTTGTTTCTTTCTTTCATTAATACTTTCTTTCTTGTCTTTCTTTCTTTCTTTCTTTCTTTCATTCCTACTTTCTTTCTTGTCTTTATTTTCTTTTCTGTCTTTCTGTCTTTCTGTCTTTCTGTCTTTCTTTCTTTCTTTCTTTCTTTCTTGTCTTTCTTTTCTTTCTTTCTTGTCTTTCTTGTCTTTCTTTCTTTCTTTCTTTCCTACTTTCCTACTTTCTTTCTTTCTT
>JAMPIV010003502.1:437500-444642 GCA_024509875.1 Oreohelix idahoensis
ACGTAAAAGTGGTGCGTTTCTGGCAATTGCATTAAATTGCACGACCTTTGAAATAGCACGCTTTTCTTACGAATATTCTTTAGTATATGCATTACCAACGTAAATGTAACTGTTTTAAGACAGGTCAATAGATTCAAATACCTGGGCATGTTAATAACACTGGATGGACAATGCATTTCATAAGTGAATAGTGTATAATAGCCCAGGCGCAAACAGCATTCCATAAAATGAAAAGTATTTTATGCAACAACTCTTTGTGTAAGTAAGAAAGAGATTTCTTCATATGGAAGTGAGTCATGGACAATTAGTGAAAAGTAGGGAAAAAATTGGAAAAGCACTGGATACCACAGAGACGTGGTTTTACAGGATAATGGGTCGCCGGAAGACGCTGCATTACTTCGTGCTACAGATGATGAAGTCTTAAGACATTGTCATGAATTGCAGCCAAACATTGTAATGTCAGAAAATAAATTAAGGGGCTGCTGTAAAACTGGTAAGGAATATAAGTATTTAAACCAATAAAACAGTATTCAATCAGTTATACAAATAACGGTTCACAAGAAACAAGGGACGTTTCGGGTTTTACCCTTCGTCAGCCACAAACAGGTGACAAAGACAAGAATTACATATAGGTACTACAAAACTATACGATGATGAGAAATATACAACAAATGGGCGATACAAGCAGATGGAAAAAGTAAACAACAACAGTGATGAAAGAAAAAAAAAACAATAATAATACAAGAAAATCGTAAAATCTAAAAGAAATACTGAAGCAAGAAAGTAAATAATCAACGAAACGAAAAAAAGAGAATTAACAAAATTGTGGAACTAGTAAAAGTTAACTCAGCTCGGTCCAAATAATCTGTTAAAGAAAGCAGTAGTATTCTGTCACAGAAATCGCAAGGAAGCGTCGTACGATAGCGACAAAACAAAAGATATAAAAAGATACGAAACGAGCCAAAACAAAAACATAAGAAGATAGATCTAAAAGACAACGAATAAAGAATGAAAAAGAGAAAAGCTACCAGAATTTATGCAAAATGATGTTGGATATTCAAACCACCGGGAGCTAAAACGTCCATTTTAAAAATAAGACGATTCTCCAACGAAAAGCGAGTCTTGTCATTACCGGCACATGAAAGGAGGGCATGGACATGAATATCGGAATTACCTGAATGGTCAGGTCTATTGAAATGAAGGGCCACCGGTAAATGTTTGTCATGATAGATGTCATTCAAGTGCTCACGAAACCAGTCTGCCAAACGCCTGCCAGTTTCACCAATATAGGTCATGCCACACCTCTTGTAGATGATAGCATAAATCAGGTTTCTGGATTCGCACGTCAAAGACTCTCTAATGATAAATTTTCCTTTCGGAAAAGTGACTGTCTGAGTTTGGAGTACAAACGGACAGGTCTTACATATCCGGCGTTGGCACGGTTTAGTACCAAAGTAAGACGGGCTAGTATGTCGCAAGCGACTGTGTACAAGAATATCCCTAAAATTCCTATCCCTACGATAAGCTACCAAAGGTGTATCACGAAACATCTCTTTGGTATCAGGATCAGAGTTGAGAATAGGCAGATGTCGAAACAGAATTCTCTTTACCGCCAGACAGTGAGGATGGAAAGTTAGAACCAGTCTGAGTCTGTCAGATTGGACAGAAGGTTTAGTAGTGAGTGCCGTCTGACGAGTGACGCGTATGATACGATTAAGGGCATCAGATAAAACATGTTCTGGATAAAGACGTCGGCGAAAGAACTCAAGCATCTCTTGAGCTCGCTGATGAAAATCATCGTCATCGTGACATAACCGACGCAAGCGAAGAAGTTGAGAAAAGGGACTGGAATTTTTACAACTATGAGGGTGCGACGAAGTATAAAGAAGGAAACCATGAGCGTCAGTAGCCTTATAATAGACAGACGTTTTAAGATAAGTAGGGCTAATAGTCACAGTGATGTCAAGGATGTGGAATAGAAGTATAAAGGGAACAAACATCTAGGAGGAAAAGACGGTAAGTACGATCAGGCGTGAATCTGATCGAATCAAAAGTAGTGATAGCATGAGTAGTGTCTTTCAAATAAGAAGGCAGATTGGCGACCAAAGGCTGGAAAATACTATCAAGGAATTCAGAAATACGTTCAGTGGGACAAGAGCAGGCTGAAACAATAGGCCTACCAGGGTTAGCAATTTTATGCACCTTAGGAAGCATGTAAAAGGAGGGCTTACCAAGACTACAATCAAAAATATGGAGAGATAAAGCACCAGAAGGAAGAAGATCATCATGGACCAGGCCACGGATAGTCTCATAAACAGTAAGATTATTACGGACTGTAGCGTCACCAGAACAAGGTGAGTAAAAGGTGGTGTTACCTAGCTGTGTAACTCCTTCGTGAATGTATAAGTCCTTACGCCAAACAACCACAGCACCACTTTTGTCTGCCGGCTTGATAACAATATCATCACGGTTTTTAAGGCGTGACAATGCTGGATTAAACCAGCTGGGGCTCGAACAAGCCCTACCATTGCTTAAAATGTCAGAAAACGGATAATTAAGAATTTCTAATCCACCAATGTTTCCAAACCATGTTATATTCAATGAGAAATGTATCTAATTTCATAACTGTGAACTGATGAATGATGAATGCCAGGTCAGACACTCATTAAACTTTGCTTCCGAAAAATAAGCCAACAACACCTTCAAATATTGCTGTCACAATGGCATTTTTTTACTAGAGGATGATCACCAGCAAATACGCGGTACTTCAAGGAATACATTCTTTCGTAAAATTCTGCACTTATTTTTGCATAAATGGGTGCACAGATTGATAGTATCGACAGTATAAGATTTTATGTCTTCAAAGTGCATGGCCAAGGCCAGGCGAAAGTGGCATTTTGTAAAATGAAATGTATTGTATGAACCAACTCTTTGTCATTGGAAGTAGGAAACAAAGTTCTTCAGTCCTGACATATTGACGTGAGTTATGGACAATTAGTAAAAAATAGGAAAAGCAGTGGAGATCACTGAGACGTGGCTTTACTGAATAATGTTAAACATACCATTGACCGTTAACATGAGTAAGCATATTTTATGCACCTACATTTTTTGCTCTGACCACTCCCTAGACTTGTTTACGATTCACCAGGTGAATCGCAGTATTACAAGACTAATTAGACAGGTCACCGGATAATACCTTTATCACTTAAGTCATTTAGCCACCTTTGATAGAGACGATCCGTGTTGACACAAGGTAGTACCGGACGATCGACGAAAAGCAAGCCAGATTAATAATAATAAATTCTTTAAGCGCCAAACACGGCGCATAAGGCAGAAACCAGTGCTCTCCAGGTTGTTCGTTGTGACGCCACTCCTCTTAGCTCTTGCACATTATTTAGGCCCAACGTTCTTCCTTCTCTTACTATTGTTCCCCCGAGTGTCTCTCTCGGTCTTCCCTCCCTCCGCTTACCCTCAGGAACCCAAGCGAGCGCCTGCAGTGGCACTCTGCCGTTCCGCACTCGTAGGACACGACCGATACACGACCATCGTCCCTTCCCTATACAGTCGGAGACACATTTCTGCCCAGAGTCCAGAGATTGGCTGTCTAAGAAATCCGTCTGATGGATGTACGCAAACACAGGTGGTACTATGTAATCGCTCCCGCTGGTCCATCTATGTAGCAATAGTACGATTAACCTGTCAGAGGAGACAATATGGGCGGAAGGTATTTGTCAGGAAATGATTTCACCGATGTGTTTGTGAGTTTGTACAAATACAATCGGAAGTATTACTGCCATATTTGAAAGAGGTCACGAGTTTAAATTTTAACATTGATATTTTAAACACGCGGGGGATAGTAATGATTTAACACCTCGACCAACATAGTTCTAAAGAGTTTCATCATCAGCTCAACCCGTAACTCGTCATGGGTCGTAGGGATGCCATGGTGGAAGCATCAGCAGACAGGGCTCTCCACTGCTCTCTATCCTCAGCAATGCGTACAAGTGTGGAAAAACCGTGCCCTGTCCATTCTTTGATGTTATCAGCCCAGGATTTTCTTTGCCATCCTCTTCTCCGTTTACCTTCGACTGTTCCCTGTAGGATCGTTTTCGAAAGGGAGTCGTGACGAGTTACATGCCCAAACCAGGCGAGTTTTCGACGTTTCACTACTGACAAAAGTGGTTCTTGGTGGCCTGCATAGGTGTTTATTTTCTCTCTAACATAGACATTTGTTTTGTGCTCGTTATAGCAAATGCCTCGTAATTTTTAATTTCATTCAATAGGCATGAAAACAGATAAAACTCAACATTGAAATGTAGCCCCAAGTCTGAACTTGAAAACTATATAACTATATATATATATATATATATATATATATATATATATATATATATATATATATATATATATATATATATATATATATATATATATATATATATATATATATATATATATATATATATATATATATATAGTATATAGTTACAGCCATAGAGCCAAACATACTTATAACAGGTGTTTCGCTGGATTAAACCAGCTGTAGCTCGAACAAGCCCTACCATTGCTTAAACTGTCACAAAAGGTGCCGGATAAGATATAAGTTAATAGTTCTCTGCCCTATGCAGCATTGTTCATGACTTCTGAATTATCTTGTGAACACTCCCTTGAGATAGAAGCATCATTATCCTTCTATCTACAACTCTGCCAAGAGTAATCTTGTGCGAAGGTAGACACCTTTGAAGACCCACATTAGATACTTTTGAGTTTTGGCCACTGTTGGACCACTACTGCAGAGCTGAGGTGAAGCAAATACCGTGACACTAACCAAAGAGCGAACGTGGAATCTCTCATGTCGTAGCAGTAGCCCCTTCAGCCATGACTGATTATGGGAACGCGCTCTGAGGTGATAACCCTCAGCTGCCTTTTTTTCCTGGGTGTTCCTGTCGGTGTGTTCTTTTATCTTCTGCTTGTTGTGAGACCTTCTTTTCTCCTAATCTGAAGTGGAACCATAGGGAGCATCGCCACCTGGTGCGATTGGCAGCTTCACCCTCCCAGGTTGCTGGATTTATTTCCAGTGCCTTCGAGTGCCTTACACAGATTTCTCTTTAGTCACTGGTGTATTGTCAAGATAATTGTCATGAGGTAGAAGGGGCGATTATAATATCACGAGTAACTAATAAGCATAATGTTGAGGCCAAGAAGGTCACTGGACAAAATATAATTGAATACAAAGAAAGAAGGCAATAGTAATTCACATGACGTATTCTGAGAAGTAGGAAAGTGAAACACAAGATAACAACGGGGAGAGGGGGGGGGGCAACAAAACCCATACTCGTATTTAATTTAAACCCCAATTTTTTTATTTTTTTTTAGAACGGACAACAGGGTTTAGTTTTAATTCGTAAAATTTGTGTGCTCTCGCTAGCTTGGTTCCTGGTTTTGATCTTAGTCAAAAGGCCGAGAAGAAAGCAACACCCTTAGGCAGCATTACAGAGAATCCCTTTAGTACTGACATTTCCTGCATCGGACAATGAAAAAGTCTAACAAATTTTTCGGGGAAAAACGTAAAAAGTGCGCATTGCACGGTGAAAACTACATTGAACATCGATTAAAAATTAAAGAACACGCTTGTCACTGTGCATTGTTCAGTGTGTCAGAAACATTCCCAAAATTTTTTTTTAAATCTCGGATCCTGGCTATGATCTCAGTCAAAAGGCCTAGAAACAAAATTAACACATTGGTAACACCAGCGCTCTGCAACCTTGCAATCAAGAATCATAAGATAACGCTCCCTAATTTTGTGTGATTTGATTGGTGGATGATGATAACTTAACTTATTATTTGTAAAATTGTGCGAATGAGATCCTTCCGTAACATTTAACCATAATATATAACCATAACATTTAACCATAACATCATTTAACCATAACATATTACGGTAGAGCAGTGGTTAATGCACTGGATTCCCAGCTCGGCGGTCATGGTGCGATCCCCAGTTGAGGTGGAATTTGTTAGGCCGTAACCGCAAACGGCTTCGGGGTCGACCCAGCCTCATAAATTGGGTACCACAGTAACTCTGGGAAGGTTAAGGCGGCCGGCGTGGTGCTGACCACATCACCCCTAGTGTGCCGATGGTCAAGAAAATATGGGCCAAACACCATATTCCCAAAATGCCTCAATGGGCGTGTAACGGCATCCTTTACCTTTTCTTCTATAATTTTGTACACCATTATATTTATTTTATGATTTATACTACATTATCTCCAGTAGGTATTTGTTGAATCTTCCATCACTGTAGACTGGCTCGCATTTATTTTTTTATTTGTTTTTTATATGTTAGCTTTTGTTTGTGTAATATAGTGTTTTATTAACTTTTGTATTTCTGATGGCGTCTTATGATATTTTGCTGTAATACCATGTTCAACCAAAACCCGTTGAGGGGTTAAAACGGTTATATTGGGGTATATAGGGTGTTTGAAGCAAATAGACCTTATTTCTCTCGTCGTACCAAATTAGTGATTGCAGCTACATTCAATAGAAACAAGAATGAACTACTTTTTATAATTTATACATAGAAAAAATAAATTTTTGAATTCCCAGTAAAAGACAAAGTGTTTTAATGATATTTAAAAATATGTTTAAGAATAATTTGTGAACTACGGGGGAAACAAAATTCAAGAAAACATATAAAGCTGGAGAAAAGAGTCACATCCCTTGGACAGTACAGGCTAATGTTTACATTACTTCCCTTACACAACACTTTCAGATAGATTACACAGCCGTACCAAAAAAAAAAAAATTTCTTTTGGTGCCAAATATTTTACTCTTGATTAAACATAAATGAGGCCTGCTCAATCCAAATATCACATTTACTTGTCTGTAGCAGCTCTAGTTTTTGAGATACAGACATTTTTGTATTTCATTAATACAGGGTGACCCAAAAAACAACGGGCCCGCGCGCGCACTATTTGTGCGCGCGCGGGCTTTTTTTTTTTGATCACCCTGTATTATTACAATATTTTCTGTATAAGGCTATGTAAAAAACACTATTGCTGTCTAGTCCTTTACAAAAGAAAACTAGGCATGCCGTTGCTTACTTTAAAGTACAATGTGGGGGGGGGGCGGTGGGGGGGGGGGGG